>OY755038.1:150764739-151144739 GCA_963576565.1 Aspidapion aeneum
AGACAGACAGACAGACAGACAGACAGACAGACAGACAGACAGACAGACAGACAGACAGACAGACAGACAGACAGACAGACAGACAGACAGACAGACAGACAGACAGACAGACAGACAGACAGACAGACAGACAGACAGACAGACAGACAGACAGACAGACAGACAGACAGACAGACAGACAGACAGACAGACAGACAGACAGACAGACAGACAGACAGACAGACAGACAGACAGACAGACAGACAGACAGACAGACAGACAGACAGACAGACAGACAGACAGACAGACAGACAGACAGACAGACAGACAGACAGACAGACAGACAGACAGACAGACAGACAGACAGACAGACAGACAGACAGACAGACAGACAGACAGACAGACAGACAGACAGACAGACAGACAGACAGACAGACAGACAGACAGACAGACAGACAGACAGACAGACAGACAGACAGACAGACAGACAGACAGACAGACAGACAGACAGACAGACAGACAGACAGACAGACGGCGCAACGAAAAAGTTTCAAAATCATCTGAAACAGACAGACAGACAGACAGACAGACAGACAGACGGCGCAACGAAAAAGTTTCAAAATCATCTGAAACGCAAAGATATATAAAAATTTTTGAAATCGGAGCAACTTTTTTTTTCTCGAAAAAATCACCATAGCTCACACTAATATAGTATAGTATATGTGTGAGCTAAAAACATTGGATTTAGGGAGCAATTTGAAATCTTTTCATTTGTGTACCTCGGATTTCTATATTTTATGGTAGATTTTGATCCTCCACTGAAATTAGTTTTATTGATCATAATGAATCACAAAATTATTAGACATTGTCAAATTTTTAATGTTTAGGGGGCAATTCTTTACATTTCAAAAAATCTGACGAAATTTGAAAAAATGTGACATAATGGGGTCAATTCTTTACATTTCAAAAAATTTGACGAAATTTGAAAAAATGTGACATAATCTGGCGCTTAAGATTTCTCGTTTAAAAGGCAATTTTAAACTGAAAAACTTACCTAAAAGGCCATTTCCCACTTTTTGATAGATGTAGCTTCACGATATAATATATTTTTTTAATTAAAAACGACTAATTTTTTAAAAATTTTTAATTTAAAAATTGTAAATAAATTCAAAGCAGATAACCATTAACCACACAAACTGAAATGTCAGATTTCGTCACATTTCGTCACATTTCTTTCAAATTTATGAGTCCTATTCGTTTTCTTTATGAGGTCAGCTTAGTTTACTTTCTTTATTTGTTTTTCACGGTAAAATTAACAAAGAGGGACTAACTGCATGTCGTGGAAGGGTCGCTACAAAATTAGCTCTACGCTGTTGCCACCGTTATATTTGAACGGATTTTTAAGGGAATGTCAAATTATTTCTTTAAAATCTGCCAGAAAAATCTGACTAAGTGGGATACTGGTCAAATTATTGAAGTGGTGATTATTTTTTTACTTTTCTTATCAAAGCTAGGCACGTATATAGTTTTTTATTCTGGGGGGTCCTCCCATATAGAAACTGCTGTTATTCAGTGACGGCCCATGAGGTTTTGGATAGGGTAATCAGAAATACTTGCTACAGTCGCCGCAGGCGGAAGATTACAGGGGCGCTACGAACAATTTTCGTCTAAAAGACGGTTTATAAGGATAAAAATAAATATTAAAATAAAAATAAATGTAGATTCTATTGGAAACTGTGTGTGCGAATGAAGAAGAATTACAAAATGTCGAAATTACAAAATATCGAAATTACAAAATGTCAAAAAAAATATATCGAAATGCGAAATAAAACCTAATAACATATTACGATCTGGTCAGGTTAGATTCAGTGTAATTAAGTAACTAGAAACGGTTAGTTTTTTTTTATAATTTTCACCTAACCAGGTCAGGTTAGATTTTAAACCTGACCTGGTTAGGTTATTATACAAAACAAACTAACCTGATCTGGTCAAGTTAGTTTTTTTGAAATTATAATTACCCAACCGGATTAGGTTTGCTTTTTTTTTATTTCGTATACCAATCTAACCCGATCTGGTTAGGTTTTATTTTCTGTCTGACATTTTGTGTTTCGATGTTTCGTCCGTCGCCCCTTCAATTGATCGCAAACTTATCATTACCTGTCCATACACGCCCCTTTTCCACCAAAAAAAAAGTGTCCAATGGACCGGTTAGGTCACGTTTTCGGTCACGTTTTCGATCAATTAACCAGAGTTGAATTAACAGGTTAGGATAAGTTTGCCATCAATCGACAAAGGTGAGGTTTGGTTTGATAAAAAAAAATGCAAAATTTGCTTTTTGTATTAGGAAATGCACGAAATGTGATGACATCGAACCTTTTAGAAAAGCTATCGTCCAAAAAAGTCCAAAAATTTTGCACCCTGTCAATTGTGTACCTTTATCAATATTAATGTTAATCCCGGAATAAAATACACAAACAAAATATAACGGGTTTAAAACCTTAGATACTATAATTAAAATATATTGAAATTGAAGAAATAGTTAAAAAGCTAAAGAATAAATTCCAGTGCAAAATTATTTACTCTGTAGGTTTATTGAATAGCTACCTAATTTGAAAAAGTAATAAAAAAAATAAAATAGTTTTTAAGGTTTTGATTATAACAAATATAATAAGGGTAAAAAAAAATTGAATTTGTTTTTTTTAAACTTATAAAAATAAAACCAAGTAAAAATTTTCACTAAACTTGCAGACAAAGTGACTAATTATTTAAATTATTTGGTTTTATTTTTAAAAGAACTATGAATAAAGACAGACAGCCATTTTGATTTTTTTGGCCCAAACTTATTTTGAGCAAAAATAAAAAGGTTTTTTTTGACGGTCCCCAATAGCCTTCCTACCTATGAGTCGCTAAAAAATAAGTCAGCCAAGCATCCTTTTTCATTCAAATTTATTTTAAAATCAAGTTCAAAAACACGACAAAGAAAAACAATTTTTTAGCAGCTGCTCAAATCTTGGATTGATTTTGCAGTCAAGTCAAGTAATATTATTTAAAACACACAAATGTTTATGAATAAAATTATGAGATTTAGAAAACAAATTTTTTTTCCACTCTCCATGCGTTTAGGTATAAAAAATACCTTTAAGATTTAAATTTTTTAGAAAACAAAATACTTAACCAAACTTTAGTTTGAGCATGTTTTCAGCTATTATAAGCAAACATCTCAAAAATCAGAATCAATTCCGCCGTAAAAAATGCGAATTATCCATATCTCTACTATTATTATCACTACTAAATGTTTGATTACTTTTTATTCCTAAAAATATCGGGGGGAAATTGATCCCCCCTTAGGTACCACCTTGCACGTTACGTTGTAAGAGTTTTTCGTAAAAATATTTTAACAACATATTTAAAAAGTGAATCCAACTTGTGAACGGTACCTTTATTGGTTTCACTTGGAAACAATGAATTGGCAACATAGTATTTCGTAACTGGCAGTCCCCTTGGTGATCTTTGACTGACAGTTGTCAAATTTGCCAGATAGAAAAACCGTTGTATGATGAGGTGCTCGGAAAAATACAATTTATCAAGAACTTGTGGATTATCAGTAGCCGAGTTTCAAGGTAGGTTTTAGATTAAATTTTCCCGCATATTTTAAATTTTTGGGGTTTTCATAATTTCTTAAGTTGGCCCATTACCGTGTGGTGTAAGACGTTTTACACAAAGCTGAAATTGCAGTGTTGTCAAGATTTACACCTAAATTCTGTTGTTTCAAATTTCGTCAGATTATTTCAAATTATTTCAAATTTTGAAGAATTGCCCCCAATCTGGCGATTAAGATTTCTCGTTTAAAAGGCAATTTTTAAACTTAAAAACTTACCTACAAGGCAATTTCCCACTTTTTGTTGGATGCAGCATCACGATATAATTTTTTTTTTGCAAAAATACCTTAGTCGTTGAAAATTTTTAATTTAAATATTGGAAATAAATTCACACCGTCACTAGAAATTGACATTTCAAATAACGCCAAATTTTTTCAGATTTGTAATTTCTATTCGTTTTCTTTATGAGGTCACCTAAGTTTACTTTCCTTCTTTGTTTTTCACGGCAAAATTAACAAAGAGGCACTAATGTCGTGGAAGGTGCGTGAAAGGGTCGCTACAGAATTTGCTCAACGCTATTGCCACCGTTATATTTTTACCGGGTTTTTATGGAAAAGTCAAATAATTTCAAATATTGTCCCTAAAATTAGCCAGATATTCTGACTGAAGTGGGACTTGGTCAGATTTTGTAAGTGGTGATTATTTTTGTACTTTTGTTATTAAAACGACCAATTTTCGGTTCGGTTCATATAAAATATAAATAAAAGTTATTTAATTTTTATCTGGAACTGGATGTGCGCATATGCGACATCGCGTCACGTGACATTTGTTGTTGTTTTGATAGAGTATTAGCTCACACATATACTATACTATAGTAGTGTGAGCTATGGTGATCCTAATTTTATCGAGAAAAAAAAAGTTGCTCCGATTTCAAAAATTTTTATATATCTTTGCGTTTCAGATGATTTTGAAACTTTTTTTGTTGCGCCGTATGTCTGTCTGTCTGTCTGTCTGTATGTCTGTCTGTCTGTATATCTGTCTGTAACGACCAACGCGCATAACTCAAAAACCGCTTGGGCGATTTTAAGGAAGTTTGGTACCTAGGCTGGGTCTTGGGTCGAGATGGTCCCATTTAAAAATGATGACAAAATCCACCGAACACAAACCAAATAAAAGGGTTGGGGTAGATTTCAAAAATTATAGTTTATGTGAAAATATAGCGCGTGTGATATCAAACGAAAGGTAATTCAGTCTGGAGTTAAACAAAATACATTTTAATTTATTTAAAAAAAAAGGGTGGGGGTATATTTCAAAAATTAGAGTTTAAGTCAAAACATGGCTGGTGTGGTATCAAACAAAAGGTAATTTAGTCTGGAGTTGAATAAAATATATTTCAGTTTTTAGTTATATTAGCTCAAACGTACACTATAACTATAGTACCTAGTGTGAGCTTAGGGGCCCATATATTGGCAGAGTATTTTTTTGTTTTTTCGTACCATTTTACGCAATCCAACTTTTAAAAGCGAATCCCCATCCATCGTCATAAATAAATCATCCAAGATCATTAAATAAAAATGGCCTAACAGTCCAATGAAAAAAACGGAATTATTAAGACCGGACATTATCAAAAACGTCATTTCATTCATCATAAAAAGGGGTCTCTATCTATCTTTTCATGTATACTCGTTCCGTCTCTCTTCTTCTCATACAAATCGGTCTCATGAAAGTTTGGCGGCAAATTGGTGTTAACCGAACCGAACCGACCCTCTTGGTCAATTAATTGCAAATGAATCCTAACCTAGGGTCCAACACCTGAACTTTTTTAAAGATGGCCCTTGCTTAACGCCTTATTTGCTATAGCAATCACTATGTAGAGACGTTGTTTTTATTAGGCATGGTAGTAAAAAAAATTGCAGTGAAGGACGCTTTAATTGCATAGTTATATCAGAACCGCTCTTCTTTAGGTGACGTCAAAAGCTAGGCCCGAGCCCTTTTTATGTTTTTGTCCTTTTTAATTTTGTCCGGTTTTGATAATTTAAAAGACTATACAAAACTTCGATTTTGCTCTTGTCTTGTTTTGCAAAATGACGTTTTTGATAATGTCCGGTTATTAATAATTCCGTTTTTAACATAGAACTTTTATAACTTTGTTTATTTATGATCTTTAGACGATTTTTTATTTGTTTTTTATGATAAACTATGAGGGCCATAAAAAGCCAGTGATTTAATACAAAAATACTTTCACACTGTTTTTTGCAAAAGAAAAGTATTAAAATATAATTTTAATTTTTCTTTGGCTGAATAAACAGCAAAATGTTTTTATTCTAATTTTTATTTTTGTCTGTATAAACCCAGTATAAAATCATTAAAAAACAAGGAAATTAACTATTATTTCATGATACAAAAAAATAATTTTAAATATCTTATTAGGTTCTACCGGAAATGTCTTGAGAATTGACAATTGAGAACCTCCCCTGGGCATGCTTAAAGAACTTTTAAAGAACATTCTTGGAATGTCGTAGGGGACGTGCCAAAACGTTCACAGGGTGTTGTAATAGGTCGATGTAACCTGTTTGAAAATCGAAAACAACATGTTCCAAAGCATTTTGTTTAAAAATATAGTTTTCGAATGGCATTTTGTTCGAATGGCATCTTTCTCGAATGGCACTTTTTTCGAAAACATCTTTTTCGAATCACATTTTGTTTGAAAGCATGGTGTTCAATGGCATTTTGTTCAAAAAATATTTGTTTCAAAACATTTTCCTTGAACGAAAGACTTGAAAAATGTTACCCTAACATTTGTCAATTGATTGCAAACCTACTCTAACCTGTCTGTAAACCTAACCTTTGTCAATTGGGACGACGGACGAAACATCAAAACCATAATATAATTTCTACATTTTAAGCTTTCGACATTTTGTAATTCGACATTTTATAATTTCGAAATTTCGTACTTTTGACATTTGATGTTTCGATGTTTCGTGCGTCGCATCCTATCCTACCCTGTGCAGACACACCTTTTCCACCAAAAAAAATGTCCTCAATTGATCGGTTAGGGGATGTTTACGATCAATTAATTTGACCAGGGTTGAGTTAACAGGTTCGGATAAGTTTGCGATCAATTGACAAAGGTTAGGGTAACACCGATTTCGATCTGCCAGAAAGAGGACAGAAGAGCTAAGTTTTCGAACAAAACGCCATTTGAATAAAATGCGATTTAAAAAAGATTTCTTTAAACAAAATGCCATTCGAGAAAGATATATTTTTCCACTCACTTGGCATGCATTTAAGTATAAAAAAATACGTTTAAGATTTAGATTTTTTTTAAAATAGACTAACCAAACTTTGGTTTGAGTATGTTATAAGTAAAAATCTAAAAAATTAGAATCAATTCTACCATAAAAAATGCGAATAATCCATATCTCTACTACTTATCACTACTAAATGATTGATTATTTTTTATTCCTAAAAATTTCGGGGGGAGATTGATCCCCCCTTAGGTACGACCTTGCACGTCACGTTGTAACAGTTTTTCGTAATCATATTTTACCAACATAATTAAAAATTTAAAAACAAACTCAGCTACTTTCTCTTGGGAACAATCAATTGGCAACAGCGGCAGCAAGTGGCCTTCGAATCTGTAACTGACAGTTGACAAATGTGCCGGGCCCAGATGCTTTAAAATCGAGGCTAAAGGATGCCCTACACGAGTGTAGACGTATCATTTCTAAGTTGAAGAACCTACAGAGTGGGTGAATAATATTGTCATTTTTGAAAGGCGGTCTAGGACAACTGGGCGCCGGGCCAACTCGACGACGCCAACTGGGCGCCGAGCCAACTCGGCGGCGCCAACTGGGCCCGCGCCAACTCAGCGCTGGACTAAAAAAACTTTTTTCGATAAAATGTGCAGATGAAAAACAAAATAGATATGTTATTTATACAAAAATATCTTTAAAAAATCCTTTACGCAATTTTCTTGAAATTTGGTTTTGTTAAGTAAAGTTAAATCCAAAGTCGAGTGCTGAAATTTGGTAGGTGTAGTGTTTGGTAACCTGGTAACCCAGCAAACATGGATTACAAAAAAAGTACTTTTTAAGTACTGGCTTTCGCTGCACGCCATAACGGCAAAGTACTAAGTAGGAAGTACTTAATTGGTATTGATTTGGAACAACGGCCGGCATCAGGCCAGCAAGTATATATTTTAATACAAAAAACACTGTACTTTTCAAGCAATTCATTTTTTAAAACTTTTTTGTACACAAAAGCACACTTTTAAAGTAATGTATTTTCTTCATATTTTTAGTACAAAAAAAACGGAATTTTTTAAATTCTTAAAAAAAAAAAAACTTGTAGTTTTAAAGCAATGTAATTTATTAATTTTTTAGTACAGAAAAACTACTTTTGTTGTAAATATTGTAAGGACGTTACGTGTCACTCACGTCTCATATTTACGGAAAGAATTATTTGATCATTGTATAATGATCTTTAATATTCCTTTTCATATCAGATGAGGATATTTCCAATGATTATGGAACATTTCACACCAATTTAAAAATAAATAAAATTATTCACATTCGTAAGCTTGACATTCTTCAGTGTACCTGTAAAATGTTGACTAGTGTTTGCCATCTAGCGGCCAGGCCAGCAAACACGTTTTTTTGTAAATACCTCATTTTCACAGTAAAATATTTAATTTTTTTGTACTAAAATAAAGTGCTTTAAAAGCAACCATTTAAAAATACTCTTGAAATGTTTTTTCACTGTTATATTAATTTTGCAACTTCAAGAGTACTTTCTTCAAAATGTTACTAAAATGTTTTTTTGTAAATATTTTATTTTCACTTTAATTTAAGTTTTTTATTACAACAATGGCGGATTTCTTTATTTTTAAACCGATTTGTCTCAAACTTAATAATAATGAAAATATTGTGCTCTAATAACTTACCGACTAATCATTCTTATACAACACGATCAATACGCGTTGTTAGCAAACTCTTAAGATTTCAGGAAGAATTAGTTAATTTTAAGTTTGTTTTTATATTATATTATTATATTATTAACAAAGGAGGTGTACATAAAGTATGTAGTGTATGTAATCCAAAAGCAAAGATCTCTATATATCTATAACATAGAATTCATTGCGCTCATTCTGCGTACAAGGCCACGTCGCGTGGTGGCGCAAATTCCTTCGGTCAATTCGTTATTCGCTTAGTTTAGACGGTTGCTGCTGGGTGGCGCTAGCAGAGACGGAACAGATAGGCACATAGGCAGATAGGTATGATAAATTTTCTTATAAATAAAACTGTTTAGGAATTTTTTTTTAAACTTTCATTAAAACGCCTTTTAGGAAAAAAATATAGCATTTATTAAAAGCATAAAATTTTCTTTCCAATGATGTAAAACTAAAGGGTTTAATTTACAACAAATGGTACAGTGGCATGTATAAATGGAGATTATTTACAAAAATCGTAAAAAATAATTATAAGTTTCGATGTAACTAATTATTTTTATCTATATGAAACATTAGCATCAAGCCAGATTATACACTGGTGCAGCGGCGGCTCGTGCCGCAGGCGAGGTGAAGCGCCATATTATAAACACCCGTACAAACGTTATTCTCTTTAAAACATTTTGCGTCCTAGAACTATTGGAGCATGGTACGTCAGTTGAAAGGGAAAGACGACAATATAAATAAAACTTTTTGCCTATAAATATGTTTCTGATCTCTTTCAACTGAGGACGAGGAATACGTTTTCTGCAGAGATAATACCTTGTATACTGATGTTTGTAATGTACCGCTTCACCTCGCCTGCGGCACGAGCCGCAGCTGCACTGGTGGTCGCAGTAGAAGGGCTGCAAGACCCACTCACATGAATCATCAATTATCTTTACATAATTAATCTGTAGATTATTTATTACATAATTAATCTGTAGATTATTTATAAGTACTTAATTTTTAAGAAAATTAGTAGCAATTTTACGTTTTGAGAAAAACTTTTATACTTTTTTATTTTCTTATAATTTTAAAATAAAAGTATATGTTTTAATTTTTTGCTTTTTATTTCAAAATTATATATAACCTGATTTTCTCAAAACATAGAATTTCTACATGCGACAATCCTTTTAGCGATGGCAGAATAATTTTTTTGAAACTGAAGTACTCTAGGCAAAAATAATTTCTGCCACTATTTAGAAAATAAAATTTTCTTCTTAGGAACGGCAGTATGTATTATAAATAATACTAATTTTTGGCGATTTTTACAAATTGGCTCCAGCTTTGTTCGTCGTTATACCTAGAGGGGCGGAAGACCACCCAAGAAAAAGTGGCCAAAGCATAAAGCTCATTACGAAAACTTATAGAAGATAACGCTTTCTTTCCAAAAATGTAACTCACAAAAATCGGTTTTTCTTTTCTTAAGAAGACCACGCGGCAGACCAGCGACCTATTTTTATGAAAAAAAATGTAATTCGTTATGAGTTTCTTACTTTGACCACTTGTCCCCTTCTCCAACCCTAGATGTAGGCTGTAGTTGACAATGTGGCAAACAAGTAAAACTACATTCCAATAGCAACAAAAATCTATCTATCTGTCGGGAAATCCCATATAGGGGGAAGGTATAACCTATGACGACCTTCGGTCTAATCATTTAAAAGAAAATTTTATTGTCTATAACGTAGTATAATTAAAATTTATACACCGTTAGAAATAATTATAAATGATATATTGCTACATTGCTAAAAAAGAAATTTGGTCTTCCTAATAAAGTGTAATATCAGTGTTTTCTTGCAGCACTTTTTATGACAATTGCAAAATTTCAAAATAAAAAAGATTTTTTTGCAACGCTAATGAAATGTTATCCGTAATATTGACCAAATTATGTTATACTTTATCTAAAAATAAATTTTCTCGCCTAAATAAAGCGTACACTTTTTTTTTGAAAGAACTTTTTTGTTGAAAATTCAATGAAAATGTAAAATATCAATAGATTTTTTGAGGATTTCTGTAATTCGCCCACATTGATGGATGCCATTGGCTCGTTAGGAGTGAAATTGTCTCTATTTGATTATCAATTGTTGGAACGCAAAGTTAATTTTCCTAATAAATTATTAAATACATTTTAGAAAATTGTAAAAAACAAAAAATATTTGTAGTGATTTTTAAAAAAGTTCTTAGTTTACAGACGCCAATGAAGTATTACCCACAATCTGCACTGAGAGATATATGATTTAAATCAATATTTTGTTGTAAATTATATACTATAGTTTTTTGCGCAAAAGGCTTACCCCTAGATTAGACCGTAAGAAGGCTTAGCTAATCCATCATTGTTGTTTTATTTGAGCAACAAGGACTTAATCGCGATTAAGTGACTAATCCAAGAAATGTGCTTACGGTGCATCTAGGGTTTAGTGTCCAACAAAATTAGTTAAATTTAAAAGTGTTAGTTGGTTTGTTTTGAATAAAATGTGCAAACAATCGTTTTGAAGAAGTTTAAGGGTTCGTATCTTTGTAACAGTATAGTACCCAGGTAGCTTCAATATATCTAGTTTGTTGAGTCTCGAAGGGCCGGTTTCTCAATAGAGGGTTAGCCCTGACCCGTGGGTTAAAAAAAGAGATGGCTGACATATTTACCACATGCCAAAAAAAGACAGCTATTAAAGATAACCCACGGGTCAGGGGTAATCCTCTATTGAGAAACCGGCCCCTAATGTTCTCTGCATATTTCGTCAAAAATAAGTTTTTTCTTGTATTGGATTTACATTTTAAAAATCTATATTAAATTTTTTTTTATTGTTATTATTATATCACTCAAATCAAACCTATTGTCGTTGGTGGCCTTGTTTCGCAGGTGGACCGATTATTAATTATAATAATATATAATAATAGGGGGAATAGTGTTTATAATTTTAATAGATTATTATTTTTCAAGCAAATTAATGAGATTCACGCATGTGGCCGTAAGTTGTTTTGTGTTAAATCAGATTAAAATTATGCCAATGCCTTATTTGAATTCTACATTGCATTGTATCCTATTTATCCTTAGAAAATTGATGCAATGTTGTCAAGATTTAAGGCTAAATTCTGGCATGTCAAATTGTGTCAGATTTTTTCAAATTGTGAAGAATCGCCCCCAAAATAACAGTTTTTTTCCACTCTTCAAACTTGAAAAATGCTATAACTTGAAAACAAAAATCTTTTGGAATTTTTGTCTCCTTTGTACCTTACCCACCAATCCTTAAAATTTGATACATTATTTAAATTACAGCCTGTATATTGTTTTTTTGATACGTTTTTTTATTATTTTGCAAAATAAGCACCACATGGTGTCATAATATTTATTTAATATTATTATTAAACGTATTATTTCTAATCGTACATCATGTAAACTTATGTTGTATGCAGTGATCTTCTCTCTCGCCAACGATTATTATAATCGTTGCTCTCTCGCAAGCTTTCATACTTGGCTGCTGGATGGCTTAACTCAGCAAACATATTTAGGGTCACTGCATCCTGGAAGATATATCCTATTAGATATAATATTAGTTATAGTACTTACCTACAATGATAAAAAAAATATTTCTGTGGGATTACTCTAAATTTTGCCCTTTTTGGTTAAAATGGTTATAGTTTCTAGAGTCATATTCTTGTGATTCTGCCGTGCTTCCAATCAGGTAGACTCTGTGCAAAAACATGAATTAAAAAAAAAAATCCAAACCTTTTAGTTTTGTATTTTACATTGATATTGTTTTACATCGATTTGTTTTTAAAATAACACACAGTATCTTTAAAGTTTGTTAGACTCGCGATCATTTAACGGCATTGTTAGAGATATATTACTTAAATATTAAATCAAGCAAAACAAACTTCAAACCTATCGGGACTTCGAGCCTCGAGGTAAACCTGGACGATCAGTCTAAAGTAGGAATGTTCAGGAAGCCAGAATAATTTTTAATGGTACCTAGCCCTAATTCTACACTTTCTTTATTTTAATTTGATGTCCTATTTACGTACCATATACGTCTGAGGTACGTACATTTTCAGTACTATATACGTACCATGGACGTCTGGAGTACGTACATTTTACGTTTAACTGGACGTACCATGTTAGTATCTAGTACGAGTTTTTTACGTACATAGTAGGTACATTCATCGAAAATACGTCGAATGTTAGTAGATAGTACGTCCATAGTACGTACAAATCCCAACGACGTACATATATGGGCGTAAGCTCTCCGGTCCTCATTTTGGGAGGTTCTCTTTTGAGCGCAAACCTGTGACCTGGGGACAGTTTTTTGGTTGAAAAAAGTCATGCAGGGGGTATCGGAACCTGTAAGGAAATGTTTGCGATTAATTGACAAAGGTTAGGAAAACACCAATTTCAACCTCCTAAAAGGAAGACAGTGGAGCTAATTCAAGAAAATAATTTTTCCAAAATATGTGTCGGTTTGGTTCGGTTTGGTTTCACACCCTCTAAGATCCGGAGAAAGAAGTCAGGGAAGTTTTCTTATGAAAAAATATGTTAGAAAGTCGAACTATACGAGTTGTGTAAAGTTTGGCAATCCAGGTTAGAACTTCTCTTTTCACAAAGCTTTTTTTACAATGAAATTATTTTTAAACAAATTTCTATTCGAGGAAAATGTTTTCGAACTATTACTTTCGAATAAATTTCCATTCAAAACAACTGTTTTCGAACAAATTTTTGATTAAAGAAAATGTTTTCGAAGAAATTTCCGTTTAAAGAAAGGTTTTTAAACAAATTTTCGTTTGAAAAAAATATTTTCAAACAAATTTCTATTGGAAGAAACTATTTTTAAACAAATTTCCGTTCGAAGAAAATGTTTTGAAACAAATTTCCGTCAGGAAAAACTGTAAAAAAGTACTATTTGTGCGTTTGTGAGTGTGTGTGTGTTTGTGCCTATGTGTATGTAGTAGTTTTTTTAATCATTAGAGTGTAGCTACTTTCGATTTTTTGTTGGGACCTTTTGTTTTTTGACCTTTTGTATTTTCGACCTTTTGTATTTTTGATCCTTTGTATTTTCGACCTTTTGAACTTTCGGCTTTTGTATTTTCGACCTCTTGTAGTTTCGGCTTTCTGTTTTTCGACCGTTTTTACTTTCGATCTTTTGTATTTTCGGCTTTTTGTAGTGTTCTCGACCTTTTGTATTTTCGACTTTTTGTACTTTTAGCCTCTTAAACCGTAATAAAATAATGGTAGGCATATTATAAACCTGGGGACGACAGTGTTTACTTTTAATCCCGCGACGAGAATTTTCAAGCCCGATGGGAAGGACGGCTATATATTCTGCTAAGTAACTAAAAGGGACTTTAATGCCAAGGTTTATAAACAAAAAATAATAATAATCATAAAATAAATATTAAACCACTAACCGATACTCTAGTTTTAGCATGTCAATCCCCGGTATATAATAATACAGTGGGCAGTGATTTGTCATTTATTTGGTGGGCTATGGACCCGTTGCTATAGCATGGCGTTAAACAAAAGTCAGTCAAACGCTAACAAACATAGAAAAAATGTGGAGAAAATAATATTTATTTCGTAACAAACTAAATAGGTTTAGTCAAGAAAAAGTTCGAATTAAATATCTCTAAGATGGAACAAACGTGGACCAAAGAATAAAGGCTATTTCTACTTTGAGATGGACATTAAAAAGGCCACCGAAGAAAGCAGCTTTCAGAGTACCAAAAATGATGCAATAAACAGAATGTCAAAAATTTCAAAAGGTTGATTTACATCCTGAAGAAGTCTAGAACGTTAAGTTCTTCCTATGAAGGGAATATTTGGAGAGCATTACTGGAAAAGGAGCCAAGCGCCATTATTTATATTTTGGAAAAATCAGAGTTAAAGTTAAGATTAAATTGTAAATCGTTTAAAAGAGAATCAAATTATGTTTTGATATACTCTGAATAGAGTACTCCTAATTAATTATACCCTTAAAAATGTTGGCAGAATTTTGTTTTTTTTTTATTGAAGGCGCTTGGCACTTATAATGCAAAATTTAGGTTTTGGCGCTTGGCTCTTTTTCCAGTAACGCTCTCCATTTTATGCCAAAGGACACAATAATAATTGAAATCAACCAAGTCATCAGCAAAGTATAGTAAACTTACGGCAAGCTGGAAGCAGCATAAGAACCGTAATCGTGTATCTTGATAGCTTTTTCTTTTTGTATTCTAATAAAATAAAATGATCGAAAACACCTATATTTGGCCTTTATAGTTTTAAAGAAGTTACTTTTAATCACTGGGGATAAAAAATACTCTTAGTCCCTGAAAACAAAGGATTAAACGTACACTTTTATTCCTTAGAGCGCATAAAGAAAAACATAATAGTTTTCTATATTTTATAATATATCGTCACCCTAATTCTGAAACATCGTAACCCAACTCAACAAAATTTTACAGGAATAAGAAAAGTTAGAAGCAAATTACATAGCGTAAACATTATGCGACTTATAAGAAATCGCGGGAATGACCGTTTTATTATTTTTTTTGGTTGCGAGGATTTAGCAGCATATAGAATTTTCATTTTTTGTGGGTTACGACGTGTCAGAATTAGGGTATCGATATATAAAACATGTCAACTAATTTTTGGTTTCTTGCGCTGTATGGGTCCTAATACATATTGCAATCATAAAAAACTTATTTTTTATATTCGATAATCTGAAAAAGCATTATTTTAATGGTTTGTTTATTTGGATAGTCTAAATATATATACCGGGTGTGATAGACAGTTCTCTACGTAATATTTGTAAACCATTTTATTTTTTTGAACACAAAGAAAGCTACGGTCCTGAGAGTGTCAGATTCGTCATATAACCAAAAAGATTTAGCTGTCGTGTCGCTACTTAAAGAAGATACTACGTCTTCGTGATGCAGTGACCCTAAACTATAATCGATAATCGTTGTTTGATCCATCAAACAACGCTATAATGTAACAGCAAACTTGGCACCGTGGCCAGTTAATTATAGAATCGACGAGTTTCCGATTCGACTTTTTTACGGTTCGAGCTTTTTACGTTTCGACATAATTACGTTTCAATGATTTTGCGTCTCTTCTCCATTGCGTATCGAGCGTTTAATTTTCGACTTTTTTACGTTTCGACATTTTTACGGATCGACGATATTACGATTCGTTTAAATTATTTTCGACTATATTATTTTCGACAATTTTACGGTTCGACAAAATTACATTTCGCTTGAATTGCTTTCTATTCTTTTATTTTTCGACGGTTCGGCTTTTTGCGATTCGAATTTTTTACGGTTCGAGCTTTTTACGTTTCGCCTTAACTCCGTTTCGATCATTTTACGATTCGATGCTTTTACGTTTCGACACTTTTACGGATCGACAAAATTACGATTCCTCTAAATTATTTTCGACTATATTATTTTCGACAATTTTACGGATCTACAAAATTACGTTTCGTTTAAACTATTTTCGTCAATTCTATTTTCGATTGTTTTATTTTCGACCAAATTACGGTTCAATATTTTTATTTTGGACATTTTTATAGGGACCCAATGTGATGCGATGTAGCAACACAAAATATTTACATTGCTGATTTGTTCAACATCTCACACATATCTCACATTTTCGCGATCCGTTGTGCGATGTTATATACGGTTCGTTGTCATTGTCATTATCTTTCAAACGGTGTATATGACTTCTATTTAAGGACAAACACTTGCTAAAAATTAGCCGTTAAGGCGACAAATTCGATTCAGCTAATTTTTTACGCAAATGACAACAAGGCAAAATATTTAAATAGCAGTCAATAGGTGGCACTACATATTAGAGTCCTAGGGACACCTATTCGGTTTCTAAATTGTGGGCCTTACTAAAATTTTAGGGATGACAAAAACAAGACATTTTGAGTTTGACACTGACGTTAATTTTTGCCCAAAAACACAAGTGGGCAGCTAGTTTTCCAATAGCAACAGAAAAAATAAAAGAATAGAGTAAATAACAAAGCCTATTTTTTTGTCAAAAACCAGGGGATGTCATTTCATCTTATAAATAAAAATAGAAAAATAGTTATTTTCCTAACAAGTGTGGAAAGTGATACTCTCCCGCACGCGACTGCAGTTGACCCGAACGACGCGGAGCGGAGTTCGGGCAAGCAGTCGAGGGTGGGAAAGACACTTTCCGCATGAGTTAGGAACATTATTTTTTCTTCGACCGATGTTACAATACCACAAATTTACTTTTGAAAAAATATTTTATTTGAACATAAATAAAATACTAATTATTATTATTGGTAATAGTGATATTGAAAACACAATTTGTTGCAGTTTGAAGATTATTTAGAATTGCCGGTGTAGTGGAGTTCGATGGTGGTAATTCTCGCATCTGGTGGCCGCTTGTAGAATCGAAAGTGCGCAAAGATGGCGTCTGGGTCTGCAGGACTCTTCCAGTGGACGTTGACGGCAGCAGTTGCAGGTCACTTACAGTTGACGATGACGGTGCTGGCAACGATTGCAGGTCATAGGTAGATGAAAGAATCTTACTCGAGATGTTCTCTTTCTGTTTCTCGGAATCTTCCAAATACCCCTCAGCGACAGCAGTGGACTTCCACCCACCAAGGCGTTTTATGTTTGTTATGCCTTCACGTGAATCTGCTAGGAATGTTGCTGAAGAACGTCTGAAGCTATGGCCGGTATAACGTTCTGGGTTAGGTAGGCGCAAATATGCAGCGATCTCTGATAGCATCTTTCCAAAAGTGTTCACTCCTACACACTGATTGGAACATTTTCCTTTTTTATAATAAATGAAAAACCGGCGGTGCGGAGTAGTAGGAGGTCTCAAGTTTGCGTACTTTCTATACAGCATCAAAAAAGATCCATTATTTATTTCTTCGGATAAAACGAAGGATCTTGAGGAATGATTTTTAGTGTCGGAGATCTTAACAACGATCAGACTTCCTTTATCCTGTATGTCATCCAGAGTGATATTTAAAAGCTCCGCCCTGCGGAGAGCACCAGCCAAAGCAAAAATGGTACTCACTTTAATCATCAAATAAATCTCATCAGGAGCTAACATAAACCGCGATATATCATCTTTGGTGAAAACTTGCGCCTTCTGTGTTTGAAAACCAACATTTTTTTGTTTACGAAACGATGTTAGCTTGTGGAATCTGCTTATGTCCAGATTTTGCTTAATTTTAACCAAGCTTTTCACCATGGAATAGCGTGACCATAAGGTATTCGATTTCAAGACCTTGCTCAGGTCTAGGAAGTATGCCAAGAAGACTTCTTCTTTGTAGATTCTCACCCCTTTCTCCTTACACCATGTCACGAAATGATTGTACTGTTTTTCGTACCTTTGTCTCGATTTGGCAGGTAGCAGCTCACCATTCACATCTTCAGCAGCCTGCAAAATGCACTCCGGAAGTTCATCTTCGGAACAGTCCATTGAAAAATCCATTTTATTCAAAATAAAAGGCAGTTCTGTCACTTCAGAGACGCTCTTTGACTAGCTTTGACGTTTGAGTAACAATAACATAACTTGGTTGCCATAGCAAACTGGACCAAGCACCTGTCACAGCTTGGCTTGATAGTTGTTGTATGACATGACTATACGGGGGGTATGCAGAAATATTTAAAAAAATCCATTATTCTGTTTTTTTTTAAATTGAATAAAAAACTTGAAATGAGCTATAATTCATCAGATTGCCTATCTGCTAAATTCCCTACACTGTACCAAGTCGATAGTTACGACTTTTGAGGTATAAACCTATAGAATAACTCCAAAATTGGCATAGTTTTACTTTCCCGCACTAGTGCGGGAAAGTGATTTTCCCGCACTAGGGCGGGAAAGTGATGCTTTCAAAACTAAAATGCGTGCGGGAAAGTGGGTATATATGCACGGTCGTAGAAAAAAGTGTTTATTTACTGTGATAGAAAATACTGATAATCCCGAAAAAGACTTAGCCACAATAGGATGGAACACATAATGTTCCTATGAGCCTGCCTCCAAATACATCTAGAGCAAAATATATTTAAAGCCCTTCCGATATAATTCATCCAGAAGATGAAAACGAAAATCTCCTGATCCACAGATGCTGCACAGGATAAGAAGTAAAGTTTTCGGCAATCATTGTAAATTAAATATAATAAATGAGTTGTTTTTATTGTAGTACTTTACTTTTGTTTCCACAACCTCGTAGAAAATATATTGTACCTACATACTTAACGAATGTGTTTAGTGCGTCTTCCGCACTGGTTAGGTAAATTACTATTTCCTGCGACCTCATCTGAAAATGTTGGATTTTACACGATTTGCATCCTCAGAAAACATTAAATTTCATCCGTGTGCAGAAATTTTTTCGCACATGTGTGACAAGTACTTTCAGTACTTCGGCACATGTATGGAAAGTATTTAACTGTCACAATACTTTTTCGCACATGAGTTACAAACTACTTTCCCACACATGTGCGGAAAAGCAGTTTCATTTGATTTACGCAAAATTAAACACCAATTTTTACAAAAATTAGTATAGTTCAACAGTGTCCGTGGGAAAAATAGCTCCATAACTCGACAGAAAGTAACTTTCTCACGCTCGTGTGAAATTTGTCACTTTCTTCTCTTGCTATGTAATAAATAAATAAATAAATGAAAAGGGCTTTATTTTCAGCGAAGTTAAGCACAAGCTTCTGTTAACTGAGCAATATACTAATTATCAAAAACTATCTTATAAATTGGTTCGTAATCCCGTGATTTTGTTTGTTACGCTATGGCCAGCCCTTAAAAAATGTTTTGTAAATAGAAAAAATTGTATGTCTTTAAATACCTTCTTATAATCCTTTAACTTATATTAAACGACATTTTATTTATTCAAAATATCTGAAAATAATGTGAAAATCCGGGTCACGTGATCTTAGTTAAATTTTCTCAATCGAATTGACTTGCCCCCGGTATATGGGGGTGGCGCTTCAGTCAGAAGGTTGATGGCTCTTGTCTGATTTGGTGTCCTGCAGCAAATATAAAATTGAGCACGCCTTTGTAAATCCTAATAGATCTCTTCTATAAAAAACTAGTTGAAACATTATTTCTGTTCATGTGCAAGATTTTTTTAAAATCTTCTATCTTGTTAGATTTTTGATTTTGTTTTGTACATTTCCAAAAAATACAAAAATCGAAACAATTTCACTACAGTTTTCTATAATACAACTAGGCTACTGAAATGCCAAACATTGTTTTGAAATATTTGTTGTGTTTTCGCCATAACTTTTTTTTATTTTTTGAATAAAATGATTTTGCAAAAAACTGCTAAGATACGTTTGTTCAAAATGCTTTAAAATACTACCCCTTAAAATTTCGACGCGTTCCGCTTTCTCGTTTTCTATTTCTATTAGAACAAAGATTTGGCCAAAAAATGCGATATCAGTGTTGTCAAATGGTAAGTTTTTGGTCGAAGTTCGTCCCCTTAAACTATAGCACTGCACAGTGAGTCGTTATGGCAACAATGTAATTTATACAATATTCGAAAAGTAATATAGCGGCTTTCTAACTGTGAAACGTAATTGTAATTATTGTAATTTTTAATGTTTTCTAAATAAATTTTAGCTTTATAAAGAGGATTTTAGTGTTCTGTGAAGAGGATTAAGAGGACATTCATTTCATAGATTCTGTTTAGTAAAACCGTCACATGGGGTTGGTAGAAACTGCGGACTTATTAAAGAAACCTACTGGAAATGGTTATTTAATGAAAATTGGTTTACTATTTAATTTGTATTATATCGTCTCCTTCATGACATACCGACGTAAGTGCCAAAAATTCAAAAATTGAGTTATGTCGTCAGATAAATTATTTTGGTCGACTTTTAATATGACAATGTGACGTATCTATATTTCTTATAGATCTTCCAGAAGTCATTATTAAAGGTTTGGTTTTTAATAGCAACGCTATGGCCTGATAAACTTTGATTCATTTGGTTTTTTGTCTCTCCTCTACAATTTACAAATAGTCAGTTACGTCGATATGTCATGAAGGGGACGATATGTAATAAAAGTTGAATAGCAAACCAATTTTTTAACTAAAATATCCAGTCTTTTTATCAGACTAACGTCTCTAATCCCATATGATGGTTCTAATTTTATTTTAAACAGTTATGGGACTTTGCCGTGTAAGTCTGATTCTACACGGGCAAGTAAAACGCAGTGTTTTTTGATCAGCAACCGCTTGTTTCAAGAAAAACTACAATTGAGCGAGTGTTTTCGCCGTTTTTTTGGTTTTTTTTATAGTTTTACCGGCGTGAGGAACGCCGCGTTTCACCCAGTGGTTTTGCTCGCCTGTGTAAAATTACCCTTAAAAAATGATGACTTTATGGAAAGAGCCAAATAACTTAATCATGTCGAATAAGAGGAAACTCAAATTTGTTATTACCCATGTAGCAAGCCGGGTATATTCATATATCCCGTATGGCTCTGGAGCAAAATAGCGATGTACAAAATAGCGACGTACGAAATAGCGAGTAATGAAATAGCGACTATCAAAATAGCGATGTAATAAAAGAGCGACTATCAAAATAGCGATGTATCAAAATAGCGTTTGTAACAAAACAGCGACATATCAAAATAGCGATGTATCAAAATAGCGACAATCAAAATAGCGATATATCAAAATAGCGACAATCAAAATAGCGATGTATTAAAATAGCGATGTATCAAAATAGCGATGTATCAAAATAGCGATGTATCAAAATAGCGATGTATCAAAATGGCGATGTATCAAAATACCGAACCAAACCAAACCGAATCTAATCAAATCAATCCAAACCGAAACGAACCGAAATGCGCTATTATTTCCTGCGGTATTTTGACTATACCAGCTTATTTTTTCAAAAAAAAATTCCCTGATTCTTTTCCGGGATCCTAGAGGGTGTGAATCCGAACCGAACCGATCTGAACCGAATTCGGTTCCGTTCGGATTCATACTCTCTAGGATTCCGGAAAAGAAGTCTGGAGAGTTTTTTTTTTAAATGCTGGTTCGGTTCGGTTCAGTTTGGGTCGGTTCGGTTCTGTTCAGTTCAGTTCGCACCCTCTAGGATCCCGGGAAAGAAGTCTGGAAAGTTTTTTTTTTTGAAAAAATTTCTTAGAAGGAAACCCTTTTGTCGAGCTATATGCCAAGAAATATCGCTATTTTGAAAGTCGCTATTTTGTTACATCGCTATTTTGATAGTCGCTAATTTGTTACATCGCTATTTTGATAGTCGCTATTTTGTTACATCGCTATTTTGATAGTCGCTATTTTGATAGTCGCTATTTTGATAGTCGCTATTTTGTTACATCGCTATTTTGTTACATCGCAATTTCGTTACAATCGCTATTTTGTTACATCGCTATTTTATTACATCGCTATTTTGATAGTCGCCCTTTCATTATATCGCTATTTTGATTGTCGCTATTTCGATATTTTTATACTCGCTTTTTTGTACATCGCTATTTCGTTCCAGAGCCATCCCCTATATACTCCCGATAGTCAGAAAAGAATATTTTCTTTGCATATTCTATGCACATACATGGAATGTACAAAAATATTAATATGTGAAGTTTTTTCGCATTTATGTACTAGGTATATCCTTTTCCTATATTCTAAAATGAATATCATAGAATATTCTTTTACTTTATACTTGATATATCCCAGGTAGCAAGGGGTCATCAAATGACGTCCAGCAGGTCATCTACCAAAAAATGTTGTCTTATAGGCGTCAGTTACTTGACGTCTTTTCGTAGTGTAGTTTTTGACGTCTGAAAAACGTCATATATTGGTCACTACCCACACTGCACACTTTGTCCAAGGGGTACACTCATACTTACATAGATGGTGCCCCATTCAGTACTTGACCGGATTGATACGGAATGTGAGGGTACGTATGTAAAATAAATTAAATATTAAATCAAGACAAACTTCGAGGCTTCTTTCGATTCAAGGTGAAGATGTGTAAGTCTAGGTATAGGTCTATTTTGATCTGTACCTCACAGACGAACACCGCTGTACCTGTTATAGTACTTCCAGGTCTAAGTCACAGAAGAGCCACCTTCTGTGTCTAAGTTTCCTTCAGTGTTCTCAACTGCAGGGAATATTTCATATATTCAGACGAGTTAAAAAAAAGTCATAAATAGGTTTGTGTCTGTGTGTGTGTCTAATGTTCTGATTTGGTCCCAAATACGTCATATTGCTGACGTCTTTAAAACGTCTAAAAATGACGTCATTTTGGGTGTGTCTTTTGAACGTCATTTAAAGGTCATTTACACGTCAGATTAGTGACGTCAATGGTCATTAAAAATGACCTGTTTTTAAAGTTTAAAAAACGTGACCTTGCTACCTGGGATTCTTTTGGTATATTCTAAAAAGAATATTCCAGAATATAGTTTTAGTTTCTACCTGTAATATTATTTTGGTATGTATTTGAAAAGGCACCTAATATTTGGGGAAGTTGAAATAGATTCAATATCGACTGGGGAGTGATCCATGAAAGACCTGTACAAACTTGTTCAGGGAACAAAATGAATGGAGTGGTTAGCCTAGGAATCAAGAGGGTGTACAATAAGCCAATAGTGGCTGCGTGCAGTCACTGTGGCAAGCCGGAGTCACAATCGAGGCGTTTTAGTCGGTAAGAATCCGACACTATCCGACCTCTCATAGCAGAGGAGAAATAACTCTGCTACGAAAGTAGGCAAGATTGATACCTTTGAAAAAGATATAAAAAATTTCCTACAATCAATATTCTTCTACAGCCATTACTTTTTTCCATGGTTTAAGTTCTACGATTACTTAGCACCCCCAAAGTTAAGAAATCGTGGAGATTGACGATGACAGCATTTATATCAAGGAGTGGAATTAACAAATTGTCATTCCTCGCTAAAATATTACACTGCTCTTCCCACAATTAGTAAAGTTACAAGTAACCAATTGTCAATCCACAGTACACGGACCACATGATCCTGCCTTTAGATCTAGAAAAGTTTGAAATAACTGGCTTAATTTAGTCCTGCACAGATTAAAAAATGAAGACATATATAAATATAAAATATGACTTGGATCTAGAGTACAGTTTGCTGCTTTTCATGGAAAAAATTAACCTAGACTGTCACTAAGTCGCCCGTCAAGTTTTGACGATTTTATCTAATCAGAGTACTTAAAGTTTACCGGTTTTCTTGAATCCACTTTACCGGTATGACGCCGTCCCGCTCAGCTATTAAGCGGATTCAAGAAAACCGATCCTAAACTCTAGTTGGATCAATTCGTCAAAATGCAAAAGTCAAATGACTATCCGCTTACCGCGATGGCATTGTTCAAAGGAAGCAAGGCTTTACTGTTATCTCTTAAGTCTTGTTTTTGTTGATGATTCCATTTAACCAAAATAAATCATAAAATTGAATTCTTCTTTACACAAGACAAAACCTGAGCTCCATTACTGAGGATTTTACAATTATGACATTTCAACTATGATTTGTGTTAAGGTACGTTTAAAGCTTCAAAGTAAAAGCGACTGGCAGCGTTGCGATTTTTAATTTAGAGTAGGAGCGTAGAGCGGCGTGTTTTACAACAAAAGCAATTAGTTAAATAATCTATATAAAGCCCGATCACACACAAAAATGCATAAGCGCATAGCATGGCACATAGTGGTGCAAAGCCAATCAGCGATCGAATAGCAGCGGCCATATTGGATTTGCGTAAGAAAAGTCCATAAGGTTGAACTTCTATGCGCCATGCTATGCGCTATGCATTTTTGTGTGTGATCGGCTTAACCTGCAGCAAGAATGAATTTCAAGTAGCTAGAGCAGTGGCGTTGATAGAAGTAGGCTACTAGGGATGGCGCGTAGCTCAAATGCTCAATGTAAGCCATTCTGCAGTTTCCAGAGCTTGGAACCAATAGCTTATATGCGGTGTGGTACAAGCCCCTTATCTTCAAGGACAACGGGCAACCACCACCTGAAAAGATCCTTTTTTGCACCTTTGGGCAGTCACAGGTCGTACCAACACTGCTCGCCTAATGGAAGCTACTGGGACCCGAATTTCCGATCAAACGGCACGCAACAGGCTTCACGAAGCTCAATCACGTGCCCGACGACCCGTTAGAGCTCCTCGATTAAAGCGAACTCTCCGCATAGGATGCATATACTTTTGCTAGGAACATCGAAATTGGTCCATAGAGCAGTGACGGACGCGTGCGCGTATGGAGACATCCACGCCAACGATATTTGGACGAATGTGTACAAGAAACTGCCCCTTTTGGAGGTGGGTCGATAATGGTAAGGGCTAGTATAACTTTGACAGGATACACTGAGATCGTGGTGTTTCAAGAAAGAACTTTAACACCTGTACGTTACTAAGAGAGATCTTGGAACATCATGTTGTGCCCTTTGGCCAAAATATGGCAGCTAGATTTAATCAATAGCAGGATAATGCCTGGCCCAGCGGCGTCGCTAGAACTCATGGGGCCCCGGGGCAAACAATTTTTTGGGAGCCCTCATGAGTCAATAAGAATATAAAATGATTGTCAAGAAAAATTTGTCTTTTGCCATAATAACAAAATAAAATCTCTTCCTTTCCAATTTGCAAAATCATTCATTTTATTATCGTTTCGGTTTGCCCAACGATAGCTATACCACTGGCAATGCCGCAGATTGCACAAGTGTAAGAAATTTCTTAAACTAGAATAATATCGATGTTATGAGGCCGGCCAATAGCCCAGACATCAATCCAATAGAGTTTATTTGGGATGAACTATAGTTGATGTTGTATTAAAGTGGCACTGCGTCATAGCTATGGTAAACCAAATTTTGCGGCAAAATCTAAGTAAAGAAGCCTTAAAAAATTAATGTTTCACTTTCTACATGCAGTGCGCCGCTCGGGGTTTAATGTTCGAAGGATAAAACACTAAGACCTTTTAAAGGAGAGATCAAATAGGTACTTACCTAATAAATAAAGATCCGAAACATAAAAGAGGATCCAAGATTATATTAAAATGTGCGCAAACATTGATTTAGTTGCAAAAACGGTAATTTGTTTTGTAAAAAGCTCCGTCGATCATAATTTGTTTGACATAAAAAGTCAAAACAACAACGAATAGAAAACGTCAAAGCCCGGCTAAATCAATAATATGTTTGTAACAACCAGATAGGAGTATATATGTTCCTTTCTAATAAAATCGTTTAGAAGAAGACATCAATAAAAAGCAAGTAAAATAGTAAGCTAATGACTAACTAGTGCAGTGCCTCATTTTGGGAATCAATATCAATAAAAAAATTAAAGGAAGTGCGTGCCACTGTATGTACCCCTCTACTCCCTTCCTGCCCATCAAGGTTTTGATGACGCGGTGTCACTTTAATACAACATCAACTATAGCAAGGCGCTTTAAAAAACATCAACATTTATAAAATAAAAAATCTACCTCAGCTAGTAATGCGAAATTTGTTCGAAGGTATGTCTCGTCGTTGTGCCGAAGTTATTAGAGCTAGAGGTGCACGTACTCACTACCACCGCGCCGCCACGCTGCTATTTGCACTATGAACGGCCCCATTCGATAACAAGAGATTTTTTTACTTTTGCCGCGATGCTCTATAGTTTAAAAACATTTAATTCATATATTTTACTTACAATTTAAATACCTAAAAACAGTGCATTTGTAAAAATTATTTTTATTGTTCTACTGAATTACATATTTTTGAAACTTAGACATATCAATTATTTCTTCTGCGAATAACTCTTTTCTATGTTATTCTTTAGGTTTTCATGTTGTATTTTGTTCCTTTTTTAGGAAATTCACCTTCACAGAGATAGGTTCAAATAAATCATCTGATGATATATTTTGTATGCCATTTTTATATTCTTTTATATCTAGCAAGTTCACCTTCAAAACCCTGGGATAAAGGTCCGAATATATCATCTGGACGCATATTTGACAAGAGGAGCCGACCATCGTCCTTTTTGTGCTGTATCATTCTTTTAGGTCTTTTATGAGACAACCTGTTTTCGTCTCGGATCGCCAATAGTTCGCTCGTGTCCGTATCGCTGTGAAGACCAAGCAGTTTGTTAAAGGAATCTCTTTTTTGTATGTCACCTTGGAAATCCGCACTAATACGGTAAATATCCGGATACAAATCAAGACTATATTTACCACTAGCCAATAATGCTTTTTTTTGATGTTCAGGTTTAATTGATTTGGGGCTCCGTTTTTGTTTTTCAATATCTACTTGGCTGTTTCCTTCGAAATTTTGATATTCGCTATTGAACTCGTTAAGGTCGCCATAATCATCTTCTCTAACAATGTTTGTGTTAACCAAACCGCACTGACACTTGCCGTTGTTGTCGAATTTTTCGCAAGGACAAGATTTCATTTTTTTATCTACTTGTTCGCCTACTTTCTCCGATGAAGAACATTTGCAATTCTCATTTTTGCTGCATTTACATGATTCTAAATTTTGCATAGACGACTCCTTGTTGAGACGTTTATTTTTTCTATTATTTATTTCTTTATTTGGGCTGTTTTGATCTTCATTATCTTCAATTGATTGTTTTAAGCTTCTTAGTATAACTGGTTTGTATTTTGATGTGTTTGAGTTTTCATTTTTAAAATGTTCATTCAGAGTTTTGCTGTTTAAAGCAGTAGGAAATAAATTGCGTTTTCTGCGAACGTGAGATTTTAAACTGCTTTCTTTACTTAGTAATGGATCGATTTCAAATGACTCTTTATCTGATAAGGTGTTTACTATATTTCGTTTTCGTCTATGGTTATTCTGTTCCTGAGAATCTGAGTTCAAGCTTACACTGTTGTCACCTTTCATGGTATCAATTTCGCGCTTGACTTCTTCTTTAATTTTCTGTAGACGTTTACGGATTTGGTCTTCAAGTTTTTCCTCTAACTGATCCCTCTTTTTTCTTTCCTCTATTGCATAACTTTCATCGTAATTATCAAAATCTTTGTTTTCTAATAAATTAATCTTATTTGACTTTTGATATTTTGACTCTTTGGCCACATATTTTATATTTTCTTTATCGTGTGCTGTGTTCTTAGAAACTACCATGCGTTTTTTGTCTTTTTCAGTCATTGAACTTTTTTTGTCGTCAAACTTGGTCAGTTTGATTTGATTATCACCACTTTCCAGGTTTTCATCTTCTACTGCTTCTCTCTTGTCGATTTCTAATTGATTTTTAATTAAACCCAGGTCGTTTAAAATGTTTTTAATTTGTAGATCTGCCATATGATTAGTCTCCAGCCGGGATACAGCAGCATCTCTCTTATGCATTTGGCTTCGCTTTGGATGCCATTCTGGAAGAGCTTTATCCATTCTGCTGTCTATTTTAAACTTAGCAAATATATACGGGTATCTTTGGTCAGAAAAAAATCCCACCTGTTTCTCGAAGGGCTGGTCACCAAACGGTTTTTGACCGTCTTCAAAGTTATAGTCTTGGTCGTTTATTGACTTTTTACGTTTTTCTAAAGGGATGATATCTAAGACAAATTCTTCTTCTTTTAACGGCAGAAGTTTATATTTATCTTGGAATGGCTAAAAAATAAAACAAAGGACGGGGCGATAAAAAAATGTTTACCAGGATGGATCAAATGAGGTAAGTTAGAGCCTTAATCTTCAGCGTAAAGAACACTAAAATACATTTATTCTAATATGTTTATTTATGTTTACTATTTCAAATTTAGCTGCATTTTGTCCATAACATTAAAGTTAGGAACATAAGTTGAAGCTTGTTGCAATGGCCTCTAGATATTTAATGACTAAATAAATATTAATCTTCAAACAATCAAAAAGCCTTCCAGGCTAAATGCCTCGTGGCCCTTCTTCCCGTTTATGATTTTATAAGTAACATCGATCCCTCCAAGGGGGCTGTTAATTTTATTTAAATAATTAGAAACTTTTTATATTGTTTGTGTAAAAAGGTTGTTAAACTAGAATTAGTCCCGTCATTATAGAATTTTAACTTGCAAAAGGTGGTGTAGTCTCTATTTTGACATATGTTGTTCATGTTGGAGTCCTAAAAAAATAAAGAAAAGTTGAAGTTTCCTACAAAAGGTGTTTATTGGGTTTTTCATCAGACGAATGGCTTTGGAGTTATAAGGCTAAACATTTCACCGCCATTTTGGATTTTGACAAATTTTTATTTTTTAGTGGGCTTTAACTTAGAAACTGCTTATTTTGAAAATATGTAACAACATAACTTAAAGTCTAATGAATATCCTATAAAATAAGATATCACGGATTTGTGTGCATAGTAGCCTAGCTGAGATACAAACCCTGAAGTGTTAGCAGTACACCCGTTTCCTATACAGGGTTCGTCAACGATCGTTTGGCAACTGAAGAATATGTGAACTGAAGTAAGATCGCCATTTAAATAAATGGCACTAAGAGAGATAAATAGTTTAGCGCTATTGTCAAGTTAGCAATTCAAGAAAATGGTTTTCTTTTCGCGATCTAATGACGTTACTCTTAAAGGCTGAGTAGGCCAAAGATGGCGATGCATAAAATCCTTAAAACCCCTTGATTTTAATTGCTGTAGCGCCATCTTTTAGTTATCATTTGAACTGTATGACTAATTAATACTGCGAATCCGTAATTAAGTGTACAGGTAGAGCTTTCTAACATGGCAAAATGTTAAAGGAGGTTACTACACGCATAAACAAAATATTCTACAAATTCATCTTTATGGATAACAAATTTCTTGGTCTTTATGTGTACCGATTTATTCTCAACCAAAGTTAGAAACCAATACTTTGAAAAATAACTATTACATTACAAATTACTTTACAGGAATGTACTGAGAAAACTGTGTAATTAATTACAACAAAAAATAACTTAATTATAAATTTCCTACTTGCAATATAAAAAAAAGTAGTTGACAATTACTTTTTTATTTTTATTTCTTTCACTTTTTCATAACTTACAAATTGTGAAAATACTTAATTTAGGGTCTTCCTCTTCCTTCGTAATACATTCCGAACTTACCCCTTAAATTTAGTACGAAACGTGGATTGCTTTAAATAATAAAAGCAAAATAGCTTTTTACAAATACAGTCGAACCTCTATAACTCGAACCTGAAGGGACAACCAAAACAGTTCGAGTTATGGAGAGTTCGAGTTGTAGAAACTCGAGATTAAAATACATGTAAAAAGTGCAGGGACCGCTTGAAGGTCGAGTTATAGAGGGGTTCGAGTTATAGAGGTTCGAGTTTGAGAGGTTCGACTGTAATAACAATCACTTTAGTAATTCAATTGCATTTTTGTAATTTCATTATAATTGTAAAATAATTTTTCAATTATTTTAAAAACTTATACAATTGCAATTACCATAACACCGC
Organism: Aspidapion aeneum; assembly: GCA_963576565.1. Taxonomy (NCBI): domain Eukaryota; kingdom Metazoa; phylum Arthropoda; class Insecta; order Coleoptera; family Brentidae; genus Aspidapion; species Aspidapion aeneum. Next base: position 150,794,650 of record OY755038.1, read on the forward strand.
ATTTCAACTTATTGTTTTTTTTTCAAGAGGAATGGCCCCTCCAGTTAAGGGCCAAAAATAAAATTTTAGAAGGAGTAGTAAAACGTGACAAACATGTTTTTCTGCAGACTGAAATCAGTAGAGGGGCAAGAGGTTTAGGGCAGTCGTACATCCCTACCCCCAAAAATGTTGTCCCCTATTCTGTTTACTGGATAGTGTATGGTGACTTTTAGCAACTTGACTTCGAGAGCTGGCGCCAGGAGGTCGAACACTTGAGCAGCATTTAAGCGCGACATTAATAAAAGAGCATTGCAAGTAAAATAAGAAAAAAGTTAAAGTTATTTTTCTTTCTTTAATTTCACTTGTTGTTTATAGTTTTATGTCATTGCATTATTTGTAATTTGATATTAGATAATTATATTGGCAATCGCCCATTTGCGATCAGAAATTTTAACACACGAAAAGGTGATCTCATGCTTTCAGACGTTGATTGTTTACGTCTAATTTGAGTTGTCATACCTTTGACAGTGGGAAAGAAGAATTAAAGAGATCAGTTGGATGACTTGGTCGAGGTAATACCCTGAAAATTTCTCGTTCTTGTATTGAGACACCGCAGCCTGCATAGATGGAAGTTTTCCGAAAATTTATGTATGGCTTCGGTAGTTCAATGTTTAGAATGTTTGCCTAGAGAGCAAGAGATCCCGGGTTCGAGTCCCGGCCAAAGCAAAAACTTTTTTCTTATTTTTCTTTCTTTAATTTCACTTGTTGTTTAAAGTTTTAGGTCCTTGCATTATTTGCAATTTGGTATTTGATTATTTTATGTTGTTATTCGTTCTTTCTGATATTTTTTGAAAAAAACTGCAGTAAAGCCATGAGTAGAAATGAGGATTAGCCTTCATGCTCAAAAAAAGCCAAAATATATTAGAAATATTTATTTTTCATTGAAAATTGCATATAAAAATAGCGACGTATATATGCGTCATCCGGTCATGCGGCAACGCATTTTGTCCCCGGCCACGGGGCACGACACGTACTGCAGTTAGCCGTCCTGAAATGGTTAACGCACTTACCTAAAATTTAATTGTCTATAATATAGAGTAAAACGTTATTCCAGGTAAAGCTTGGTTTAAAAAAAATTGGTAAAACATATGAAAACAATATATTCTTTTGTAATACAAAAAAATCACCAAACAGGTGAATGTTTGATTTTTTGGACAGGGTTTACACAGAGATTAATAAAGGTGAGGCAGTCGCTGCAGTTTTTTGTGACCTATGTAAGGCTTTTGATTGTGTTGATCATCAGATCCTGTTGCAGAAGCTTAATCGTTATGGATTTAGGGGTTCGGTATTGTCATGGTTTAGGTCCTATTTGAGTTAAAGAAATCATCAGTTCTTGTTTCAGGTTTATGCTAGCGTACCCCAGGATGAGTTTTAGAATCCTTGCTTTTCTTGCTCTACATTAATGATCTTGTTTATCTTAAGATTTCTGGAGAGTCCACTCTATTTGCGGATGATACATCCATTCTATGGCATAACAAGGACATTAATATCCTTAGACTAACCATCTTTCAAGATTTGGAGAAAATCAAGAAATGGTGTGATTCTAACATGTGCTTCAATGTAAATAAAACCAATATACTTGGGTTTAGGTGTGACATGGAGAGTATTAATCTGGGGGATGATCCTTTGCAGACTGGGCATGTGTCCAGGTTTCTTGGAGTTCATATTGACAGCCTACTCTGCTGTGAAGAACACATTTTTCAATTAAGCAGAAAGCTTTCCTCAGGGTGCTTTGCTGTCAGGTGTGTAATATCTGAACTTGGAGCTGAAATGGCCAGAAATGTTTACTTTTCCTTATTCGAGTCTCATCTTAGATATGGGATCCCATTTTGGGGATCAGCAAGTAAATATTTGCTTAAGCTTCTTTTTGTATTCCAAAAAAAGCAGTCCGTTTAATTGTTAATGTACACCAAAGGGAATCCTGCAGACCTTATTTTAAGAGCCTTGAAATACTGACTCTTACTTCCATATACATTCTTGAAACGTCAAGCCTTGTGTATAAAAAGTTTAATAACAGGCCTAAGGTAGAGACAAACCGAGTTACAAGACAAAAGAAAAATATTTCTCTTCCTGTCACAAAAAGTGCTTTAGCACAAAAATCTATATTTTACGAGGGAAGAAAAATTTTTAATCACTTACCAATACATGTTAGATGTGCTGGCTCCATCAAGCTGTTTAGAAGAAAATTAAAAAGAATTCTAATAGAAAGACCCTTTTAAAACCTAGCAGAATTTTTTGAGGATGGGTTACAATAATGTACGGTTTTATTTATTGTGTTAGTTTTATTGAGTTTGACAAATTTAGATGTTAATCTGTTTTTATTTATTTGACTTTGTTTTTATTGTTATTTTCTAATATTTAAAGAAATTTTTTAGCCTGTTGTATACAGTGTGTCCACGGATTGAGCTCGGGTAAGGTATAAATGACATCAAATTTTCGATTTAGATTCTGATTTTCTGGGGATATTAAACTAACATGTTAAGAAAATAAGCCAAATCAATCAATATACAAGGTGGTTTAGTAGGTTGATTCGATAAAAAGTGTTAAAAGTAAAGTCCTTTGTTTTAAGAGATATCAGAAAAGTTTATTAACAAAAGTTGTTCAGGATTAAAAGTTACAGCTGATTCTTAATTTTCAGAAAAATCAGGTGAAAATCATCTAAGGAAAAATTTTCATGACCGACTTACAAAATCAAAGTATGCTGTACCTACATACTGAGTTTGACTAAAGTGGCATATTTTTTTTTCCACCCAGTACATGAAAAAGCTCTGCAGATTACAACAATAAATGATTTAGGCTTAACACTTTGGCTCAAAGATATACACCACTAAGGCCTCTGCATTATTAGCCATACAACAACGGTACTGTACTCTTAACACTTTTTATCAAATTAGCTGACTAAACCACCCTGTAGTTTGTAGTTTGCGACCAAGCAGGAGCAATTCCCAGAAGATCAGAATCAAAATCGAAATTTTTTTATCATTTATACCTAACATCATCAAATCAGACTACTAAACCACCCTGTATAATAATTGATTTGGCTCATTGTCTTAACATCTTAGTTTGAGACCAAGCAGGAGCGATCCCCAGAAAATCAGAATCTAAATTGAAAATTTGTTGTCATTTATACCTTACCCGAACTCAATCTGTGGACACACTGTATAACTATCATCTAAATGCGTGTGATGTGTAACTTTTAATATTGGTGAGGTTAGGCCTTCTGTAGAAAATAAAATATACCGAAGGACCACTCGAGATAGCTCGAGAAAAACGTGGGGGAGTTAAGAGGGACTGTATCTTTCCACAGGGCTCCAACAGGGAAAAAAGAGCCTAAAAACTTAAATACTAAAAATAGCGCAGCAATGAAAAATTATCAAGAAACGACTTACCCTTAGATGTCTTTTGTAGCTACTTGGCTGGCCAGCCCGATTATACGCGAAGTACCAGACTCTCCATTATTCTATAGTTCAAAATGTTCCAAACACTAATATCTAATAAACTAAAGCGTAAAATTAATAGTTTCCACAATTTTAATATAAAATGATAGCGGTGCGGTGACTTTAGTTGCACGTGGCGCGTGGTTGAGTTGTTCGCTCAGACAATCGGCGTTTTCGTCTCCTAGGCCGAATTTAGCCGCTTATCTCAAATCCTTCATTGCTGGAAGAAGCGCGCGAAGTTTAAATTTAAAATATGGAAAGATATAGCGTAAAGTAAATCAAAATAATATTCTAAAAACGCTTGTAAGCATAGAAAATATAACCCAAAAATATTTAAAAACTAAGAGAGATAGCTTCTCTAATTTTAAGTGAAAATTAGAGAATATAATTATTTACAAAAATAAAAACAAGTTGGGAAACTTGTTCATTCGGCCCACCAAAATGAGCATCATTTTTCGGTAGGTGAATCTGAATCAATTGGAAGGGGGCAAAGCTTGACTAAAGGTCGTTTAAAGATACCGGACGCGGTACGAACATTTGCCACCCTAGCGTGCCCATCAGGCCCTTTAAAAATTTCAATAATGCGACCTACCCGCCATTGAAGGGGCGGTGATAACTCGTCTTTGATAAGAACGAGGGTACCTATTTTTGGCTCTGCGCATGGTTCCAACCATTTATTTCGTACTTGAAGGGTATGTAAAAATTCTTGGCTCCAACGACGCCAAAAATCGGCTTGTATTCGTTGGACCAAGTTCCATCGCGATAACCGATTCTCAGGTTTACTTGAAAAATCTTCATCAGGAACAGAAACTAAAGGTCCATGTGTTAAAAAATGTCCCGGTGTTAAAACCTGTAGATCGTTACAGTCGGTAGATTGCGGGGTCAAGGGGCGAGAATTTAAAATCGCCTCAATTTGACAAAGAACCGTGTACAACTCCTCATAACTTAGAATTTGCGAGCCAATGGTACGAATTAAGTGAGTTTTTACTGATTTTATCCCTGACTCCCAAAGACCGCCGAAGTGGGGAGCTGATGGAGGGATAAAATTCCAGGCGATAGCTTGTTGCGTGCAAGCATTTCTTGCAAGATCAAGCAATTCTTTGCTTGATTTAACGAAATTTGTGCCATTGTCTGAAAAAAAGAGTTTTTATGTAACCTCTTCGGGCAACAAAGCGACGTAGCGCAGCTAAAAAAGCGTCCGAAGTTAGATCTGACACTAACTCGAGATGTAAAGCTTTAGTATTTAGACAAATAAAAAGGCAGATATATGCTTTTTGTGTTTTCACACCTCTGTGTTTACTGAGAGTGACAGGTATAGCACCACTAAAATCTACTCCACTAAAAGTAAAAGGCTTTTGTGGAATCAAGCGGTAGGACGGAATTTGTCCCATGATTTGCTCATAAGAATGCGGTTTGACGCGAAAGCAACGAACACATTTGGATAAAACCGTTGTAATTAAGCGTTTGGCAGATAAAATCCAAAAAATTTGACTAATGAGATATTGGACTGTTTGCACTCCGACATGCAAATATTTTTTGTGCATATATTCAATAAAAATATAAGAAAGTCTACTTTCCTTGGGTAAAAGAAGAGGATGTTTTTGTCCGTAAGAAATAGTCATGGCTTGTTGAATGCGTCCTCCAACTCTTATAAGACCATCCTGGTCTAAAAAGGGATTCAATTTTTGTATGGGTTTTATGCACTTTTTCTGGTTTTGAAGGTTAAGAATTACTTCAGAAAAGTATTTTTGTTGTTCGTGCTTAGCCAAACATTTTAAAGCGTTAAAGAGATCGATATAATCTATATTTGTCTTTTTTTCTGACGTCTGCGGATAGTCTACAATTATTTATGAATCGCAAACTGCGGGCTAAAAGTAGTTGAATAGCGTAAAAATCGGATTTATTATTTAAAAGCGAATCTAAAAAATTTTCCGTTATTCGGTCACAAGAAATCAGAGCAACATTTTTTCGTTCCTCAGTCTCTAAACTGTCATTTATTTTGACTTGCGGGATTTTTGTTGGCCATTTATCGAAAGATTCTTGTAAAAAACTAGGGGCGGCCCACCATAGGGGATGATTTAAAAGCTCACTCGGCGAGCAGCCGCGGCTGGCTACATCGGCACTATTGAGAAAGGTGGGGGTATATAACCAACATTCTGGATTAATATTATCTTGGATAAGACTAACACGATTTGCGACAAAAGTTTTCCATTTACTTGGATGGGATTTTATCCAGTGTAAAACAACCATTGCGTCCGAAAAAGCGTAAATATTATTTATTGTGAACCTTTTTATGAAGATATCATATGTGTATTTTAAGACCTCAGTTAAAAGAGTAGCGGCTAGAAGGTCTATTCTTGGAATACTAACAAATTTTTTAAGTGGAGCGATGCGACTTTTCGCAAGAACAAAATATATGTGATATTTAGCGTTTCGTAAGACACGTAAGTATATTACGCATGCGTACCCTCGTTCACTCGCATCACAAAAACCACAGAGATCGATGGATTCGGCGTTGGTGATGTCAATGTGGCGAGGTAAACTAAATTTTTCTAAAACTTGAAATTCAGATTGATAGAGTGTCCACTGACGAACTATTTCTAAAGTAGGCGTGGCGTCCCAGGAAATACCAAGTAACCAAATTTGTTGAATCAAATATTTTAAAGTGAATGTTACTGGGGTAAGATACCCATGGGGGTCATAGCAGCGTGCTAAAAAAGAGAGAAGCGTCCTTTTAGTACAGCTTTGCTGATTAGGTAATATGTTAAATCGAAACTCGTCATAGGAAGGATGCCAGCACAGGCCTAAGACCTTAGTGACGTCATCCGAATCGAGAGATAAAACTGCGGGGTTGACTAAGGAGGGATCTAAATGAGAGATCACTTCTGAGCGATTGCTAGACCATTTGTGTAATTTCAAGCCAGCGTTTCCTAATAACTCCGTAAGCTCATGCTGCAAATTTAACGCCTCTTGAACCGTTTTACATGAAGTAGTGACGTCATCAATATAGGTATCGTTAAGTATAACTTGAGCAGCGTGAGGGTAGTTATCATATTCGGACTCAGCTAAGTGCTGAAGGGTGCGTAAAGCGAGATATGGTGAACAGTTCACTCCGTAAGTGACAGTTCGTAGTTTAAAAACGGAAACTTTTTCATTAGGGTTAAACCGCCAAAATATTTTTTGGTATTTTTGATGATCAGGGTTGATATTTATACCACGATACATTTTTTGAATATCGCAGGTGAGCGTCACAGAGTTAAGGCGAAAATGTAATAATATTTGAATAATATCTTTTTGTAGTTTTGGACCGATAATAATACTTGATTAAGCGAAATATGCGTAAAGGGGTCAGTAATACTCGCATTAAAAACTACCCTTGTCTTAGTAGTGATAGCTTCATTTTTAACAACAGCGAAATGTGGAATGAAATAGCTGTCTGAATCGTCTTCTTTTTCTGAGTCATAGTCCATATGACCCAATTCCAAATATTCATTCATAAATTTAGAATATTCACAAGTTTTTATCGCGAAGCAGTTTTTTTTCTAAAGATAAGAAACGATTTAGCGCGACTTGTTTTATTGCAGGAAACTGTGGTGGATTTTCAAATGTGCGAAAGGGAAGGGAGACAGTATACCGGCCGTCTTGATTACGCGACACGCTCTGTTTAAAATAATTTTCACAAATTTCATCCTCTGGTTTCAAATGAGTTTTTTGGGGGACGCAGTCGGTTTCCCAAAATTTTGAAATTAATTGCGAAAGCGAGTCATTTTCATTTTGACAAAAAAGAGCATTAATTGGCGGGGTAGAAATTAAGGGTTGATTTATTTGTCCCATCAAAATATAGCTGAAAATAGTTCCCATAGCAAAGGGATGATTTGGATCATCGCTAGCGATTTTTTCACCCTGTATAATTAGTGGAAAGAGATCCATACCAATTAGTAAATTTACAGGCGAAGGGTTGTAAAAAGTGGGATCTGCTAAGGGTAAATTTTTTATAAAATGCCAATTTTCTGTATTTATTTTTACTGACGGTAAATCAGTACAAACCTTTTGCAAAATAATCGCTTGCGTAGACACAAAAATATCTGGTTTTTGAAAATTACAAATTTTAATAAAAATCGATCCTAGATCAGAAGTAAGAGAGTTGCCTCCAACCCCCTGTATATTTGAACATAAGGGTTGTCTGGGAAGGCCCAATTGTTGCGCTAATTTTTGAGAACAAAAAGTGTTTTGCGAACCGCTGTCTAAAACGGCTCTAACTGTTTGAAAGTTACCGCGGACATCTTGAATTTTTACTAGGATAGTTGACAATAAAACTTGCGATTGCGCAGAAATAAAACCACAATGCGTGGGGTTAGAACCCGAAGGAGTTGCGATTGGTACTTGTGAATTAGAAGACGTCGAAGTAAAATTTTGATTATTTTGAGAAGAGGCACTTTGAGGGAACTTATTTTGAGTAGAGTAATTGTCCAAAATTCACTCGCCTTTGTAAATATACTTTTGGGTATAAGAATTTTGTTTTATTTTAATATTTTTCTCGCGTTTATACGTTCGTATTTGTCTTTAAGAATTTTGGCGAATGCGATTGAAAACTTTATTTTATTTTACTTTCTGAGCATGTTCAATTGCATCTTCGCGCACTCAACCAGTTGAATTTGTACATTGGGGGTGTGCGCGCTTCGATATAGGACAATTGCTGTCGAAAAATCACTTCTGTGTGAAAGACGTCACGAACAACACGCTGCAAAAACAGGGGTAAGTGCATCTTCAACTGTTCGTAATTATTTTCAGTTCAGATTTCATAATTAATTAAATTATTCGCAGGTGATTGGTAAACTAATTTTATGAACCAGCAATCTAATTAATTTTTCGCTTTATACCAATCATTTTTGGCCCTACGAGCCGAACGCGTTTGAAAGTTTCGCTAATAATAAAAAGTATAATAGGTTTTTTTCATTTTTCAACGTGTTTTGGTTTTCCGTCTTTGACGATTTATAAATAGGTAATTTGTTTCGGAGAAATAAATTCAAGGTCATTGAATATGAGCTTATCATTCCAGTTTTTTTCTTTAACATTCTTTCCTAAAATGAGTAGTAGGTTTTAGGCAGGTTACATATACATAAACAATTGCACGTAATTTATCGGCATATGATATAGGCTTACCAGTAGGTCCTATCTGCATTTTATTTTATTACTGCTGCTTTAGTTTAGAACTTTTATTGCAGCTTTATGGGTGCCATAGTATTATTTATTGTGTAAAGAGGTTTATAATTTAAGCTTCTTACTTGCCTATATTTACAAATTATTGGGATCGCTAGTAGATAACTCGCTATTGCATGTCGCTAAGTTAATTAATTATCGCTAATTCGCACCGCGCAATTCCCCTTAACTATTAAAAAATATTTCGCTTTTATTTATTAGTAAATATAAATAAATAGTTCGTTTTCGCTCTTATTAACTAACAAAGGTAAATAAATAATTCGCTATTTTCACCGTTACTTAATTTATAAAAATTTATTAATTCGCTAAAATAATATGGTTAAATTCAATTAAAAATTATATTATTAATAATTCGCTTTCCCTTTTATTTATTAGTATCACTAAATAAATTGATAATTTTACCAATAATTGATTTTAATAAATTGATTTTATTTGGCTAAATTGTTAAAAATACCGCGTAATATCCCTAAATTGCTAAAAATAATTAAAAATTTAGTTTTGCTTTTCTTTATTATACCCATCTGCATTAAATAAAGGATCATCATGTCCGCGGCTAAGATTAAATCGTATAAGACCCTTCGCACAATGTGTCATAATCAAATGAAAGAATTAAAAACTTTTGCTGACTCGGCTTCTGATGCTGACGAGACGGCTAAACTTCAGTTTAAAATTATGTACGCTCAAATTGATCAAGTGGTTAACGATTTTGCTAAATATCTTTAATGTCAGCGACCGACGATTTTGAAATTGATACCGAAGAAGGAGTGAGAAAAGACTTTGAATACTTACGATCTTACAATTACGCTAAGTATACCGCGCTGTTTGAAAAGCCAACACTGAAGGTTGAAACCGACGCATCCTCTGCTTCGGGACTATCTAGTGGTAATCGACCGCCAAACTTGACTAATTTGAAAGTTCCAAAATTTTCCGGCGATATTAGACAATTTAGAAATTTTATGGACATGTTTAATGCGCTAGTTGACAACACAAATATTTCGAATATAGAGAAATTTAACCATCTTTTAAACTCCCTAGAGGGACCCCCGCTAGCACTGGTGCAATGCACACCTTTAGCCGCCGCTAATTATTCAATTGCTCTCGAATCGCTAAAAAACCGCTACGATAACAAACGGCTTATTGCTTTTTCACATTTAAAAACAATGGATAATGTTCCTTACGTAACAAATTCTAAAAATTCAAAACAATTGCGCACACTAGTTGACGTATATAGTGAAAATCTCTCCGCCCTTAAGGTACTTGGTTTTCCCACAGATGATTGGTCTTTTTTGCTATACTATAATTTCAGTAAACATTTAGATCAGGAGACCATGACGCGATTTGAACTTGAACTTAATGATCCATCTCAAGTTCCTACTTTTGACGATTTAAAGAATTTTGTACTAAAACGATGTAACGCTATAGAAGCGGTAGAATTTTCAACTAAAACTGATTTTTCTTCACCTTTAAAAACAGACACAAAAAATAGATTTTCTTCTAATCAGTCAAAACCTAGACAAACTTCTGCATTTTTTGGTAATGCAAGTCGAAATAATAATACAAAGTTAAATAATTCAAATCAATCTTGTCTTTTATGTCAATCACGTGACCATAATATTTACAGATGCTTAGAATTTAAAAATAAAAATTCCTCTGAACGTTTTCAGTTAGCTAAAGACAACAACTGGTGTCCTAATTGTTTAAGTGGGCAACATAACCTAGCTTTATGTCAATCGCAGTCTGTTTGTCGTTACTGTCAATCTAATAGACATCACTCTCTTTTATATATTTTTAAAAATAACAACAATTACAGTCCACATACTTCTAATCGCACGAATCTTGAAAATAATTACAATTCTAATGTACGACCCCCCTTTTATAATTCGCAATACAATAACCCGCAAAGTTCTTCACAAAATAATTCGCCTGCTTTTAATGGTAATATCTCGCCTCAGCAAAATAATTCGCCAACCTCTCGCGCTTTTCAGCAACCGCCACAAACAGGTATGGAAAATTTACCTCAAAATTCGCAAAATACCTTAAATTACTTCTCCAATTCGCACGCTCAGAATACAATTTTATCTACCGCTATTATCGAGGTTATGGATTCTCGTGGCATTTTTCAAAAGGCTAGGGTTATTCTTGATTCTGGCTCAGAATGCAGTTACGTCTCTTTGAAGTTTTTCAAAAAACTTTCACTTCCACGCTATAGTTTATCCCTTTCTATTCAAGGATTAGGATCTATGAATGAAGTTACCTCTCAGGGAGGAGTAACTTGTATTATCAAACCGTATAATCAAACGGAACCACGCATGTCAGTCGACGCTGTGATCTTACCCAAGTTGTGTTCGGAAATTCCTAGCACTTATTTAGGTAATATAGATACTTCTGATTTTCAAAATGTACCCCTCGCGGACCCTACGTTCCAAGAACCCGCTAATATTGATTTTCTTTTGGGCGCTGATATTTTTCCCTATATTTTACGCGAAGGGCGCATTGATAATGGCCCCAACAAACCAATTCTTCTTAATAGTATTTTTGGCTATATTATTATGGGAAAAAATAAAAATAATAAAATTAAATCGCAATCACATTCAACCGCTTTATTTTGCTCTGTAAATGAAACCGATTCACTATCGCTAGACCACGCTTTAAAACGCTTTTGGGAATTAGAAGAGCTACCTAAAGCAAATTTTTGCTCGCCCTCCGATATTCTTGCCGAGAAAAGCTTTGTTGAGACTCACTGTAGAGACGAAACAGGGCGATACATGGTAGAACTACCTTTCCAAGATAATACGCCTCCGCAATTTGATTTTCATGCAACGCGCTCATTGGCTTTAAGAAGATTTGTTTCGCTTGAAAAACGCTTAATTTTAAATCCTAATATTTATAAAAAATATTCAGATACTATTCAAGAATATATTAACAATGATTATCTTGAAATTATTCCTGACGAAGAAATAAATAAAAACTCTTTTTACTTACCCCATCATTGCGTAGCCAAGGGTGACAATATTCGAATTGTTTTCAACGGATCGTCTCGTCCAAATCAAAATTCACCATCGCTAAATGACACCCTTCTTACGGGGCCAAAACTTCAAAAAGAAGTTTTTGCTCTACTTCTCAGTTTTCGTATTTCTTCTGTGGTCTTTACTTGTGATCTTAAAAGCATGTTTACACAAGTTTTAATTGCCCCTATTCATAGGGATTTTCAAAGAATAATATGGAGATTCACTCCCAACGAGCCCATAAAAGACATGCGTTTTAAACGGGTCACTTTTGGTCTGAGCTCTTCTCCATATCTCGCTAACCGCGTCATTGCTCAATTAGCACAGGATGAAGGAAACAAGTTTCCTCAAGCTCGTGAGGTACTCAAAACCTCAATTTACGTTGATGATTTAATTTGTAATGCAAATAACCTCTCAGAAGCTAGAAATTTACGCGATCAACTTATAGAACTATTGGGAAACGGTGGGTTCGAACTTAGAAAATTTGCAAGCAACAATAAGTCATTTTTACAAGACCTTCCGGAGTCTTACTTGCACTCCAACTCGTTTAATTTCGATTCAGAATCTGAAACAATAAAAATTTTAGGCTTACAATGGATTCCTTGTAAAGATATTTTTACCTATCGCGTAGATCCATTGGAACGAGAATGTACAAAACGCACGATTCTGTCAGAAATTGCAAGATGCTTTGATCCACTAGGATGGCTCTCACCTCTGAGCCTGTTCTCCAAAGATCTATTGCAGCTTCTGTGGAAACAAAAATATGACTGGGACCAGGAAGTTTCCCCCTTTATACGCCAACGTTGGTTAAAATATAAATCTGAGTTAGGCCTTATTCAAAACTTTTCTTTACCGCGACGTTTTATTATTGATAATTTTACAGAATGTCAATTTCACGCTTTCTGTGATTCGTCAGAAAAAGCTTACGCTAGTATAGCGTATTTTCGCGTTTTACAAAATAATAAAATCTGCACTTTTCTCATTGCTGCTAAAGCAAAAATCGCTCCGGTAAAAACAATTTCAATCCCGAGATTAGAGCTAGTAGCCGCTGTTTTACTGGTTGATCTTGTTTCCGCAATTTTAAAAATTCTAGGAGATAAAATTAAAATTTCTAAAATTTTCGCGTGGTCAGATTCCACAATCGCTCTTAGCTGGATTAAAAATCCCCCTTATAGATACAAAACATTTGTCGCCAACCGGGTTGCGAAAATTCAAAATAAACTACCAGCTGCAATATGGCAGCATGTACGCACAAATGATAATCCCGCAGACTGTGCAACAAGAACTTTGTTGCCGTCAGAATTGTTAAATACGCCCCTTTGGTGGTGCGGTCCAGATTGGCTTTCAATGCCTGATGAGCATTGGCCACCAAGCATTTATTCTGAACCATTGGATTCGGACGAAGTTCTTGGTGAAGAAAGGAAAATAACTTTGGTCGCATTTACAGAAAACAAGTTTTTTGATATTCTTTTAAACAAATATTCTTCGCTTTCTAAAATTCAAAGGATAATCGCTATCTGGTATTGTTTTATCTGCTTTAAAAGAAATCTTGCTTATCGTACTGGACCCATAGTCCTGTCAGAACTTAATCTCGCTCTTATTTTTCTGATCAGGCATGTTCAAACAGTCACATTTTCTCAAGAAATCTCAAATATTAATGCGAAAAAACGCATTTCAAAGCCTTTTAGAAAGTTAGACACTTTTCTTGATAATAAAAATATATTGCGGGTTGGAGGTCGCCTCCGATATTCTGATCTTTCATATGACCAGAAACACCCGATTCTTTTACCACGACAACATAGATTAACTACGCTCCTCATTGAACACTATCATAAATCTTATTTGCACCCAGGTTTGCAAACTTTACAGTTCTTAATTTTTCAAAATTTCTGGATATTATCTCCTAAGCGGGCGATAAGAACCGTTATCGCTAACTGTAAAAATTGTTGGCGACTTAATCCGAAACCTTTTGAACCAAAAATGGGAAACTTACCCAAATTACGCATATCTGCTGTCAAAAGTTTTACCGTAGTCGGTTGTGACTATGCGGGTCCAATATCCATATCATTAAGCAGAAAAGTTCGCGGAAATAAAACGCTTAAGGCTTGGATCTGCATATTCGTTTGCTTCTCTACCAAGGCTCTTCATATCGAATTAGTTTCGGATTATTCTAGCGAAGCTTTTCTGTGTGCTTTAAGGCGTTTTATGGCACGTCGAGGAAGGGTCTCAAAAATAATATCAGACCAAGGAACTACGTTTAAGGGTGCAAATAAGGAATTACAGATAATATTTAAACAAGCGGCAGCCGCGGAATCCATTGAGTGGTTTTTTCACCCCCCAGGGGCGCCACACTTTTCTGGATTAGCAGAAAGTGGAGTAAAGGCGGTAAAAACGCATTTGTATCGCGTTATCGGAAGCCAGATTTTAACGTACGAAGAGCTTTATACGGTCTTAGTACAAGTGGAAGCGCTATTAAATTCTAGACCATTGTCTCCTTTATCTAGCGACCCCAATGATTTGTCTGCGTTGACACCAAATCATTTTTTGACTCTAGAACCTGTTTGTAGTTTACCCGATCCTGATGTAACCAGTATCAAACTAAACCGCCTCTCTAGATGGCAGATGATCCAAAGATTACATCAGGATTTTTGGGCGCGTTATTCTAAGGAATATTTACATACACTGCAGCAGCGGTCCAAGTGGCTGGAACCCACTTGTCCCGCCCCTGCTATAGGTACTATGGTACACATAAAGTCGGATAATTTACCACCGACAAAATGGTCGCTTGGTAGAATTATTGCCCTTCACCCAGGTGAAGATCAAATCTCACGTGTTGCCACTGTGCGCACTGTCTCAGGAATATTTCAAAGACCTCTGGTAAAGCTATATCCTTTACCGATGGACTTTGAACCTGAAAACATTTAAAAATTACATCAATGTAATTTTTAGGGGGGCAGAATGTCCAAAATTCACTCGCCTTTGTAAATATACTTTTGGGTATAAGAATTTTGTTTTATTTTAATATTTTTCTCGCGTTTATACGTTCGTATTTGTCTTTAAGAATTTTGGCGAATGCGATTGAAAACTTTATTTTATTTTACTTTCTGAGCATGTTCAATTGCATCTTCGCGCACTCAACCAGTTGAATTTGTACATTGGGGGTGTGCGCGCTTCGATATAGGACAATTGCTGTCGAAAAATCACTTCTGTGTGAAAGACGTCACGAACAACACGCTGCAAAAACAGGGGTAAGTGCATCTTCAACTGTTCGTAATTATTTTCAGTTCAGATTTCATAATTAATTAAATTATTCGCAGGTGATTGGTAAACTAATTTTATGAACCAGCAATCTAATTAATTTTTCGCTTTATACCAATCAGTAATTTTGAAGCGGACAACCAGTAGCCGGGGATCTAAAACTTTGCTGACTGGCCAAGTAACCACGTGGTGCACTACTTGGAGATGCGTTGGGAGAAATATTAGAGAGATTTTGTGAGAAATTCACGTTAGCATTTCGCTCAAAATGAATTAATGAGTGATGTCTTTGATTACCAGGGCAATAGCGACATGAGCGTAGACTTTGACAAGAATTTGTTAAATGTATTGAGCTTAAACAATTTAAACATAGTTTTTTATTTTTAGCGTAGGAATAGCGTTCGTAGGGAGATTTACCTTTAAATGCGTGACATAAATATATTGAATGTGTGTTAGAATCACAAAAAGCGCATCTATATTTAGAATGAGTATTTTCCGTACCAAGTAGCGTTTTTGTATAATAAGGCGAGGCGTTATTTTTATAAAACTGTTTATTATTTTTAAATCTATTTTTAGATTGTAGCGAATAAAGCGAATTACATTGAGTTTCAAGGAAATTATAAATTTCGTGATATTTGGGCATTTCATTAGACCTAGAATTAGCTAGTTCAAAGCGCGAAAGTAGTACCTCAGGCAATTTATCTAGTAAAATGTTGGCGAGCGGAAAACACCATTGATCAGTGTCGTAATTTAGAGTTTTTAAAGCCTCAATGTTTTCTGAAAAAACATCAAGCAGCGTGCGCAGCGTTTCTGGATTATCGTCTTTGAGAGCGGGAAAATTATACACGGAGCGCCAATAAGTTTGAGCCGATAAGCGGGGGCTATGATAGCGTTTTAGAAGCGTATTGTAAGCGATTATATAATTAGCGTCGGTTATTTGTAAGTGTTTAACTACGTTTAAAGGCGGTCCTTTTAGGTAGGACAGTAACAAATTAAATTTAGCGTTTGTAGGAATACTAGGATTATTGTGTACAGAACTATTGTACATATCTAGAAAGGTTGGAAACTTAGTGATGTCGCCATGAAATTCGACAATGCGCAGTCTTGGCATTAAAGACGCCATAAAGCGGTCTGGATCAGAAGAATTTGAAATTTGCGTTAAGTTTTGAGGTTCAATTTTCACCTCAAATAGTTGTTTTTGAATTCTTTTAATATCATAGAAGCTGTCGTCAAACTCAGTAAAGCGTTCATTTTCTTCTTCCAGTCTCTCCGGACTTGCCGAATAAGCCTCTATTATTTGATTTTGATAAATAAAAAATGTTTCTTTAATTTCATCAAGGTCGATAAGTCGAACCTGTAAACACGGTTTTTTTGTATCATCCGTTAGGCAAGCATTAGCTAAGTGATGAAGAGTATTAATGAGATTATGTTGCACATTACGGAGTGCTTCTAACTTCTTAAGTTGCGTACTCATGGTAATGTTTTTAAAAAACTCCGTTAAAACAGGTGAACGATTAGTTTCCGAAATTTTTAATATTTAAAAATTAAAAGCGTTTAAAAAGAAAAGAAAATAGGCGATAAAAAATGTAAACAAGTCTCATTTACCTCTCTAATATCGTGGTGTTGGAAACTTTTCCTACGTGCAGTCGACACAAAGCCAAAAAGAGGTAGGAAATGCGCGAAAACAATGCGCGTTCGGTACTTTTTTACTTGTTATTTTTACTGCTAGCACAGCAAAAAGATCAAGGTCATGCGTATTTATTAAAAATTTTATTTTTAACAAAATGCGATTTAGACTTTAATTTTTCCCGGGGTCCTGTTATCAGGCTCGAACCTGGACCAAATGGTGAGGTTAGGCCTTCTGTAGAAAATAAAATATACCGAAGGACCACTCGAGATAGCTCGAGAAAAACGTGGGGGAGTTAAGAGGGACTGTATCTTTCCACAGGGCTCCAACAGGGAAAAAAGAGCCTAAAAACTTAAATACTAAAAATAGCGCAGCAATGAAAAATTATCAAGAAACGACTTACCCTTAGATGTCTTTTGTAGCTACTTGGCTGGCCAGCCCGATTATACGCGAAGTACCAGACTCTCCATTGTTCTATAGTTCAAAATGTTCCAAACACTAATATCTAATAAACTAAAGCGTAAAATTAATAGTTTCCACAATTTTAATATAAAATGATAGCGGTGCGGTGACTTTAGTTGCACGTGGCGCGTGGTTGAGTTGTTCGCTCAGACAATCGGCGTTTTCGTCTCCTAGGCCGAATTTAGCCGCTTATCTCAAATCCTTCATTGCTGGAAGAAGCGCGCGAAGTTTAAATTTAAAATATGGAAAGATATAGCGTAAAGTAAATCAAAATAATATTCTAAAAACGCTTGTAAGCATAGAAAATGTAACCCAAAAATATTTAAAAACTAAGAGAGATAGCTTCTCTAATTTTAAGTGAAAATTAGAGAATATAATTATTTACAAAAATAAAAACAAGTTGGGAAACTTGTTCAAATATATATATATATATATATATATATATATATATATATATATATATATATATATATATATATATATTTTTTTTACTTTTCTTTTTTCTTGAACCATATATTTTATATTTTTAGTTTTGTTGGTTTCTTGGGGATGTGGTTCTAATGAAACTAGCAAATACGGATTCACATTTATTGACGTTTCGGTCCAAAGAACTTCTTCAGAAACATTCACTACATTTTCACACTACATTATGTCAAAATCAGTTTTAAAACGACAGTCACACTTTTTACATGAAAAACACTTTAAAAATTAATATACAAACAAATAACACGCATACACTTAGTTTGCTAATAAAATAAAAAAGTTATTTTATTAGCAAACTAAGAGTCTTCGTAGGCGTGTTATTTGTTTGTATATTAATTTTTAAAGTGTTTTTCGTGTAAAAAGTGTGACTGTCTTTTTAAAACTGATTTTGACATAATGTAATGTGAAAATGTAGTGAATGTTTCTGAAGAAGGTCTTTGGACCAAAACGTCAATAAATGTGAATCCGTATTTGCTAGTTTTATTAGAACCCATAAAAAAATTATTTTATTAGCAAACTAAGAGTCTTCGTATGCGTGTTATTTGTTTGTATATTAATTTTTAGAGTGTTTTTCGTGTAAAAAGTGTGACTGTCTTTTTAAAACTGATTTTGACATAATTTAGTGTGAAAATGTAGTGAATGTTTCTAAAGAAGTTCTTTGGACCGAAACGTCAATAAATATGAATCCGTATTTGCTAGTTTTATTAGAACCACATCCCCAAGAAACCAACAAAACGAAATATATATATATATATATATATATATATATATATATATTTTTTTTTTTTTATTATTATTTTAAAGAGTATAGATAAATTAGACTTAGCCTGCTATGTCCATTGAATTTTTGTTCTTGACAATAAAGCACTGTTCTATTCTATTCCTTGAGTGTTCCGCGTTAACAAAAACCCACTAGAAACATTAAACAAACTATAAAATAACATTGTGTATTCTCTGAAAAAGATATTTTAACATTTTTCCCTAAAATGCTTGATTTATTTTCGTGATCATCTTAAAAGTTAACCCCAATTTAGGGTGGCCAAATAAGTGTTAACCTTGGGCTGGACCTACTTAAGTGATACATCGTTGAAAAAATCATTTAATTTTCTACAATATGTTTAAATATACATTTTCTGTAAAATTTTCACTTTTTGAGAAATTTACATAAAACTTAATAATTTCGTTTTCGGTTTTGCAAGTACTATGGAAATATATAGGAAACAGGTATACTGCTAACTTCAGGGTTTGTATCTTAGCAAGTGCACCCTACCCAGACCACTAAGTTATATCTCATTTTATAGGCTAGTAATTAATCTTTATTTTACGTTATTTTTTCTCAGATATTAGCAGTTTCTAAGTTAAAGGCCACTCAAAAAAATTGGTTAAAATCCAAAATGGCGGTGAAATGTGTAGCCTTATAACTCAAAAACCATTCGTCTGACGAAAAACGCATAAAAGCGCTTTTGTAGGAAATTTTACTGTCTTTTTTTGTTTAAAACTTTTTTTATTAAATTATCAAAAACCAAATATTTAAAAAAAAAGACCTTTTCGTGCACACTAAATCCAAGATGGCTGGACAAGCCGGCTCCCCAACGGTCTAAAACTCAAATTTTTCTTTAGAACTTCAATTTAAACAACATATGTCAAAATTGCAACCACACCATGTTTTGCAAGCTAAGCGTTTTTTTTTCGCTCTAATGACTGGCCTAAATACGAAATTACGTTTTATTTCGGTTCATTTATAAAATTAAAATATCAGTAGTATTGCTTGATATATTCTATTAATATTTAGTCCCTTGCAAACACAAAGAAAAATTGCTCAACCATTGAATTGGCGAAGCCGGATTTTTCACCCGAATTATGGTTTAAATTATGACCGAAGAACGAATAACCCGATTTTGATTCTTTAATAGGGCCATTTATCCATCATAAAGTCCATATCTTGACAAACTTTACTCAAATGCAGTTAAAAACTTATTGGAAGAGGTAAAACCCAGTTTGTTACTACCATGTAAAGCAACTTTTCGTAAGATTTTTTTTAAATGTCGAAATGATACATTTGAATTAATGAAAATAGTGAATTGCCATTTTTTTGGTTTGGTTTGAGATATAATTTTTTTCATAAAGCAGTACTTTTTTGCATTGTAAGGCTATGGGTTCGGTTCGGTTCAAAGTCACCAAATTCGCTAAGATGAAAGCCAAATAAGGCTCCATAAAAGCTTCCCTCATTAAACATGGGCACACCCCGGGGCTCGGGCCCCCCTAAGCCTAAGTTTTTTTTAAATGTTTTCCACATATTTTATGAATAAATATATTTAATAGTATAAAATTAACATTATGAGTCTCAGACCCCCCATGGGTGTGCCACTGCATTAAATTTTAAATAAGCGTAGGGCGGAATGAAGGCTGCGGAACATTTTTAGTCAAACCTTAGATTGGTCTTCCGTACATCCACCATTTTTCACTAAATGTTGTTTGTATTTTTTGCAAAGACTGTTCCTTTTACTTGAGTCTGTTTGTGATTTTTTTCAAAACTGTCACTACTAATGGCAATTTCTACTGACAAACCTACAGCTTTTGTTATTATATCTATCTATTGCAAAAAAAGATGGTGAGCGTGACACTAAAAATGGCCTTTATTAATAAATATTTATTTAGTTCTCGATATTTTGGATACCCCCTAACATATTTTTCATTTCTATACAGAATCTGATTAAGATGGGAAATTGAAGGTTTCCGAAATCCCCATGTAATTGTAACTTTTATTCCTGACCAAGGAATTGAAATTAAAACTAAAATTGATACACGCATTTTTAATAATTTTCAGGCGTTTTAAAAAATATTTTCCAAAACTGTAATTTTAAACACGACTATTTATTTAAGAAATGATTAATTGCTGCCTTTACCCTAGGCATGGGTAACACAGCAAATTTTCGCGTGTCGATAGAATGACGCTGACACCGCTTGCTGTATCAAGGCAATGTGTCAGCACAATTGAGTCATGACACAGTGAGAGCGGGGAGCTTAGCGACTCAAAATTGTGCCAGCTTTGGCAACACTGATTTATATTTTATTTTGCAGCGCATCAACACTGCTTTGTTTTATCTTTTTTTGTTTTATTCTACTTTTCGGTATTCGAGAATTCGGGGAATCCCGCCCGGGCTTTCGACTTAACTTTAACCGAAAGAGAGAGCTGTTTCGCAGTATGTATAACTAGTATTGTATTTCGTATTTTATTTTTAACAGTACCTATCATGACACTCTGTGTCTCATGACACTTTGTGTCATGCAGTCTTTTACTAATCTTATTTAACCTGTAATGCAGTCGTGGTATAATACGTATATCCTATCCACGGGCCTTTTACCAATCGTGACAATCGTTTCAACAATACTGTGACATTGTTGCGACAATTAAAACAATTGTCAGTTATGGTAAACAGATTTGGACAAGATATAACTCGTCGAACATTCAGATAGCGTATTTACGTCAGTGACGCCCTCCAGCTCACCAACCTTCAACTTCCGCCGTCTTGTAAAGTGTCATGGTGTCATACAATAAGGCGATGACTGTGACGTAGGCCAGAACCCCGATGACGTCACGAGCACCCCGATACAAAATCGACACAAAGAGTGCGTTCGAGTAGAAAACCCGTCGAGCGAGCGGGGCGTAGTGACGTCACGGACAGAACGCCCTGGTTTTCGTGATTCAACGCGAACGGAAAAGGCATTCACCGGTTTCAAACTTCTAACCCAAAATTTTCGGCAGGAAATTTTTGTTTATTTTTGCAATTTAAAACTGTTTGTAAATAAAAAACCCTAGATTAAAATCGCCTTTAAGTTTATACATGAGTGTAGCAAGGCTACAATTTGTTGAAGAATAAAAAGACA
This sequence comes from Aspidapion aeneum, assembly GCA_963576565.1. Classification (NCBI taxonomy): domain Eukaryota; kingdom Metazoa; phylum Arthropoda; class Insecta; order Coleoptera; family Brentidae; genus Aspidapion; species Aspidapion aeneum. Next base: position 150,816,066 of record OY755038.1, read on the forward strand.
CTTTGATCACGCGGTTTATTTATAGGGTATTTTTCGCACATTTGGACTCTTCCAAGTTTTTCTTTTTTTATGGCGGTTTTATACTGAGATTATACAGATAAAAATAACATAATTTTAAGATTATTTCTTTATTCTTTATTATCTTTTATTTTTACCCTCTATCTTGTTTGTTTTTATGCCTTGGTGTACACAACTGATAGGTACTTTTAATTTTATTTATTAGCTTTTCTGAATCTGCGTACTTATTATTGTAAGAGCCGATACAGTAACAGATACTGTATCAATATTCGCTAATGTGGACGCTGGTTCGTAACGTGCTCGCCTTACCTAATGTGTAACACGTCCACAAGTAGTTCAAGATATCGATGTGCGGTTTTCGGCATTAATTTTTTACAAAATTCTGGCTCGTAACATATGTTAGTTTTTTTCTAGCTCCTCTGGAAATGGGCGTTTCCTATCAAAAGTGTCCAATTTGGATCACTCTGTACATAAATGAAAAAAAAAACGATAAAAGTTTGAAAAATGAGTTTAAATAAAATGGGCTTTTTATGGAAGAATACAGCGATAATTTGCTCTAGTGCAAATTACCGATAATTTGTTTTAGTGCAAATTACCGATAATTTGTTTTAGTGAAAATTACCGATAATTTGCTCTAGTGCAAATTATCGCTGTAATTCGTTCCCTTTTCGTCCAAATCTGCCAGTCACATTGATTTTATTGGTCAATTTTTTTTTGAAGGAAATAATCAATATAGTCCCCTCTTTTTATGGGCAAAGTTGAGACAATTTATTTATTTTATTTTATTTTAATTCATGATTTTTTTATTAGCCAAAGCTTCTCACTTTAGATATAATTTTCCTGTGCGCTCTTTTAGTGTGTGTGGTTTTTTTTATGTGTGGGCTCTTTTCCTGTGTAGATATTTTCTGTATGCTTTTTTCCTACGCGATTTTTTCCTGTACCCTTATTTATAGTCGCCGCTTTGCCATTACCCACCAGAATTTCGTTAGAGAGCCGGTGGCCGATGGTTAAAGCCTCACTGGGCAATCGCGGATAATTCTTGGCGCTCCACATCGCGGCAAATTTGGAGCACCCTGGTAGTCTTTCTTCTTCTTTCTCCTCAGAATCTTGGAAACATAATTCTACAGCAAACTGAAATGCGTCCATGTATTTTATTTGACAAAAGAACAGTAAGAAAACAGTCGTAAAAAATGTAAACAAAAGTTTAAAAGTATAAAAAAGTAGGGTTATGTTTTGAATGTTTTCTCCATCCTCAACCTCGGGTCATATCGAGCGTGCCCCGACGTTTCGCTGGAAGTCATCTCGAACGCAAAAGGGCGTGCTCCGAGCGTCAACTCGAACGGAAAAATGGACCTCGGGGCGCCCGGGTTGCCTACTCGAACGCACTCAAAATATGATTTTCGAACGTACTAATAGTTTCATTGACTGAAGTCACACATTATCATCCGATTATTTACTGTCTTTTTTTAAAGTAATGTACTAGTAAGGGCGCATAATAATCTAAAACAACGATGACATCAGTGACTGAACAGTGGTTGATTCGTTTTATTTACGAAACTCACACGTTATCATCCAGCTATTTACTCTCTCTTTTTAATTCAATGTAGTGGGGCGGGCGCACATGAGTCTAAAACAGCCATGGGATTATTTTAGTAAGAAAATTATACGAGAAGTCAAATTTATGGGGTTATATTTATTTATTTTGATATAACTGTATTTTATTTTATTGTGTTTGGCTAATTATCTTATTAAAGGCTGTAAAAGTAATGTAGAAGTTCCTTATGCAGATCATAAAACAGAGTTAACCTTGACAGTGATTCAGTTTTTGCAGTAATATTAAATGAGGACCACTCATTGCAAGATGTGATGATTATGTGCAGTGTGCCAAGAGGAAATAAATTAAAAAAAAAGACAGGTATGTATCATTTTGTGTAACAGAGTTCACTTTTTATTTTGTGTTGTGCAAATAAAATATAACTTTTTCTGCCCCCAGGAAGCTGGCTTGCTGGCCAGCAACAAGAATTTTACAGCCAGACAAACAGTGTTAGGTATTTCATGATGTTTACATGGGCGCACCCAGTGGGGGGCTAGCCTAAACACAAAAAATTGCTTAAAATCGTAAGGCTTCGGGCCCCCCCCCCAGAGGCCTCGGGCCCCCTCCAAGACATTTCTGGGTGCGCCAGTGATGTTTGTAGTAAAAAATTACCATAAAATAAAAAAAAAGAGTGTCAAAGATATAATTTAAAAATAATCTGGTCCCCAAAGGTCACTCATCGTAAAGCAAGCTTTATAGGTAGCGATGCCTGACAATAAATTTATATTATTTGGTTATTATTTTTGAAATGTTTTCCTCGGTTCGAATTGGTTGCTGGCTCGTTGTTATTTTAAAAATGTGGTTAAATCACAGTCTAAAGATCTATTTAATAATAACAGAGTTTCAAGATAGTTTGAAGCATAACTTTTTATTTTTAAAAACATAAATATATATAGGGTGTTTCAAAATTCAGTATCATAATTTTAATGTTCAATTCCTTAAGTGATTTCAAGACAAAATTTTCATATTGTGCAAACACATATAAACATAGGTTTCATTCAACACCTTATTTTCGAGATACAGGGTGCTAAAGTTTAGTTTCTTATATATTTTCTTGTTTATAGTTTCTTGCAGTTTTTGAGATATTTCAAATTTGGCATGTGTATTAAGCTATAGACACTACACTATCAGACATGCCAAAAAATAGTAAAAATCTACAGAGTGATACTTTTCAGGGCTCATGTCACCTTTTCCCCAGATTTTTTTTCCTTGTAAGCCACTGGTAGGCAGAACTAGGTAGTTAAGACAAGAAATAAAATCCTTGTTTTATTTGCAAACTTTTTTGTTTTCTGCAATTTTTTTGCATCTTTAACTGTTTTAGAGGAGGTTGCTTGTAAAATAAAAAATGTGCCAGTATGACATCACAAGTATATTAAAATAAAATTAATTAAAACTTGTATATTGTAATATTGTAGTACCTATAAGTAAATATATGTGCCAAATTTGAGCTAAATATCTTAAAAACTGTAAGAGCTATAAAAAAACTAAATTTTAACACTCTGTATCTTGCAAACTAAGCGTTTGTGGACCTATGTTTATACGAACTTTTTGTCTTGAAATCATTTAAGGAAATTAAGATTAAAATTATGTTATTGAATTTTAAAACACCCTGTATAGTTTAGACGCCTTTGTACTGTGTAAAACAACATCTTTAAAATAAAACTGTGCTGCCAATGTGAAACCGAGGAAAACATGTCAAAAATATTAAACAAAAAATAGAAAATCGTTTCCTATAAAGCTTACCTTTACAATGAGTGTCCTTACCCCAAACCCCTCTAATAGTCTAGCAGAATAAACCAAAACACATGATTTACAGTATTTACAGTAAAAAAAATCACAAAATATGGAAGATAATTTTGTTTTACCAAAATTTTTATAAAATTACAAAAGGAGTCTCTAACCTCTAATTGAGTACTAATCTGATGAACCTCCCCCCCCCCCCCCGAATAAGCTAAAACACGCGATTTAAATTATACAGGGTGTCCCATAACTTAAGGGCCATAGTGCAGCAGGTGATAGAGGAGGTTATTTATGAGAAAAAAGTTTATATAACATGGGTGTCAACACACATCTTTTAAGATATAGGATGTTTAAAGTTAGAGGAGTGGGGGGAAAAGTGTTTTACAAAAAAAAGAAAATCTGTCATAGCCAGCTGAATACCCGGCTAATTGTTATTCAAAAATGTGGTATTCCTTTTTTTGATAAAATTACAAGTTGAGGAGATACAGGGCTGGCAAAATAACCTCCAAAAACATAGAAAAAATAATATTTTTAAAAAAATTTTTTGCTTACTCTTTCTTTTAAAAAATATCAATAAAATTTTATTATTATATCTTGCTAGAGACTTGTTTTTATTAACAAAAAATATAAAAAAACATTGCGTTTAATATGGCATTTATAAAAGTTTATACCAAAAAAATTGTTTTTTCTGAAAAAAATTGACCGACTAATTTTTTTCAAAATAATTTTTATTTCAATTTATTACTCTTGTTCTATTACAACACTCTGCCCAATTTCATATTTTTACTGCGTTTTTTAAAATTTGATGCTCTGTATCTCGACAAAGAAAGAGTTTTGACCCATGCATTATAGGAACTTTTTTATCAGACCTCCTCTATCACCTGTTGGCCTATAGCCCCTAAGTTATGGGACACCCTGTATACAAAAAAATCACAAATAATTGAAGACAATTTAGTTTCACCAAAAACTTTTATCACAGATCACCTTTGTTAAGGTGATCCGTGCTTTTCTAAAATCAAAAAAGAGAGATAAATATAATTTAATTTGTAAAAAATAATTATTTGATGTTGAAAATGAAGAAAAGGTGTCAATATTTTGTGTATAAACAAGTGTATAACTCTCTCAGTTTGTGATATTTTTTTAGAGAAGCAACTTTAAGACCCAAAGACTACATTCTTTAAAATCAGAGGACCAGAAGTACACAATTTATGAATCATCACCAGAGGGCTATAAGCATGTTCCTAACTTGCAATCCAATCCTTTAAAAAAAGCTAAAGGTTGGTGTATTAAACTTTTTCATTAACATAATTGAGAACAATATTTATTTGATTTTGTACATGAGAAAAAGTGACTTGGACTGTTAAAATATCAATATAAATAATGCTAGGAAATTATGAAACACAAAAATTTAGGATTTTTGACCACCCCCTTTATAAGACATTTTAAGAAAAAACAAACCCCCTTTGAGTGTTATGTAAATGTGTGTATGTGTATAAACAAGTATATAACACTGTTCGGTTTATGTGTCTTTCTTTTTAGAAAATCAACTTTAAGACCCAAAGAGAACATTCTTTAAAATAAGAGGATCAAATGTGCACTGCACCAGTGGGCTTGTAGTCCAATTATTAGAGATATATATAAAAGCTGTGTTAGTGCAAAAAATACGAAAGTTTGGAAACACGATTAGAAGGTTGGTAATCTTACTACTCCTGTAAGTTTGTGACCTCGAGCGGCTGCCATCTTAAAAATATGACGCCTTAAATGGTTGCAGTAGGATTTATAGGAAAAAGTTTTAAGTTTTTTATAGTTTGGCAAAAATATTTAAAAGCATAAAATAAAACTGAATGAATTACCTATAAAATACTTATTATTAGAAGTTGACTGGCTAGTGCCTTTGCAGAGATGCAAACCCTAAATTGTTAGCAATATGCGCATTTCCTTTATGTATTATCACATTATATTCCAAATAAACAGACAATATTAGATTTTACCTAAATTTCTCAGAAACTAAGCATTTTAGAGCAAATGCGAATTTTTATTTATTTATTGCAAAAACCACAATTATCTTTTAAACAATTAATTTAAATAAGGCCAAGTTTCTAATTACCTGGCACTATTTTAATTGGCGTCTCTAAATTGGTAATATTTCAAAGAACAAGAAAAAAATGTATAGGTTTTATTAAATTTTCTGAAACACTTTTCTAAAAAATATAATTTTGTTGTAAAAAATGTATCACAAAGTGGTATTAAATAATAATATTGCCAATAAATTTATTTATTATTATAATCTGAAATTATTGCGTAATCTTGACTCAAATTCATGGTGGGCACTCCAATGCCATCCTTAAATTTGGGTCCTTTGTAATCTTAAAAATAGTACCAGTTTACAGATCCCTAAAGTGTTTAAAAGGACTGTGCTTGCCGGCATAGGTTTTAGTTTTAAGGAAAATTAAATTAAAAATTCATTACCAGAATCGTTATGTATAGAAATTAAATACTAACCACAGCGAAGTTAAGTGCGACTTTGTATCTGGAGGCCGCGATTGATTTACCTTTACAAGGCAATAGTATTTGAACAGAACCAATCGTGAAAAACCAAGGTGTTAATCAACCAATCGCGTGCTGAAGGGACTCTTTTGTAATATGGTTTATAAGCTCTATCTACAGCAAATATTGTAAAATAGTTAAACATATTTCAAAAATCGATAGAGTGTGATAATAACATAACAGTCATAAGACTTAGAATACATACAAGTTCTTTATCACCAAAAGATAAGAGTTGTTAAAAAAACTGATTTAAGGCGATATTTTTTCAAAGTGATGGCAGTAAAAAACTTCGGGCATTATATATCACATTCTATTTGGAAATAAGTAAACAATTTTTACGAATTAAATATGTGTTATTCTAAAAAAATGCCTATTTTGACTATAATAATATAATTTGTTTTCTATTTATTAATGAGTAAAGAATAAAGCCTTATAATACTTTATTTTTTGGAATTGTCGGACAAACCCTTGTAAATCTTGGTAGACCCCTCTTAAAACTGAAATGCTCCCCTTGTACTCTACTCCATTAGGCTCCCAGTCTTACACTGTCCTTTAGTAATGAGTTTTAAAAAAACAGTGACTCTTTTTCAAATGGTGGTGAGATTGTTTTTTAGTTTTTATTGTTAAGATTAATGAAAGTGACATTACTGATTCGAACCCCATAAAAAGCAGACTCATTACCAGTAGCCATATTTATGCTCTTAATTGTTTTTTGTACATAATATTTTAGTTCCTTATATATGAGAGTTAAGCTAAAAACTGCGTTGAATTAGAGAAGCAATACACTTGGGATGGATAAACATGAGACTACCCCAAACATTTTTCGGAGGGGAATAATATATAAATGTACAGTTTTTTGCTACTAAGCAAACTCATTACCAGTAACCCTATTTATGTTCTTACTTATTTTTTGTACATAATAGGGACTTATTACAATAAAGCCAGGTACAAATTGTGCCGGGCACTATCCTGACAGTTTCCCATTATAAAAACAGCTATCTTCTTTCAAAATTAGGACTTTGTGTATTATAAGAGCCGGAATTAATAGTGACGCCACTATTAATGGAAAATAAATGACTAGATTTATAAATTCGACATTGGTATGTCAATTTTGAAAGATCAACTGTCAGTTTTCAATGGGAAACTGTCAGAATAGTGCCCGGCACAATTTGTGCCCGGCTTTATTGCAATAAGTCCCTACTACTTTCGTTCAAGTGAGATTTGAGCTAAAAACTGCATTGAATTAGAGAAGCAACATACTCTCCCGAACATTTCCAGAGGGTAAACCACCCCCACCCTGGCAAGGTTGATTGTTCCCTCTTAACAGTTTTTTGCTAATAACTCGAAAACTGTCGTACAAGTGTTAGTTTTTCTTGTGGTATTTTTTATCCTTCACACATTGTTTTTCCCAAAAACGTGCCCCACTGCTTCCAGGGATGGCCATGTACATCATTGGAAAGGATGTTTTGTCGAAAAATGATTTCAAAAATATATTTTTTTTAAATTTGAGTTTTCCAGTTATTAACAAAAAACTGTCAAGAGGCACATTTAAGTGGGGAGCCACCCCCGTCAGGGTTACATAACACTAAGAGTGTTGCTACTCTCATTAACTATAGTACATATTATCTAATACTCTATTCGCTTAGCAATATGAAGAACAGGATAATTTTGGAAAATTCACAACTTTTTTATTTCTTAAATTAAATTTTGTTTTATTTGGATTATAGTGCACTTTTATAAAAACTATTAATCACATTCATTTTTAATGTTTCTGTTTTAAAAAAAAATTAATTCCTCAACATCATGTCTTTTTTTCGTGTTGTTTGCGTTTTATAGTGAAACTGCTGATTTTACAAAAAAATCACAAGATACAAAAAAGATGTGTATTAAAAAGTTGTTTTCACATTTTCACCATGAGTTAAACTTTTCGAGATATGCTCAAAAAACTACGAAATTGGAGTGTACCTCTAGGCACCAAAATTTCACATTTTGATGAGTTTCAAAAGTGGAAAAAATGCTTCAAAAATCAAAATGCTCTACCATTTTAAATAACGTTAGCTAAGTTTTTATTTTTTGTAGTCTATATTCTGTCAAATATGACGGCTTACATAATGACCGACCCACGATTTTGCACCAATGTCTTCCCGACTATTTTTTATACCCTACGGCAACATCTAGGAACCCAAAGGACACATTGGTGGAAAGGAAATTTAAAGCTTTACAAAAAGCTACCAAACCATTTTGCTTTTAAAATGACAGCTTTCGTCAAAAATCTAAAAAATCTGTTCACAAATAACAAAGTTATGAATTTTCCAAAATTGTTGTTTTTTTCATTTTTGAGATGTTTCTTGTATTTGGCATGAGTTTGACATATGTCGAATAAGTCGAATGGCGTTCCAAAAAGCAAAGGCTTTTGGCGTCTGTCATCAAATTTGCATTAACGCGTTAAAATAACAGAGGTCACGAACCGACTAGATAGTGATATGATGATATGAAGTTTTTTAGATTTTTGACCAAATTTGTAATTTTAAGAGAAAAATGGTTTAGTAGTTTTTTGAAGAGCTTTAAATTACCTTTCCACCGATGTTCCTTTTAGGTTTATAGAGGTAAAAATTAGTCGGGAAAACATTGGTTCAAAATCGTAGGTAGGACGACATATCATATTTCACAGAATATAGACTAAAAAAATTATAAATTAGCTTACGTTATTTTTTAATTCTTAAAGCATTTTTTCCCTCTTGAAAGTTTTATGAAAAAGTAAAATTTTGGTGTCTAGGGGTACCCTCAGGCCAACTTCGTAGTTTTTTGAGCATACCTCGAAAATTTTCTAACTGTGGATACAACTTGTCAGGAAACAATTTTTTTTGTATCCTGTGATTTTTTTTTGTAAAATCAGCAGTTTTTCTATAAAACGCAAAAAACACAAAAAAAAACATGATGTTGATGAATATATTTTTTTTGAGACACAAAAACATTAAAAATGCAAGTGATTAATAGTTTTTATAAAAATGCAATATAATCCAAATAAAATAAAATAAATTTCAAAAAAAATAGGTTAAGAAATAAAAAAAATTGTAAATTTACCAAAATTCTTCTATTTTTCACTTTTGAGCTGTTATATTGTCAGGATAGAAAATAATGTCCTATTAAGTGAATGACACAAGTTACGTTTATAAGCAAGTGCACATTAACCCTAAACATTCTAAGGAACTGAACTTCTGTATATAGTTCAAATTGTATTAAAAGTAATAAATTGTATACAGATTTATTATAAACAACGTGGCTAATGGGATTTCGATGATGTTTATACAGGAAACAAAACACACTCGATATCCTATCAATGGCAAACGGTTTGTAATAAAAGCATCTCCAAAAGAGTTTAGCAGTTAGTTGTATGCTGAGAACCTAACGCCCAGGCTTAGTTAATAGTGAACAAGTAGTACAATAGTCAAGTATAAGAAGTTAAGCGTATCAAAGAAGATTTGTAGACAAGATGTATTTAAGTAAGTAGTAAATATAAGTATTATAATAAAACCATTACACCTAACTTAAACTGTGTTCGTCACGATAAAACCCCCTCGTGACATATGGTGGAGGCGCCGCTGTCTTTTTTGAAAGAAGACATATAGGCATATAGTGAAATAAATGTATTTTTCAAATTATTTTTAATTTTTTTTATTTTTCTTAATTTCACTCTTTTCACTATTTGTTATTTTATTTTTATTTTTTTAAATTATTTTAAGGAGTATCGAAATTATTATGACGCTCCAGCCGAAACAATCGATTCCGGCATGCATTAACTAAATATTGAATATTACATTTATTTATTTTTTATAATTTTTTTTCAATTATTTTTCTGTCATTAGAATTATTTATCCTATATAAATATCATTTTCATAAAATTTTCAAACTAGATGGACAGAAAAAATAATATATTTTTTTTTAAATCAAAAAACGCAGTTTAAGTGTGCTAACATGTTACCTATTATTAGTGTATATTTTTTCGCATATTAGTTTAATTCATTTTGTCTCGACATTTTCAATTCCGAATTTTTATACGTTTTTTTTTCTCTTAAAAAGATGGTTTCTATAATTAATGGGTACCCCAGCCAGAGTCACTAGAAGCGTCACAAAAAGTCTTAGTGAAGACGATAAAAATAACGTCTTCGCCTCTAGTTCGCAATCTGCGAGCAGTCCCTTTTTAAAAAGCACCAAACTCTCAAGAAGTCCTGTCAGAAAGACAGTAAATTTCGACTTATCCTTCGTCGATCCGAGTGCCGAAAATCACTCAACCCCTAAAAAAGTTTTACAAATTTCAAAACAAGATTTTAAATTATCCCGTGGGCAAAATTTATCTTTTGAAGATTCAAATAATTTAACGGTCATTTCCAATAAAACGGAAATTCCTTCGACCGAAGAAATGTTGCAAGACGAAAAAAGTCAAACCATAATTAACCAAGGGTTGAATACAAAATCTAGCTTCAATAAAAAACAGGACTCAGCCATCACAAAAATTTTTAAAATGACAAATACAACACTAAGTGACGCTCTGACGGGTACGACCAGTAATCCGGCATCACCCAAATTTATAGACCCACCTTACTTTAACCCAGGGTTAGACTCCCCGGTGAATTTCATTACAAAATACGAAAAAGTATCTCAAGTAAACGGTTGGACCGAAACGCATAAGATAGCATATTTTAAAAATTATTTGGAAGGCGCCGCCTTCAGATGGTTTTTAGAATATAGTAGCAAAACCGAGAATGCAAATAAAACTTGGGCTCACTTAAAACAAGATTTTTTAAAAGAATTTGGGGGTGACCAACCTCTAAAAAATCTCAAAATTAAATTTAAAAATAGAAAACAGGGAAGTGCTGAGGATATTAAACAATATTATTATGATTTATTCAATATGGCGTATGAAATTGACGAAAAAATGCCATTTGACCAATTTAGAGAACATTTTGAAAGTGGGCTACATAGCTCCTATACAGAGTCATACGAATTAATAACCTCATCCGACCTGGATCACAAAAAACTAAGAGAAACAGTTTTGAAATTAAGTGCTATCAGACAAAACATTTTAATAGACAAAATGACAAGACAAACAGAAGTTTTGACAATCAAACAAAATGAGGGAAGCTATCCTAGGCGAAACGGTCCTAATTTTTTAAGGCAAAATGGCCCAAATTACACGCGATAAAATGAAACAAACTATTTTAGGCAAAACGCGTCGAACTATCATCAAAACGGTAGAGGTAGGTCCAGGTTTCGCGAATTTAGAGGTAGATCAAACAATTATAGAGGTAATCTAAACAGGCCGATAGGTCAATATCATAATCGAAATACGGGAAATTATAATCAAAACTCAAATCATGGGTATAATAGGAGGAATTTTGGCCAAAATATAAATAATTTTGGACAAAACAACAGGAATGAACAAAGAAGGCCGCAAAATAGTCACGTAGAGTCACCCAGAAGGGATCACTCAGGAAGCAGAGATCTTCCAAATACGAGGTGTCACGACGGCAGGCCGAGATGCAACGATTGCAATAGGTGTGGGCATTATGCATGTAGCAGGGAGCGTAGCAGCGAAAGGGGACCACAAAGAAGAGTATCGTTTAGTAGAGCGAGTAGGTCGCCATCCCCAAATGTGCAAGGACGACTCAATTAGAGTGCCCCAACGGCGTCGTCCTCCAAACAGGGGCAAGCAATAAAATTCTGGTAGTTAAGGGTGTCGTCAATAATTTTAAGGGGGTAGACATAGTCCTGGATACCGGCTCTGGAAAATGCATCATAGAGAAATCTCTATGTAGAGACATAGAGCCTTTAAAACAACAATTTGCTTGATCAACTGCCGGTGGAAATAAAGTAATGCCACTCGGTCTAACAGAATTTAAAATTAAAATCGGCGAAATGTGTGGTTACATTGAAGCCATAGTCGTAGAAAAATTACCAAAACCTTTAATTTTGGGAATGGACTTTTTAGAAAAAAATAACGCCCAAATTAATCTCACCGACAAGACTGTACGACTAACGAACGGTTACATAACAACAACACTTTCGTTTCATAAAGACGAAAATTATCAATTGGGCACTTATGAAAATTTTATTTCACCTTCTTTACCTTTAGTACAGGAGGAAAGCCAGGATTTAAGGGATATTTTTAAAGTAACTTGTTTAAATGTTCGGTTCAGTTGATTTAAAAAATTTTATTTTTGAAGAGAATGACGCATTTTTAAGACCTAAAGGAATTATTTGCTCTCCCCCTGAATTTGATGACGACACTTGTACAATGCAATTAACCACCAAAAAACATAACCCAATAAAAATTTTCAAGGAATCGACCTTAGGCTACCTTAAAAAGGGGTTTAGGTACGATATAGACACCTTACCGGTCCTTAACATTGAAAAGACACAAGAGATTCAGGATGAAGAGAGAGTGACAATGGCGGACCACAAAATTAACCACATAAAAGATGAAAAAATTAAATCGCATTTATACAATTTATTAGAGGAGTACAGCGATGTTTTCGCAAAAAGTCCAAAATATATGGGCCAGACGGACCTTGTAGAACACGTGATTGACGTGGGTGACGCGAAACCCATACGTCAAAAGCCATATAGGGTATCTCATAAGGAAAAGGAAATTATAGACAAACAAGTAAATGAAATGCTTCAGGCAGGCGTTATAAGCGAAGCGGAGTCAGAATGGGCAAGTCCGGTGGTGAAAAAGAAGAGTGGAGAGACGCGGTTCTGTTGCGATTTTCGCCGCGTAAATCATGTTTCACGTAGAGCTAACTACCCAATGCCAGTCATAGACGACCTTTTGACCTATTTAGGGAAGGCCAAATACTTCACAACACTCGATATGTTCAGTGGATTTTGGCAAATAAAGCTTAGCGACGATTCTAAACAGTATACAGCCTTTTGTTGCCCCGGGCAAGGTGGTACATACGTTTGGAACAAGCTATGCTTTGGATTATCGGGAGCTCCTGGAACATTTCAAAGATTGGCAGATATGGTTTTTCGTGATCTAAAATGGAAAACGCTCCTGGTCTATTGTGACGACATCTGTATATTTTCAGAAACACTCTCTGACTATTTAGAAAAATTGCGCACCGTTTTTCAAAGACTACGGGATGCAGGGCTAACACTAAAACCCTCAAAATGCGAATATATAAAAGAAGAACTAGATCTGCTCGGTTATACAGTATCGAGCCAAGGCCTAAAACCCGACAAAAAGAAATTAGTTTGTATTGAAAATTTTCCAAAAATTAAAACACAAAAAAATGTCATGCAATTTTTAGGCCTTGCAAATTTTTATCGAAAATTCATAAAAAACTTTTCTGCTATAGCCAGACCGCTTCACGATTTAACCAAAAAAGACACACCTTTCTTTTGGGAAGAAAAACATCAAAAAGCATTTGAGGAGCTAAAACGAAGGCTGATCACATCACCAGTTTTAGCGCATTATCAACCCGAAAAAGAATGCGTTTTACACGTCGATGCAAGCAGGCAAGGCCTAGGCGCCATACTTTTGCAAGAGGGGGAAGACACCCATCTTCACCCTGTTGCCTATGCCAGTCGAAGTTTAACAAACGCAGAAAAAAATATGTCAATCTCAGAATTAGAGCTAGCAGGAATAATATACAGTTTAGGCTATTTTAGAACATTGGTATATGGTAAGCATGTGCGAATCGTAACCGATCATCACGCACTGTGCTGGTTCATCATTGAACCCGAAGATATGGGAAAATTACAGAGAGAAGACGATAGTTTGCGAGAGATCATAGACGGTTTACAAGATCCTGACAAAATGGGCAGTATTGGACTAAGAAAAAGAATAAAATATTTTAGGCTTATAGACACAGTTTTACACAAAATAAATCCTAGGCCAGAAGGGCGAGAATTTTTACTAGCCATACCAAAAAATTTAATTGGAGAGATTTTATTTGCACATCATAACGAGCCGTTAGGAGGCGCCCACCTAGGAGTGGCCAAAACAACAGAAAAAATTAAAAATCGATATTTTTGGGACCATCAACAAAAACATATCGAAGATTTTATTAAAAGATGCCCCGACTGCCAAGCCAGAAAAGGACAACAGAATAGAATTCCCATAGGGCTATTACAACCTATGCCGATAGGCGTTCCTTTTGAGAGAGTGTCTATAGACCTTCTCGGGCCATTCCCATTATTAAAACAAAAAAATACAATGATTGTAGTCGCGACAGATTATGCGACAAGATGGGTCGAAACAGCGCCATTGCCGGACGGAAAAGCAAATTCTGTCGCAAAATTTATGGTCGAAAAAATAATCACAAGACACGGATCGCCCAGATATCTACTGAGTGACAGAGGTCAAATTTTTAGATCCGAACTAATAAGAGAGATGTTAAAAATGATGTGCGTCACAAGCCAGTTTACTACGTCATACCATCCACAGTGCAACGGACTAGTAGAAAGAATGAATAAAACTATCGCAGATATGTTATCAATGTACACAAACACGTCACATACAGACTGGGATACATTTTTACCTTTAGTGACATCAACCTATAATTGTTCAAAACAAGCAACGACCCAGTACTCGCCATTTATGCTGGTCTATGGTAGGGAACCAATATTACCTATAGAAGCAAATATCATGATGAGTCCACCACCAAGTAACACGGAAGAAATCCGAAACCGGGCACTCGCAGTGCGAAATGCCGCAGCGGAAAATATAAAAAATCAGCAGCAAAAAGACAAAACTCACTATGACGCAAAACACAGACACGTAGAATATGAAGAAGGCGAGAAAGTGAGAGTTTTTACTCCCGTCAGAAAAGTAGGAAGAAGTGAAAAATTATTGCGCAGATGGTTCGGCTCATATTACGTTACACGCAGAATGTCGGATGTGGATTACGAAATAAGAAAAGGACCATCAAACAAATGCAAAAAAGAAGTGGTTCATGTCAGCAGGATGCTACCTTACTATGACCCATGGACACGGGAAGTAGTCCCAGTGACAGAAAATTAAGCTGCCCAAAAAAATTTTTTTAAGGCCCTTATGGCAAGGCCCTTAGGGCAAAGCCCTTATAACAAGACCTTGTGTCACAAATATTCCCCCTGTATATAAAGACACTATTTAAAGTGAAGTGAAATAAAATAAAGGACGCTATTTTAGTGAAGTGAAAAAGACATTTTTGTTCAATGCAAAATTTAAATTTTAAAAAAGATACCTACCTATAATTAAATTAGATTTTTATTTTTATTTTCAGTGCAAGTATAAATAAAACAATTAAAAACCGATTAGGAGGTGTACGGTATCATGTTATTAAAACACTACACCAGATAATATAACAAAGTGTCAAGCAACGACCGCTTTGAAATCTTTACCTACATAAATATAAACTGTTTGTAGGAAATATAATATCAATGGTAAACGACCGACTAATTAGTGTTCACCAATCTAAGTTTAGAAAACAATTAGGTAGTAATAATAATAAATTAAATTAAATGTTGGGATAACACTCCCGCAAAGTTTAAAAATAAGTTAAAAATTATTGAAATATTTAACTTATAAGTATCAACTAATTAGATAAATTATTTTAAAAACATTTAGGGAATATAAAAATTTTTGATTAAATTTGTTGAGACAACTCGGAGTTTGTTTAATAATATCCAAGCCGGTTGTTTTAAAAACACTTAGAAGTTTAATATTTTTCGATAAACATTTATATTAACGATCAAAACTTTATAAATAATTAAGGTATTTTTTTTAAATAAATTAAGATGTTGTGGAAATAAACCACAACTTCATTTTGATAACTTTTAATATTTTGATATTAATAATATCCAAGCCGGTTGTTTTAAAAACACTTAGAAGTTTAACATTTTTCGTTAAACATTTATATTAACGATCAAAACTTTATAAATAATTAAAGTATTTTTTTTAAATAAATTAAGATGTTGTGGAAATAAACCACAACTTTATTTTGATAACTTTTAATATTTTGCTAACAAGGAACAGACGGCAATAAAACAAATAAAATGCAAAATAAATATCGTAGCCAAACACTATGAATGCTATTATTTATTATTTTATTAAAGTAAATTTTAATTTTAAAAAGAGACATTTAATTTTTTTTAAAACACATCTAATGGCATGTAAATAACATATATTTGCAAAGAATTTTTTTAGATGGAACTTCATATTGTGCATCATAGCAATTAAGGTCACAGAAGCCGAAAACAACCAATCCTACCTAGTAGAAGTCAGTGCCGGAGCATTTTGGAAGGCACTACCGCAAACTGTAGCATACGAAGCTACGATTCCGATTACATATAAAATGGACTGGTCAGAAGAGATCATGACAGAACCAGAGTTACCAAGATATATCTGCGAGTCATATGGCGACAATTGTAATTTGGGATCACACACACATGAGTTAGGGAAGGCATTTAAAAAAGAATTCGATTTGTTAAACGGTAACTGGGGCGCATCTTCGATGAGGACACAAAAATCTAAACAAAATTTAAGGCCAAAAAGGGCACTAGGCTTCATCGGAGACGCTCTAAATTGGTGTTGTGGGGTCGCGACCGAAGAAAAACTCGATATAATTTCTGAGGATGACGAAACAGTAAAAAGGCAACTTAACACAATCAGTAAAGGGCTATGCGAAACCCTTCACAGTATCGGGGAACAGTCAAAACATTTTTCCGATTACACTACAAAAATTGGCGATACTTTTAAAGATACAGAACGTAAAATAAAATTTATCGACTCAAAAGTTTCAACTTTAAATAAAGAGGTTAAAGTAATCCTGATGGATGAAGAAAGTTTTGCTAGCACGTCTCTGGTCAATCAGTATCAAAATTTAAGGCGAATAATATCTCTAACTCGCGCACTAAGAAAACAAAAAATTATTGAATCATGCAAAGCAAGAAAAATCCCTGTTGAAATAGTCAATCCAGAGGTTCTACGAAAGGATTTGGATAATCTGGAAAAACAAATCTATTCGTCAAATCAAGGTTCGGCAATTTCAAAAGAAAAAATTTCAAAATTTTACGAACTTCCAATGCGACTGCAGCATCACGGAAAATAAAATTTTTATTCACATTAAAATACCGATTATACAACACAGACAAAAGTGGGACCTTTATGAACTGACCACCACACCCTTCGCATGGTTCAATCAAACATGTACAATACCACACCAGGCATTGTACATCGCTGTCTCAAAAAATAATTACGGAAAAGAAGAGATTAGACAAATTTCAGGTACAGGGCTACATTTATGTAGACCTTATCACGACAAATTATGTTTTATTCCTAGGTTTTCTGCTGATAATATACAGGGACCAGAGTGCGCCAAAAAATTGTATCACGGCGCGTCTGTAGAAGAAATAAGTTCATACTGCCCGATGAATTGCCACTCGGGTAACTCGTTGATCATCTCAGAAATAAATGACATAACATACATACTTACACATCTGCAAGAAAAAACCTATCTCTCATGCGGTAGTGAAAAAACCGAGCTAAAAAACGTTTATAACAAAAAAGGAGCTTTAAAAATTAAAATCCCATGCAATTGCCAGTTAGAGTCATCCGGAGAAATTATTATCCCACAAAAATTCCCATGTAACAATAAAATCGAGACAGCGAGCATAGTTCACATTATACCTGCAGTTTGGTCAAATCTAAAATCATTTATTTTAAGACCAAAAATGCAACACATGCAACCCACATATAAAGATATGCAAGAGTGCCTTAACTCAAATTGGACACTAAACATACCTCATTTAAATTTGACGTCATCAGAGACAACATTAAAACAAATTGAAAATTCGGTAGACACTATCGTACCGCAAACATACGGTTTCAGCGATAAATACGGTAGGGAAGTCACGGAATTTTTCTGCTATGGAATTTTCTGCTCTCAGTGTCGACTGCATACCTATTTTTTCATCATCCGATTGTAAGTCTGGCAGCATCACCAGTTTAAGTAGCTAACACACAAAATATTTTAAACACAACACAGATACACTACGAATATGACATATTATTCGGTGTCACGTGCCTTGCCCTGCTTTTGTTTTTAACCTATGTAAGTATAAAACTTCTCAAAAAACATTCAAAAAAATCGGCGTCACTAAATTTAAAAGAAAATACAACCGAAATCGTAATCAACTACGGTCACACAAAGTTTCAAATCGAATTGAAAGAACAAAAAGATTTATTCTCCCTTCAAATCGGCGAAAAAGTTAATGCAAACATTGTCAATTGTGGCTCCGGCGAATAAAAAATTCGTCGTATAATTAAATGCCGGTATATTTTATTTATACACGTGCTCAATGTAATTATAAAAACCGCATGGATTACATAACCGTATACTATGCCGGTAGTTTTGTATAATAAATAATTTTTATAAATGTTTACGACCTGCACTGCGCGTCGTAGTCCGCAAATGGAAGAACTCATTTTTACCGTGATACTTCATGTCAAAGTCTACGCGAAAAGATTATTGAAGAAATATTATAGTAAATGATAGGAGCTAACCCATTTGCCGACAAGCTAATTGCCACATAGAAGAGATCGCCAAGTATAATTGTATATTATTACAATGTTAATAATTTTTATGAATCACAGGAGTGAGATTGAGAGATGTAAGGGGAATAAATTATAATGAAGGGCGTATACCATAGAAAAAATAAATGTATGACATACATATTTTAAACTTAGTTAAATAATGTCTATAATGTCTTAAAAGGTGCAAAACGCACACATTGTTTTGAATGTATAATAAAACAAATTGTGGAATGTATAAACAAAGGTGTATTAAATTAAACATATTTTTTCGAATGTTATCAAATGATATAAGTATAAGCAGGCTAAATAAGCAGGGTTGCCAGGGTATAAATAATTCTAAAATGAACCGAGAACAATTAAATAATTTTTTCTCATTTTTGTAATTTTTGTCTCTTTTCAATGTAAACATATGTAAATATTTATTATGTCCCAACATCGTCTGTACATTAATTTTTTAGATCCACCTATTCTACTCGTTCCCAACATGAAGAAAGAAGACATGGAAGAACGATGATAACCTGACATAACCAAGACGTCACAAAAGGCCTAGCAAAGCGGCCAAAAAGATCAACCAAAGTAATGCAAAAGACTAAGCGCCATAGAGCCAACCCATCAAGTAGTCAACCCAGACAGAGCTAACAGCCGATACCACAAGGCAACAGCCGATAGCACAAGGCAACAGCCGATACCACAAGGCAACAGCCGATAGCACAAGGCAACAGCCGATACCACAAGGCAACAGCCGATAGCACAAGGCAACAGCCGATACCACAAGGCAACAGTCGATACCACAAGGCAAGACAGCTACCCAGAGCGCAGCATGAAAAAACCGGGGGGAGCCAACTCTAAACCCCCGCCAGTCGTGCCGCCAAATCAAACACTACGAACAGAAAAAAGGACCTACCATCCAGGTCTTCCTGAGGGAATGGACCGCACAAGTCAAAACGAGATAAGGACAGTTGGCAACAAAGCGAGATCTGAACATTTTCAAGGCAGCGTGCAAGACCCACAAATTCGTCACGGCAACACTGCGGTTGATACTTCTTTATAAACCTACATCGGACTAGGTTGCGTCACCTGAAGAATGCAAAACAATCGGAACGAGTAGCTTGGGGACGGATAGACAATTATTTTAATTAATTAGTTTTTATAATTTATTAGGTACAGACGACTGTTATATTTTTTTTTGTGAAAAATAGTTTAGTAGACAATCTGTGGGGACAGATTTTTTTAAAAGCAAGGGGGATGTGTCAGGATAGAAAATAATGTCCTATTAAGTGAATGACACAAGTTACGTTTATAAGCAAGTGCACATTAACCCTAAACATTCTAAGGAAATGAACTTCTGTATATAGTTCAAATTGTATTAAAAGTAATAAATTGTATACAGATTTATTATAAACAACGTGGCTAATGGGATTTCGATGATGTTTATACAGGAAACAAAACACATCTCGATATCCTATCAATGGCAAACGGTTTGTAATAAAAGCATCTCCAAAAGAGTTTAGCAGTTAGTTGTATGCTGAGAATCTAACGCCCAGGCTTAGTTAATAGTGAACAAGTAGTACAATAGTCAAGTATAAGAAGTTAAGCGTATCAAAGAAGATTTGTAGACAAGATGTATTTAAGTACAATGTAAGTAGTAAATATAAGTATTATAATAAAACCATTACACCTAACTTAAACTGTGTTCGTCACGATAAAACCCCCTCGTGACAATATTGTATTTTGGCATAAGTTCGACAGACGTCCAATAAATGTAATTGTATTCCCAAATGTAAGGGCTTTCAACCCCTCATCAAAAGTGCATGAAGGCCTCTAAGCGAATAGAGTCCAAACTATTATAAAAGTTGGCGAGTTCCTATAGTAAAAAATACTTAACTTTTTTTAAATGCTATATTGTGTTAATAGATATTTTATTTTATTTTCTTTTTTAAGTATTAACTTTTTAATTATTCTCTATTTTAAACTTAAAAGTAAAAAAAACATATGTAGGTATGTGACTTTTTATTTGCTTTGTCACAGATTATTTTATTTTTAGTATTATTATTATGCTTTTGGTAAATGGTATCTTTTTATTTTGCAGCTGTTGTGTTACCTTTAATATTTAATAATGTTATTATTCTTATATTTACAACTTCTTACTTAATTTAGATAAATATTGTATTGTATTAGTTGTTTTTGACTAAATAAACGATAGTGATCCTACTTATAGCGTTTTACAAGATTTCGTAAGCCAGCCCATTTCCCTACCTAAATGAATAAAGTTAAATCTGTATTTTATGAAATCTGATCTGGTTTTGGTTGTTTGATATCTCAGATAGAAATATATAAAAAAAGTCTGCAATATATCATGCAGGATTTTTGGCATGTGTAAACATTTAAGAAGTTTTATTTATTAAATTTTTAAATTAATAACAAATTTAGAAATTATATTATTTTATTATTTTTTTAAAACTGTTTATAACTTTCACCATACAAAGAATAAATGTAATATCCTACTAACTAATATACTACTAACATCGATAATTTATTTGCTGCATCAAGTTTTCTTGTATTCTATCCAAACGGCCACAAAGTTGCTAAAAATAATAATATAATGTTGAGATATTCAAATATTATTTTTGCTAAGACTTATAGTTCAGTCATTATAGAATTTTAGCTTGCAAAACGTGGTGTAGTCGCGATTTTGACATATGTTGTTTATTATTATTAATTATTTAGTTACTGTGCATTTTATAAAAATAATATTTGGTGATAACAAAAGTTCCTATAAAAGCGTTTGTATACGTATTTTCGTCAGACGAATGGTTTTCGAGTTATGAGGCTAAACAATTCGCCGCCAATATGAATATTGACCAATTTTCTTTTTTAGTGGCCTTTATCTTAAAAACTGCTTAATTTTGAGAAAAACATGAAATAAAGACTAACTAAATATGGTTATTACCCTTGCTGAGATATGAACTATGAAGTGTTAGCGGTACACCCGTTTCCTAAGTATATGCAAAATAAACCGAACTTAATAAGTTTTATCTCATTTTCGTAAAAGGTAAGCATTTAACTGAAAATATGTAAGCAACTTTTTTGTAGAAAATTAAATTATCTTTTAAATGGTGTATCATTTGAATGGTTCAATTTCACGGTTACCACTTAATATGCCATCCCAAAAATGGGGTTATTTTTTAAGTCATGAAAAAAAATGTTTTTTTAGGTTTAATTCAGGTTTCAAGAAAACCAAGCATTTTTGGAAAAATTTTATTAAAAACTAAGTTTATCGAAAAGTTTAGTTTTACTCTGTATTATTAAAAATAAAATTATTTTTAAAACAATATGAATTTAGTGGGTTTTTGTAATCGGGGAACACTCAAGGAATATACGCATGTTTGGTGATTTTTTTTTCAATTCAGTTTTTATACGCCCCTGGGGTATTAACGGTTGCCCTAATGTTATAAATATACACACTGTTCGAAAGAAAATTTAATTGTCTATAGTACAAAGTAAAACATTTTGCCGATAGAGCTTGCTTTAAAAAAAAATTGATAAAACACATGATAATTTTTTTTTTATTAAAAAAAACCAAATATGCGTATGGTTCTTAAGTGTCCTCCGTTAACAGAAACTACTAGATATATATCACTTTAAAGATAATTTTATTTTCAACAATATAGAGTAAAACGGGAATTTTTAAAAAGCTTAGTTTTTAAGAAAATTAATTAAAACAAAAAAAAATTAAAAAAAAAATAACCTTAATATGCGGACGTCCCTCAGATATAATAGGGTGAGTAATAGCTTTCACACCACTTTGTGGTACGCTGTTTAAAAGTACAATTTATTTTTTCTGAAAAGGGTGTTTTTTTCCTAAAATGTTTTTAGATGTCAGTTAAGTGCTAATCGTGGAATTGGCCCATCTAGGAGATACATTGTTTAAAAGATAATTTAGTTTCCTACAATAAACTTTATTACATATTTTCTGTAAAATGCTTACCTTTTGAGAAAATGACAAATATTAATGATTTAGGGGTTTATTTTGCATACACTATGGAAATACATAGAAAACGAGTGTACTGCTACCACATCAAGGTTCGTCTCTCGGCAAGGGTACTACCCAGGCCATTCAGTAATGTCTCCTTTTATATGCCATTAATTAATCTTTATTTTATACAAAAATTGGCTAACATACAAAATTGCGGCGAAATGTTTAGCCTCATAACTCGAAAACCATTTGTCTGTCGAAAAAGTGTATATAAGCGCTTTTGTAGAAAATTTTATTGTCTTCGACTTTTGTTTAAAACTAATTTTTTTCTAGAATGTGCCGGAAAAAGGTAATTTTTAAACAATCATTTTTGTTCACACTAAATCCGAGATGAAGGGGGGAGCCGTCCCCCTACGCCAAGGTGAAAACTTATTTTTTTTATAAGGCGTCCAATGTAAACATATGTCAAAATCGTCACCACACCAACTTTTATGCTCTAATGACTGGCCTATTAGTGCAAATTATTTTTTTATTATGACATGGCTACTGGTATTATCGCCAAGAGTTTTGGCAAAAAATAAATACCTTGTACCTTTTGACATGGGAAATGCCTTAAATTTTTGTACTTTTAATCCTACAAGGATTAAAAACTTTAAATAAAAGTGACACTTCTTATCCCGAGACGAAAATTTTGTACCACGAGCGTAGCCATGTCTAGCCATTACTTTTCATTCTGAGGATTTTAAGTGGAAAAGTGCACTTTTTATTGTAAAGGTGCAAAAAATGTAATAACTAAAAATGATGTTACCCATTGGGTCATTTCAAATCAAATCTTGAAAATTTTTGGCCCAGTAGTTTATTTTTAAAATAATTTTTAAAAATTAAAAGATTACCAAGTTTTGCTCCTACATAGGTAAAGAAAAATAGGAATATCTATAAAACTACTTTACAGCAATCTATGAGTTATACCTTGTCAAAAAGGTATTTGAAAGACCTTTTAATTAATTTGGTAAACTTATCACGTCCTTGCAATGCAACTATAGGTAAATTTAGTGGGAATAAGGACACTGTTGTTCTGGTAAATATACGTTTTAATCCATCGGTAAAGTTTCGACAATGGTTTTTGTCTTAGTCTGAAGGTCTGATGAAGACAAAAACCATTGTCGAAACGTTACCGATGGATTAAAACGTATATTTACCAGAACAACAGTGTCCTTATTCCCACTAAATTTACCTATACTTTTAAATAATGTGTCACATGACACATTTTAAAAATAAAAACAAACAACCGAACCGGCCCCCCCCAAGCCTTAGATTTTTTAACATATTTTCCACATATTTCATGAAAAAACACAAAAAATAGCTTAAAATTCGACATCATAAGGCTTCGCCTCCCCCTCTACGAGGCCTCGGAACCCCCCAAGACATATTCGTGGGTCCGTCACTGGGTGTAGGCTAAACAACATGAAGCTGGGTAAGTTTTAATTTTTACTTTTTTTACAAAACTAAACAGAAAGTTTTAAATATTACCAATACTGTACTAGACGAATTTATTTCAGCGCCATCTACCCTTCACTGTTGCGAAGCTTGCCAGTTGCCACTCTATATGGGTCATATACTCATTGATATTACAAAAATCATTTTTTATTCAATATTCAAATTATTTTAGACAAATGAAGTAAATGTGAGTTTTTTGCACCCAAACGGGTCAGCCCCCTCTTTTTATTACCCTAAACCTAAAGCAGATATTTTAATTATTGAAAGAAAAATGATTTTAAGAAAAGTTTAACCCATTACCGCTACAGGTTAGACCTACAAATTTTGGAAATAAAAATAATTTAAAAAATATTTAATTTACTTGAAATTTTGAGAGGCGTGCTTATTACTTATAAAATATTATTTTTTCCTATATTATAGCATTTATCTTTGATTCTTATATGTTTTACTTGAAAAAGCTACCATTTTTTACATGTTTGAATATTGTTTTATTTTTCATATGGAACCCATCATTTCTCCATCTTGAAATTTGGTGAGTGTCTTAGTAAAACATTGAAAAAAAATTATACATTTTTTTGAAAGAATTTAAAAATGGTATTTTTCCAAAAAAATCAAATTTTTTTTGAAATTTTTTAAATTTTTAAAAAAGTATATTTATTTTTAAAATGTGTCATGCTATACATCATTTAAAAGGTCTTTGAAAGGGGAAATGGCATATATGCTAATATTAAAATTTGTATATAGAAGTTACTAGGATTAATTATCTATAGGTACGAATTTTAATTTGAACCCCTCAACGTCCCAGGGGACTTATTATACTAAGTGATTGGAAATAGTTTTTGTAGTTCTGGTTAGATTTACCAATTATAAATATAAAATATTGCATATAAGAACAAAACTTCATAAAAAGTTTAAAAAAATTATAAACCAAAATACCTTAAATATTAATTTTTATTACTGATTGATAAAATCTACCTTTTTTCCTGCTTAAACCAGTCCAGTTAATCTATAGTTGCTAAAGTATGTATGAGTTTGGTGGTTTTCCAACCTTTTTTGGCCAAATGCTAATCTAAGTTTTGTCAATACATGTTTTTACCTTCCCTAAATTCAGTAGATTTCTTTTTAGTATTTATGTCACATATATCAGGAAACTGTGCCGGAAACCCTAAAAGCATAAAATAGTGGATTTTTATAAAACTATACTTTTGTACATAACGAAAAGAGAAAAATGAACATAGTTCTTATAACATTGCGGTAAGTATAATTTAAAATAAGTAAGAATAAAATTAGTTATATTATGTAAGTTATACATTATTAGGCAAAAACCTAGAAACAAATTTTCTTTCCTAGTTTTGAGTGTGTATATAATAAAAGGGATGAAAATATTCCAAGTAAGAACTTTTACATTGGGCCATCAAAATAATAATTAGTCTTTGTGAAACATAATATGGGAATACATAAACTACCACAGCGATTGAAGAAAAGCTTTCTTCCCTGGAATACATCCAAACAATTAATAAGAACCTTTTCACTGAAGCCATTAAAATAATAATTTAGTCTAAGCTTTTCACTAACCAAAATTTGAGCATATGTATTGTCTCTGTAGTATGATTATGTCTTTTTTATTATTTTCTAGATTATATTGATAGCCTCAGTATGTAAGTATCTACGCCTTATGCCTAATTTACTCAAAAATGTAAGGGACCATTCTTAGATTATGTAATGCTACAGGGAAGGAGGTTTAACCTAACTTTGTGTTACACTAAATGTTTTTTTAATGTATTTTTTACAAAAATACCTTATCAGGAGGGAGGGGAAGGAGGTCGAAAATACTGAATTTTTGAGTTAAATAATTTAAGGATGTGCCCTAATTTAAATGCTTTCATGTTTTACCCAGTGAACTTCCAGGGCTCTCAACAGATAAACAGCAAAATAATATGTTAAATATGAACTTTTTAATAAAATTATGAAAAATATGAAATTAAGAAAACAAAATATGAAGGAATTATGAATAAAAAATTTAGTTTCTTTTTGGGTCCTCTACCAAATGGCTTGTTATGTCAAACTCAACTTTTTTTTTAGGAAAACTCATTTATTAAGCAAAAATATATATTTCTTAATTTTATTTATTAAGAAAAATTATAAGAAACATTTTCAAGTTGAATTAGGCCTGGATGGGGTATGGCCAAACAAAAACAAGGCATATTTTTTAAAGCATATTTTACGACAAGGTATAAGGTGTTTCCGTATTTTTAAACTAAGGTTTACTGGAATTATTCAAAGGAATAGAACAAAATTATAAATGCAAAAGCTGTAGGCTTTATCCTATACCATCAAAAAAAGTTCTAAAAAACCACAAACATTGTAAATCTCTTCCGGAATATTCTACAAATTAATATGTTTATGATTTAACTTTAAAAAAATAGATATTTTCTTTCTATACTCAAAAATATATGGTAAACTGCCATTTGGTAAAGCCACTGTTAAAATATTAGCATCTACAATTTCTAGCAGTTTGGGACCTACTCTACATTTCTTGAAAAAAGGTATGTATGTATGTATGTATTCGAAAGTGGTGGCAGGCCCTACTGGACCTCCATGCACTGCGACCACAAATGGATCTATTGTGCCCACATACCTAGATACTGAGTTTGACTAAAGTGGCATATTTTTTTTCCACCCAGTACATGAAAAACTCTGCAGATTACAACAATAAATGATTTAGGCTTAACACTTTGGCTCAAAGATATACCACTAAGGCCTCTGCATTATTAGCCATAGGTACCCTATTTTCTATCTCTTGAAATAAGTGCAGTAGACATTTTTGAAAATATATTAAAACACCCTGTGATATACTTGGTATACTTTAAACACCTATTCCGAGCTTAAACATTAAAAAAAACTCAACATTACAATTAGACTTTTTTAGAACTAACCATGGGTGTCCAAAACAACTAATTAACATAAAAAATGCAACAACCATAACAATAATAAAACAAAAGGCAAAAAAGCCCTACTTTATTCAGACTTTCTTAAAGGCAACAAACTAATAACAAACTAAAAGGAACTCAAAATTCAGGACTAGGAAAAATATTGAAAATTTCCACACTTATTCTATGACTGAAGTTTCTTCATTGGGGAAAATATGAAAAATATGAAGGTTTTTCTAAAAATATGGAGTGTTATGAATTCTGAAAAAAATATGAACATTTTCATAAAATATGAAGGTCTTAAGTACCATTACTACATAGGTGGAAAAAAGATGGATTATACCTACGAAAATTAAGCAACAAGCTTATATTATGTCCATTGCATTTTTAAATAAATCAGCCTTTATTTATACTAGATGACACAAACTATTATTTAAAATTCCTCCTTTTTTATATTTTTAGTATTGTGTCATGTTTTCGCTTCCTTTAGTGTGATTTTAGGCAAAAAATTAAAGTTTTTATTTGCTTACATTATGGCTATAAAATTTAGAGCAAAGTAAAAAAACTTCTGTGAATTTCACCCTTTTAATACTATAAACTAAATAAAGCTTACCTTTCTAGATAGCGGGAAATCCGCTTTGCATCAAGATACTAAAAGATCGTTTTCACAATTAACACAGTCGAAATAAACTTTTAAAAAAATTCTGTATTGAACAAAAATTATCTAATGGCATCCATTTTGCCAAATTTTTGACAACCCGTCTTCCAGTAGCGCTATGAGTTAGACAGCAATAAAATGAATATACTGTACATTAAAAAGAGATGTAAATGAGCCTAATTTGTTGTGACTGTATCAACACTCATGACACCGGGAACGGTATTGATACAAAAGTGCCATTCAACACAGTGTTACTCATGCCCAACGATTATAAACACACAGGATTGCTTATTAGCTCGAATCTTTCAGCGGTAGGCGGCGCCTTGCATACGTCACTAGTGGACCTCTGCTCAGCGCGCTTGATTAAATAGACATTGCAATCGTGAGTTTTTCCCCCTTTTTTCTTGCTTATTTGCAAACAAATTTTTTATTCGTGATAGTAAATATATTTAATAATTTCATTCATTCAAAACAAATGATTTGATAAATCAAGAGTTTGCTCTGAGAGCTGAATTTTCCTACCAGACGATATGTTAGAGTTTCTTTTTTAAATAGTTGAAAGTTTTAGAATAAAAGTAGGATTTTTTCTAAAAGTTTAATCAATTTAAATCATTAGATGTATAATTTATTGTTTTTGTTGCGGATATAATAAAATACACAAATATTTATTATATTATTATATCAAAAACCAGTCAGTTTTTGGAGAAAACAGCCAAATAAGATGTGTTTTTCAACTTCTAATGCTTTAAATCAATAGATTTTCATAAGTTTCTTTTTCAAATGATTTACATTGTTTGTTGTTGCTTGTTATGAGTGGTTTTTATCCCACCCAGCGCCCGTTTTCACTCCTCCACCTGCAACATGTTTCTGAAAACTTCTATAAAGAGACTACAAAAACTTAAGAAAAAAACTGACACTAAACTTGGAGAAACTGTCTATAAAATAAACTTTCCAATAATCAGTTTAATAAAAGAAGTACGTTTGCGGCATAATTACCAATTTTCTTTAATGTGATTAATTTAATGAGCAAGGAGTTTCCAAAAATCCAAAACAATTAAAAGTTTATATAAATATAACAATATAAAAGTATATATATTTATATTTCTACACTGAAAGAGGGAACACAAAGCTTTTATTTCAACAATAAATTAATGTGCTTTCTTTATATCAATTCACTTAATTCACATTTCTAAAGGTTTATCATAATAAAAATATTTAATGTAAAAAAAGCCAAGTACGCGAAAGTGGTATTCCGTAAAACGAATTGAGATAAAAGTATAGCCAAGTTCTACAATACAAATTTCAAAATGAATGGTTCTTACTAGTTTGGAAATGTTTTTTTAAACTTTGCTATTCCAGCCAAACTTCTTTACGTTCAATTTCCTAACAGTCATTTGCAGCCGTAATAGCCAAGATTAGAAAAACATTTCCAAACTAGTAAGAACCATTCATTTTGAAATTTGTAATGTAGAACTTGGCTTTACTTTTATCTCAATTCTTTTTACGGAATACGACTTTCGCGTACTTGGCTTTTTTTACATGAAACGTTTTTGTTATGATTTCACTGCTTTTTTAAAGGATTTGGATAATATTTAAGTTTTAAAGTAGTAAAATAAACGGGATATTGTTCAAAACTTTTGCAATGCCTTATTAAAAATGTTGAGTTTTTTTTATATTTTTCTATGGTTTTATCATAGTTCTTATCAGCCTTCTCAAGCTCAGCTCTCTAGTGTTCCTGGAACTAGGCAATGTTAATTTTACATAACTTTGCATTTATAGGGAAGGAAAGTAAATTAAAATCTTAGTGTTTTTAAATTTTTTCCATTAGTTTTATCATAGTTCCTATCAGTCTTCCAAAGCTCAGCTCTCTAGCGTTTCTGGAAGTGGACAATGCTAATTTACATAACTTTACATTTATAGGGGAGGGAAGTTAAGTAAACTTTGGGGTTTTTTAATTTTCTTTTATAGTTTTATCATAGTTCCTATCGGCCTTTTAAATCTCAGCTCTCGAGCGTTTCTGGAAGTGGGCAATGTTACTTTTACATAACTTTACATGTATAGGGGAGGGAAGTAAATTAGAATTTTGGGGTTTTTTGAGTTTTACCAGGGGTTTGGTCATAGTTTCTATCAGTCTGCCAAATTTCAGCTTTGTAGCATGTCTGGAAGTGCAGTAGAATTTTGATAATCTATACATGAGTGAGTGAGTGAGTGACAATTTCGACGTTTTTTGAAATTTTGTAACTACTTCAGTACTTTTGGGAATTCCATGAAACTAAACATGAAGGGATTGTTAACTCCATGGAGATCTACCACTGTGCAAAGTTTGAGATTCGTAGCTCATTCCGAAGTAGAGTTTTAGATAGGTCAAATATCGGCTGAAATGTTTCAAGAAAAGATGGTACGGCGCGTGATCTTAGCGAGGCACTGCCGTGCCCTCAGATTTACCTTCTAAATAGTCAACCACACCGTCAAATAAATGAAAAAACGCAAAAAAACTGAGGTAAAAACGTTAAAAAACACCTTAAAATCACACGAACTCTCAATACAAACAAAGCAACTGGTCCGCTGGTGACGTAAGCAGACACTGTTCGTCTCGCTGAGCGACGCTAACATAGAGTTAAATGGAAATAAGCAATCCTGTGTGTTTATAATCGTTGACTCATGCCTACTTTACCCTTTAAGAGTGCGTTCGAGTAGGCAACCCGGGCGCCCCGAGGTTCATTTTTCCGTTCGAGTTGACGCTCGGAGCACGCCCTTTTGCGTTCGAGATGACACCCAGCGAAACCTCGGGGCACGCTCGATATGACGCGAGCTTGAGGATGGAGAAAAGCGGGCGTATTAGATAACCCTACTTTTTTAGACTTTTAAACTTTTGTTTACATTTTTTACGACTGTTTTCTTACTGTTTTTTTGTCAAATAAAATACATGGACGCAGTTCAGTTTGCTGTAGAATTATGTTTCCAAGATTCTGAGGAGAAAGAAGAAGAAAGACTACCAGGGTGCTCCAAATTTGCCGCGATGCGGAGCGCTAAGAATTATCCGTGATTGCCCAGTAAGGCTTTAACCATTGGCCAGTGGCTCTCTAACCAAATTCTGGTGGGTAATGGCAAAGCGGCGACTATAAATAAGGGTACACGAAAAAATCGCGTAGGAAAAAAGCGCACAGAAAATATTCACACAGGAAAAGAGCACACACATAAAAAACCACACACACTAAAAGAGCGCACAGGAAAATTATACCTAAAGTGAGAAGCTTTGGCTAATAAAAAAATCATGAATTAAAATAAAATAAAATAAATAAATTGTTTTAACTTTGCCCATAAAAAGAGGGGACTATATTGACTATTTCCTTTAAAAAAATCTTGACCAATAAAATCAATGTGACTGGCAAATTTGGACGAAAAAGGAACGAATTACAGCGATAATTTGCACAAGCAAATTATCGGTAATTTGCGCTAAAACAAATTATCGGTAATTTGCACCAGAGCAAATTATCACTGTATTCTTCCATAAAAAGCCCATTTTATTTAAACTCATTTTTTTAAACTTTTACCGCTTTTTTTTTCATTTATGTACAGAGTGATCCAAATTGGACACTTTTGATAGGAAACGCCTATTTCCAGAGGAGCTAGAAAAAAACTAACATATGTTACGAGCCAGAATTTTGTAAAAAATTAATGCCGAAAACCGCACATCGATATCTTGAACTATTTACAAGATATAGGGTAAAAATAAAAGATAATAAAGAAATAATCTGAAAATTATTTTATTTTTATCTGTATAATCCCAGCATAAAACCGCCATAAAAAAAGAAAAACTTACAAGAGTACAAATGTGCGAAAAATACCCTATAGATAAACCGCGTGATCAAAGTGTCTTTTTATTCTTCAACAAATTGTAGCCTTGCTACACTCATGTATAAACTTAAAGGCGATTTTAATCTAGGGTTTTTTATTTACAAACAGTTTTAAATTGCAAAAATAAACAAAAATTTTCTGCCGAAAATTTAGGGTTAGAAGTTTGTAACCGGTGAATGCCTTTTCCGTTCGAGTTGAACAACGAAAACCAGGGCGTTATGTCCGTGACGTCACTACGCCCCGCTCGCTCGACGGGTTTTCTACTCGAACGCACTCTAAAACTTACCTCTAATATTCCAACCGGTTTGTGATTTTTATACATAATTGCACATTCTTTCTTATGTGGGGCCCCATAAAATAGACTACGTTTGACCTTTCGTTTGGAGTTTTTGTTTTGTGGAAATTTTGAGTTATGTCTGGGGCGATAACTTTCGTGAAGAGTTTCTGTCTCACTAAAAATAACTACTTTTGCTATTCTTAAAATTCAAAATAAATGGATCCGTGACAGAACTGATACCTTCCTAGCCCATTAGCCCACTCCAAGTAAACTCCATGCTATATCAACCTTGAACAGTTTTTTGTAAATATCTCCGAAATGAAAGCTCCAACGAAGTTTTTAGTTATTACACAAATTTTTGAGAAAAATGCACTCTAGTATATTCCGAAAACCGCGTATTGATGCGACGCTCCGTTACAAAGTGTCAAAAAACTGTCATAAGTTTTGATGATTTTTGACCAAAATCTAATAAGAATATTATAGTATAGAACACTATTTTATCTATAAATGTCATTAAAATCGGTTCAGAGGTTTAGGAGCTATCGTGTTATGGACAGACATACAAACACACACACACACAAACATACACACACACACACACAGACAGACATCACGACGATATTGCTAGGATAGATCAAAATACACCCAAATAACAAATTTTCGGCGTTATCTGAAAAAAAAATTGTCGAAAACAATACCTTCTCTAGCCATTGCTGTGCGGGCTAGGAAGGTAAAAATATTTGGATCTCTTCACACACATAATGATTAAGCCTACAACTCAAAACCTTAGTGTAATATAACTTACTCTTGATAATCAGTTAAAAGTGGATAAGAATGTATAAATAGAAACAGGTTCAAATAAACGAAAACTATTAACTTCATTAGCAAAGTATATCAAAAAAATGTAAATATTAGTTGACGTTTCCTTCACATTATGATAGTCAAAATATTTGCGCATATACAGGTTGTTATTGAATAGCATGCACGGAACATGCTAATATTTAAATACGGGGGGTGTTGCTTGGGTCCATTTTAAGAAAAAAACTTCATATGAGCATAATCCCACATAGCACAAAAATCACATCAACATTAAATTAACGTGAACAAAAATAACAAAGTTTTTTTTTACTTGAAAACAACCTCATACAATGTAATATTTATTTTGTTAAATCTAGATGTCTAAAGATAACTTAAAAACAAGGAGAAATCAAGCAAAGCATTTCATGTACCAAATTCACACTTGAAAAGTCCTCCACAACATGTTCTAAAACGCCACTAGATTAAGACTTCTAAAACCTACTAACTTTCTGCGTCTTTTTTGGTCACGTTTTTTTAATAACATTTTTTTAACTTAAAAGAGACGGAAATGAAGTTATAAAAGTTCACTACCTAGTTTAAGACTATAACACTTCAAGACAATTTTAAAGATGGCGCTCAAGGCAAGACAAAATATCTATATATCTATCTATATAAGCTAAACAAGTTTTTTAACAGTAAACACTTTCACAGAGTATTAAGGTACCCGTCCATGAAGCGTATTTTCCGCGCGGATTTTTTTTAAAGCGCGGAAAAACCGCTGTCCACGTCCATGGAGCGTATTCTTCCGCGCGGATTTATTTTCAACGAACCAGTATGTATACTGTGCATTAAATCACAGGTAGGCCAGTTGGCCACAACCTTACATCAACAAAAGAGAAAAAAAGAATGAGTGAAATTAAACAAAACATTAATTTTCAAAGTTGTTTTTTCGGATATTTTTGGTATTTTTGTTAAAGTTAAAAACATTTATAAATATATATATTTTGAACTAAATCATGCATCAATAACCTATATACATAATCGAGGGTCTGGTGGTTTTGCAGAAGAACTCACCAAGAACTTTTAGAAATTTGATCTGCCTCAACATGATCATAATACGAGTTCCAGTACCACAGCTAGCAGAAGCATAGTGAAGCATAGATTATCGTCAACAGAGACAAGTCCAGTTTATGCATTAGTTATCTGCCTCAACATGATATCATAATAAAATATCGAGTAACCTCAATGACATTAACACTATCTGAAGCATAGATTATCACTAACAGGGACAAGTCCAGTTTAGGCATTTATAAAGTTTTTCAACAATCTACCATACCATTTAGAAACAGAAATAAAGAACAAAAAAATTAAATATTTAATTTTCTGTATTTATGTAGCAAGGAATCATATACAGTCTTGTCTCGTTACAGGTTTAATTAGGACTTCAAAAAAAATTAAATTATGGTTACCGGTGCTGTTGCAAATGTGATTGTGTGTTGGAAAATTGTAAAGTTAGGATTAGTGTTTTTTTGATATAAAATAAAGAGCCCTTACATCAGTGGCGCACCTTTTATAGGCATTTAAATAAATGAGAGGTGTGGAACAAACTTGTTTTTTTAAATTTTCTTAAATGTTACTGTCCCACATATCTGGTTTTAAAACTTATTTTTAAAGCTAAAGAAATTTCCTTTCCAACGATGTATGTTAGCTCCCGCTAAATTTCGCGGTTGTTTGTAAATTTTAAAAACCACACAATTGGATGACGGACAGAGTGCATTTTCGCGCATTTTGGACATGCGCACCAAGAATCAGTGAGATCCTTTTTCGACCGCCTCGAGAAATGGCGTGTTAATTTACTTTCTCCAACTATTTCAAATTTCTACACTTGAAAGTGCTCGATTTTGGTGTACTGAAGCATAGAACTAGAAACTTGAGCCCTTCAGCTACGTGGTGACATCATTAGATCCAGACAGGGGCCCCTTGGAACGTGGAGAAATTGGCTGCAAACTGGTGAGTGCTTTGTTTCTGATTTCCGTTGTGTGGTACCCACAATTAACCTATGGACCTTTTAATTATTTCGTAATTTCATATCAATATATTTATGTTTGTTCGCGCTTTCATTAATTAAAATATATACAGTCCATTGCAGTTATCGTTTTTCTTACTGCGGGCATAACATAAGTGCTTCTTCGACCCGAATTATTTAAATTTACTCCATACGACGGTATTAATAAGTCGGCCATTTATTTCATTTTCACATTTTCGCCGAGATCATACGGCCTTGAATTTTGCGAATCGTATTGAACCGAGAGAGAGTCGCTCGACCTTTGGTAGCGGCGCAGTTCACCTGTTTTCGGCCCGCTGCTATGGTAACGTACCGCGTGGTCATTCAGTAAACAAATCGAGAAGCAATCAAAACAAACAAGCACGAGTTTTATGATTAGGTGTGTTCCATATCATTTCGATATTTAAAACAATTTTCATCAATTGCGATGAATTAGTGCATATTTTCGACAATTCGTCATTTTTCTATTTCAGAAGCATTAATTTAGCGTTAATTGTATACTTACCGACATTTCTGTGATTAGATGTGTTCCATATCATTTCGATATTTAAAACAATTTTCATCAATTGCGATAAATTAGTGCATATTTTCGACAATTCGTCATTTTTCTATTTCAGAAGCATTAATTTAGCGTTAATTGTATATTTACCGACAATTTCGTTATTTCAAAGGTAAAATCATGTCTATCAAAAAAGCCGTGCAAAAACGCAAGGTTTTTTTATCTGCGATCACCGAGTGTTATGTGTTTTCACAGACCGCGGCAACGGACGAAAAAGCGAGAAACGAGTTTCAAGTGAGGTATTCCGATTTGGATGAAACCTTCGATAAATGCATGCTGGCGCATAATGATATCATTATGTTGATAGATGACTCGGACGACGAGGAGTTTAAAACGCAGGATGCGATCCTTTCAGAAGCTCGTAAATATTTTTATGCGTGTAAGGGGGTTTACTCTAAAATATTTCCGGTAGAGGCCCCATCCTTTTCGGGATCATATGTTCGACAAAACGAAACTCCAAAACTCAAAGAGTTAGGTATTCCCATATTTCGAGGTGATAAAAAATTATGGCCAAGCTTTTTCGATCTTTTTAATAACATTATAGATCAAAATCAAAGTCTAAGTAACGTTCGAAAACTTCAATATTTATTTTCATATCTCGAGGATGAGCCTTTAAAATTGATATCAGGGATTAGCTTATCTGATCAAAATTATAAAATTGCTTACGACAAATTAGTCAATAGATATCAAAACAAGCGAGACCTCGCAAATGATGCTTTAAGCACAATTATGAACTCCACATTAAAAAACGAGTCAGCTAAAGAATTGCGTAATTTAATTGACACCTTTTCTGAATCCCTAGAAATTTTAAAATCACTTAGCTTTGACGTTGACAGTTGGGACTTTATTATTTTTTTCATTTTGTTAGAAAAATTGGATATTCCGACGCGTTCAAATTTCGAAATGAGTCACGCCAATACTAATACCGAAATTCTCACTTTTCAGTCACTTTTTCAATTTCTAGAAAAAAGATGTAAAGTTTTGGAATCACTCCCTCAATCAACAGCACCCAAAAAGGTGCCTACCTATCAAAAATCAAATTCTATGCAAAATCAGTTTGGGCAAAAACCTACCTATCAAAATTCAAATTCTATGCAAAATCAGTTTGGGCAAAAGCCTACCTATAAATCATCCAATTCACCTTTTATAGGACTGGCTGGCACCTCAACTAATTCAAGTATGGGAATAAAATGTCTCCGGTGTAATCAAGGTCACGTGCTTTCGAAATGTCAAACATTTCTTGACCTCTCACCTATCGATCGCCTATCTTTCGTCAAGGAGAAAAAATTATGTCTAGCGTGTTTTCATCCCTCGCATGGGGTAGACACGTGCAAATCAAAATATTCATGCAGGACTTGCAATAGTAAAAGGCACCACACTTTAACTCATATCTTAGAAACTAATCAAGAGTCTGGAAGCTAAGATACTAGTCCTGTCATTCACACACCACCTGTCAATAATCTTCATGTGTCATTAAATACCTCAGGACCTTCAGGTACCTTTCTTTAATGCACCGCCATAATAGATGTTATGGACGGTTTCGGAGGTTTTCAACCTGTAAGGGCACTGCTTGATTCTGGATCACAGACAGGATTCATCAGTGAAAAGTGTATTCATCGTCTTAATCTTCCTAGGCGAAGTTACACCACTGAAATATTCGGATTAAATCAGATGTCTTCTTTTACTTCCAAAGGGCTCGTTCAATGTCACATTAAGCCACAAGGACAGGTCACTCCTTTGCTTAATTTCGAAGCAATTGTCGTTCCACAATTATGTTGAACGATAATCAGTGAAAACACTTGGAAAACCTTAAACTTGCCGACCCATCTTATTTCAAATCTAGACCTGTGGACCTAGTTATTAGTTGCGAGCTATTCGCACAGATATTCAAGGAGGGCAGGGTTCTTGGACAAATGGGGCAGCCTTCGGCCCTTGAAACCATCTTTGGCTGGGTCGTCATGAAAAAAGTGGACGAGGGGGGTGGTCTTACGGAACGAACCGGTTGTTTTTTAACGAGTCATTCACCTCCGTTAGAGGTCATTATCCCTAGGTTTTGGGAAATCGAACATTTGCCTAAAAAACAAATCTTATCAAGGGAAGAAAAACGGGCGGAATCAATTTTTACTGCGGGTGTCGTACGGCAACCGAGCGGTAGATTCATGGTAGATCTTCCGTTTAAAGATAAAATAAACCCTGACCTAGGAAATACTTATCCGCAAGCTTATCGTAGATTTTTACTTCTAGAAAATAGATTAATCAAAAATCCTGATCTGTACACTGCCTATTCAAGTTTCATGCAAGACTATATCGATTCTAATCACATGAGTTTAGTTTTATCTAGTCAACCAAAGGTCGACGTATCATGTTTTTTAGCACATCATTGCGTACTGAAGCCGGAAAGCTTGAGTACGGGATTAAGGGTAGTCTGGGATTATTCGGCAGTCACCCCAAAAAATATTAGTCTCAATGACACGTTGTTGTCTGGACCGAGGCTTCAAAAGGATATTGCTTCTTTACTCCTTACGTTTCGTCTTAATCCTGTTGCCTACAAACAGATGTTCCGTCGAGTCCTTATCAATCCTTATCACCGTCCTTATAAGAGGATATTGTGGAGGTTTTCTCCACAGGACCCACTTTCAGTGTGGGAACTTTCTACTGTCACTTTTGGCATGACATGCTCACCTTTTCTAGCCATGCGTACCTTAAATGAGCTGGCAGAGAGAGAAAAGGAACGTTTTCCTATGGCTAGTACTGCTCTGTTCTAAAAACGTCAATTTACATCGACGATATCTTGGGAACTAGCCCTTCGCTTTCTGAAGCTCTTTCCCTTCACACGGAACTCAATGATTTGTTGAATTTGGAAGGATTTGAACTTAAAAAATGGGCAAGCAATTGTCCTGATTTATTGGCAACATTGCCAGAATCCGATCGTCGAATGCCTTTCTCTTTTGACAAGGAGGAACCCCACTTTATCAAAGTTTTAGGACTTCAATGGCATCCAAAAAACGACATTTTTTCTTATCAATGCCGAATGAAGGACAAACCCCCAACCAAACGTTCTATTGTATCTATCATAGGAACAATCTTCGATCCCTTAGGTTTTCTTTGTCCCTTGCTGCTACAAGCAAAATTTATTTTGCAACAGTTGTGGATATCAAAAATAGGCTGGGACGAAGAACCAGATTCTTCTATCATCGACTCTTGGAACAAACTTCGTTCTGAATTCCCGCTTCTTTCCAATTTTCAATTACCCCGACAAATCAAACTGTCAAAAATCAATACCTGTCAAATCATCGGCTTCTGTGACGCTTCAATTCGAGGCTACGCAGGCGTCGTATATTTTCGTGTAGAAGAGGAAAACAATATATCTGTTTCTCTCATATCTGCAAAATCTAGGGTCGCGCCTAGGCGCATTTCTTTTAAGCGAATTAATTGACTTCGTTTTATCTAGCTATGAAGGAAAAATAACTTTTACAAATATCGTTACTTTCTGCGATTCGCAAGTCGTATTGCATTGGCTTTCATCCCCTCCTAATCGCTGGCAAACCTTTGTTCGAAATCGAGTCAGTAGAATCCAAGAAATCATTCCCTCAAACTCATGGCGCTACATTCCTTCTGCTTTAAATGCAGCCGATATTGCGTCACGAGGGGCCACCCCTTCACAGCTCATGTCACATGACATGTGGTGGAACGCACCGTCGTTTTTGTGGTCTCCCGAAAACGAATGGCCCGATTTTCATAAATCAAAAATGCCGATTGATTTCGGAGATATTAATCTGGAGGAAAAGCCAAGGGTCTGTTGCAATGCGATAATTAATGTCAACTTCTTAGATCAGCTTCTTATCAAATATTCATCTATATCATAAATTCAACTTATCATTTGTTATGTCCTCCGAATAGTTAACCTTTTTCAAAACCATTCCTATCAAAAACCCACTAAGCCACCGGACCAAAAAATTATTTTTAAAAATATTGTTTTTCCTACCACCGGTGAGATGCAAAGTGCGTGACACCTTCTTATCAAACGCGTTCAAGGTTCTTGCTTTTCTGAGCTTTTTTCCGCGTTATCTAAGGATAAACCAATACCGAAACCTTTTCGAAAACTTTCACCTTTTCTTGACGAAAATAATATCATTAGAGTCGGTGGCAGATTACAAAAATCTGACCTTTTGTCTTATTCTGCAAAACACCCCGTCTTACTTTCGAGTAACCATCGTTTAACTACTCTTCTTATCGAGTCCACTCATCGACAATACCTTCATCCTGGGTTTAAAACATTACATAATCTGCTTTTACAGCAATTTTGGATATTATCTGCCAGACGGGCAATTCAAAGAACCATATCCAAGTGTTTGCAATGTTTTAGAATCAACCCTAAACCCTATAGACCGCCCATAATGAGTTCACTTCCTGCTCATCGAATCAATCAACTTAAACCTTTTTCGATTGTAGCTATCGACTTTTGTGGACCTTTCTTTGTGATTCCTCATCGTTACCGTGGTTGTAAAGCTTTCAAATCGTATGTCTGTGTGTTTGTCTGTACGGCCAAACATTGCGTGCATTTGGAATTAACCATGGAACTGTTCACCGAAGGGTTCGTAGGTGCATTCCATCGATTCATTTCCAGACGTGGAAGCGTGACGCAATGCTGGTCAGATCAAGGCAGTAATTTTATAGGGTTTCGTAACCAATTACTTGATTACGCAAGAAGTGCGTCCACCAGACTTTCTATTCGTTGGCATCTGGGACCTCCTCTCAGTCCACATTTCAATGGCCTGGCAGAAGCTGGCGTTAAAAGTTTTAAAACTCACTTTGTTCGAGTTGTCGGCGACCAGAAGTTGTCTATCATGGAAATGTCCACCCTTACATGTCGCATAGAAGCTGTACTTAATAGTCGCCCTTTATCTCCTGCCTCTTCAGACCCACACGATCTTCAACCTCTTACCCCTGGGCATTTTTTGACCCTTGAACCCCTTAATTCAGAAATTCCGGAGTCAGATTTGTCCGAGGTTCCCCTAAATCGGCTCTCGAGATGGCAACTAATCCAACAACTACATAATGATTTTTGGAAACGGTATTCTATAGAGTATTTGCATACGCTACAACAGCGACACAAGTGGGCTGATTCGTCCCCAAATATCAAATTAAATGATTTGGTTATCATAACGAGTGATCACATTGTCACCTTTGAAATGGCCAGTCGGTCGGGTCATCGAACTGCATTCCGGCGGAGACGGTCAAGTGCGTGTCGCGACGGTACAAACGGCTACCGGTGTTTACAAGCGGCCAGTTGTAAAACTGTGCCTCTTGCCGAATTAAAAGTAATTTTAATTTTTTCTACCTATTGAAGTCAATCATTACAAAAGGTAATTCTTTATTATTTTTTTTAAATTTTGTTTGTTTGTTTTGACTTTTTCGGGTTTTCGTTATCTCTAAATAAACTTACGCTACTTATCTGTTTTTCATTCATTTATATTTATCGGTCGATCATTTTTCTTATATCTATATCTGTCCGGCTGATATTCTAAAATTGTGTTTTTTGGAGGGCAGTTATGTTAGCTCCCGCTAAATTTCGCGGTTGTTTGTAAATTTTAAAAACCACACAATTGGATGACGGACAGAGTGCATTTTCGCGCATTTTGGACATGCGCACCAAGAATCAGTGAGATCCTTTTTCGACCGCCTCGAGAAATGGCGTGTTAATTTACATTCTCCAACTATTTCAAATTTCTACACTTGAAAGTGCTCGATTTTGGTGTACTGAAGCATAGAACTAGAAACTTCAGCCCTTCAGCTACGTGGTGACATCATTAGATCCAGACAGGGGCCCCTTGGAACGTGGAGGAATTGGCTGCAAACTGGTGAGTGCTTTGTTTCTGATTTCCATTGTGTGGTACCCACAATTAACCTATGGACCTTTTAATTATTTCGTAATTTCATATCAATATATTTATGTTTCTTCGCGCTTTCATTAATTAAAATATATACAGTCCATTGCAGTTATCGTTTTTCTTACTGCGGGCATAACAGATGTATATCACTCTCCCCTCAAGGCAGCGGTAGATCTAGCATAGACGCACCAAAAATGGTCAAATTTGCACTTGAATCTTCATTTAAGAAAACCTTTTTGGAACAGTATTAATACACACACTACGTTCAATGAGAGAAGCAACACAATTGGTATGGATATACAGTATACTCCCCACAATAATACAACGAAGGGGATCCAGCCGCCTACTCTTGGCGGGGGGGGGGGGTGGTCCCCCTTAAATATTTTTTTCGCATTTTTCCTAATAAACCGAAAAATGTCAAAAAAACATTTAGGGTAGGGATAGCTCCACCTAGAGGCCCTCGATATATTTGACAATTGTTTTACACCAGAGGTGGGCAACTCTCTTTGACAGTTATTAGGGAATTTTGTTTTAGATAAAAAATAATTGGTATCTGCAGGTTGGCATTATACATCAATAAATTATTGTCAAATTTTGTCACTTCCGCATCAATGTCAGTTGGAATTCGCAACTTTTTCGTAATTATTTGTTTAAATAATTTAAAGTTGCGAAAATGGCATGTGTAGTGAACAGCTGCAGAAGAAAACAAGAAAGCGGCTTTTGTTTATTCCCGTTTCCTAAAGAAAAAGATAAATTAGATATATGGAAGAGAAACCTGCAATATCCAAACATGGGAGTTTCGGAAAATTTCTTAATTTGTGAGGTAAGTTTATGCAAAATAAAAGAAAAGAGAGTAGATTAGGATAAAATATCAGTCGGAACAAGATACTTATAATATCTAAAATAGATAACTGTTATTTATAATTATACGTGAAGCTAGCTCTTCAACTATAAACAAATTTTAACTTCCTTAGGTACTTTTGAGGCTATCAACAAAAAATTTTGTAAAGTATTAGAGTAATCGCTATAAGACATTTTCCTTTTTTGTAGTGGGGATAAAAAACGACAGGGGCGGAGATTTTTTCGCTTCAAAAAAATGACTTGCGACTTGCTTTATGAGCTATACAGGGTATTTCAAAATTCAATAACATAATTTTAGTATTAAATTCCTTAAGTGATTTCAAGACAAAAAGGTTATATAAACATAGTCCGCGAACCCTTAATTTTAGAGATACACGGTGTTAAAGTTTAATTTTTTTTTAGTTTTTTGTTTATAGCTCGTGCATTTTTTTGAGATATTTAGCTCAGATTAGGCAAGTATATTTAGGTAAAGGCACTACACTATTTACACTATTAGACCTGCCAAAAAATAGTAAAAATCTACAGAGTGATACTTTTTAAGGGGGCATGCCCTTTTTCATTCCCTTTTATCAACTTTTTTGTCGTGGGCTACTGGTAAATCTCGAAAATTCAAAATAAATTCCACATTTTGTCTGAAAAGCTTTTGATTTCCTGTAGCTTTTTGGTACCTGCTACCGTGACTGAGCAAAAAAATAAAAAACAGTTTTTATATTTTTTCTCCAGGTATCAGATAAAAAAAACAGGAATCAAAAAGTTTCATAACCAAACAAAAGCGTTTTTTTATTTTAGGCGCATCAAAAAAAAATTCAGGGTCAGGGAAAATTTAAATGCTCTGTAGCTCCGTGACTAAGCGTTTGTGGACCTATGTTATGGTGTATGCACTTTTTGTCTTGAAATTTAACATTAAAATTATGTTATTAACTTTTGACGTAACTATCTTTTTTATTTGTGGAGTCATTGATAGTTTTTCGTCCGTAATGTTTTGTAGTGGGTCTGGCAATCGATATAGACTAAAATATGTTTTTTTTTTCGAATAAATTAATAAAAGGAAGAC
The DNA here is from genome assembly GCA_963576565.1 of Aspidapion aeneum. NCBI lineage: Eukaryota > Metazoa > Arthropoda > Insecta > Coleoptera > Brentidae > Aspidapion > Aspidapion aeneum. The sequence goes on from OY755038.1 coordinate 150,858,966, forward strand.
AGTAATTTTTTTACCTATTATTGGAGGTATTTTCACAAAACTTACACAATCCGTTTTTTTTTCTTTCTTTGACTAAGTTTTGTTTCTGATTTTTTATAGTCACAAAAACCGTAATGCACTTGAAAAGCTCATTTCTGAAAATTTCATGTTGCGGAATACATCACTTTCTATAAAGTATTCCTTATAAAAGTAAAATATAGTATTTTTTGACATTTTAATCTAACAAATTAAAGATAATAGTATTCAAAATATTATCTATACATGGTGGCGACTTTAAATGGTATACTGCCTCTAGCGGTTTAATGTTAGGTTTTTTAGAAAAAAAACACGTCAACTGAGTTTTTTTACGGGCTTTGTTCCTGACGCAACAAATTTTTGTTTTCAGATGAAATAACTCTACCTGTGGTACCTTGTTCGAAAGTTTATGAAAAATGAAAAACACCGGAATAATTTTTTTTGACATACATCAACTAAAAAAATTTCATTTTTACCTTATTTGAAAGCTTATAAAAGGAGAAAAACAACTAAATTGTCAAAAATTGACTGAAAAACATGTTTTTGTTTTTTTCAAAAAATTCAATAAAAATATTAGGTTTAATAGAAGATTTTAAACCAATTAAAAACTTCTGTTCTTCTGGATTGACAGTAGAATTTTGTTTAATAAAAATTTACGCCAAAAAAAAAATTAAAAATAAAGAAGTTTTAAACCCCCTCTCAATTGGGAAACGTTTAAAAAAGCCTATGTAGTTCGAAAACAACAAGATGTAATTTTAACTATATTTGCCTTGTCTTAAAATTCTAACCTTGCAAAGCTGGTCAGTTTTTTCGTATCTTTATTTTTTCTAATACAGTGGAACTTTTTTAGGTTCATTTTGAAAAATCCTCTTTTGAAGCTTCACTTACTTTAAAACAAATGACTGCTCCAATACTTTACAATTTGGTACATTACCGTGAAAACCCAGTAATCTGCTTTGTACAAGTATTAGAAGAAGATTTAGTTGCTGCAAAGAAAAAATGGAAGACCAGAGAGAAAGGGATTCAGGTGGTCTAACAAAACATTTGAAGATGCCTTTAAACTCAAATTCGTTTGTGGCACCGCTGGGTATAGATATCTCCTTCAGCTAAATCTTCCGTTGCCAAAAATCCGCACCCTTTCATACAAAATTGAGCATTTGCCTTTTCAACCTGGCATTTTATATGAAATTTTTTATTTTCTTAAAATCAAAATTCAAAGTCTATGTGAAATTGAAAGAGATTGTTCTTTGCAATTTGATGCCTGTGCCATTACCCACAGCAAGGATTTATGTCAAGGATCTTCAAAAATTTTGGGCTATAATTCTCTGTCTGAACAAGCGGTCTTGGCAAACCATGTGTTAGTTTTTTTGCTTCGGGGTGTTAATACTTCTTGGAAACAAATTGTCGCTTACCATTTTATTGGAAACTCTTGTGAAGGACCATCTGTGGCCAAAATTATTTTGGAAATTCTTAATAAATCAAACCAAATCGGTCTTAATGTTTTAGGTATTACGTCAGACATGGGGTCCGATAACGTTGCGGTATGGAAACATTTCGGAATAAAGGCAAAAAAAAAACAGTTTTTCAAAATTTTATAACCGATCCCGATAACTCAGAAAAAAAAGTATTTTTTATAGCGGATATTTCTCACCTTTTAAAAAACATTAGGACTATGCTAGTGAATAATAAAACTATCTGTATTTCAGATTATTTTGTCAAAAAATATAATTTACCGAGCGATATTATTGATGTTAAGCACATTACCTCCTTGGCGGAATTTCAGGAAAATATGGACCTAAAATTTTGCCCAAAGCTTGACACGGATTTTTCAAATTTAACTCAGTTTATTAAAATGAAAGTATCAAGAGCATTCTATATTTTGAATCATAATGTAAGCTCTGCCCTTAGTTTTTTAGGTAAGTGTAACATAATTGATGAAAATTCGAAAACAACTGCTTGGTTTGTGGAAACGGTGTCAAAATGGTTCACAATAATGAGTTCAAGGGACGAGAATTTGGCCATAAGTAAACTAAATATGATAAATTATAACCAAACTATTGATTTTTTAAGGGAAATAATACTACTTTTTAAAACTATGAAAATTGGGGAAAAGGGTATTTGGAAACCAGTGCAAACTGGAGTAATTCTTTCCACACAAACAATTTTAGACCTTCAAGAATATCTGTTAAATGAAAAAGGATATACATACCTTAAAACATCGCCGTTTATGCAGGATGTGTTGGAGAATGTTTTTGGGCAAATGAGATTAAGACAAAGAATGCCCACAGCAGAACAGTGTCGGCAAATCTTAAAAAATTTATGCATTTTTCAATACTTGGTCGTGGTTCCCGCCAACGGAAGCTATGCCAATCAAAACGATCCAAATTTTTTAAGTTTAGATTCTGTTATGACAAAGAAATTTTTGCCGAAAAAAGGAGTAGAAATCGAACCTCTTTTGGCGGCCTTACCGCAAAATTGGAATAAGAATGTTCCTTCATTGGACAATATTCATCAAAATTTACTGTACAATTCAGCGGGTTATATTTTAAAACATATTAAAAAAAGCAATAAATGTAAAGGATGCCATGACTTTATTTTGAGCAATAATGTTCAGAAACCCTTTTCAAAACTAGTTACATTAAAACAATATAAAAGAAATTCTCTGAATTTTCCTTCACCTTTGGTATTTAAACTTTTTGTCAGAATCGAACAAATATTTTTAAATATTTCAAAACACATTTCTTCAAAAAATTTTAACTTTTTGGGTTTACTTAAATTTTTAGTTTTTAAAGATCACGAAGATAAAGAAATTCGCTATCCTCATTGCCATGATCTTAAAACGAAAATTGTTAACTCATTTTGTAGATATAGAATCAGGATTTATTTAGCGAAAGCTAAAAAAATGATTAGGAGGGATACAGCACTTCAAAGTGAGTTTGCAAATAGCAGCAAAAGCGCAAAAATAAGTGTAGCTTTTGGAAACTAATTTAATTTGTTTTGTTTTTAGGATCTAGTTTTTAACCCTAGAATCGTATGATTATGTGTATATATATGGGTGTGTTTGTTTTTAAGATCTAGTTTTTAACCCTAGAATCGTATAAATATATGTATGTATGTGTGTGTATTAAAGCCTAACGTATGACAAAAATCGGTTTAGTAATTTTGAAGGTAATAAGCTTTCTTCAAGGAACTCTGGAATTGTTATGGGGTATTTCTTTATCTAATCTAGAAAAAATAGTTTTGATGTTTTTTTTTGATTAATGTACAGTTATAGATAAGTTAAGTTTAACATTTGGTCTCCACTCCTGCATATTTTTTACTGACCTCTGCTTAAAAATTCTCCAGAATTTTATGACAAGCTTTCCCCCAGACAGGCATAGACTATAGACGCAGTTTACGATTTAGCTTAAGGAGAATACAGTAAATTAATGTATGTATATATAGTATAAGTATTTTTTATAACGATGATTCTAGCAAAAGTAGACCGTTAAATATCATTTTTTGGGTGGGTTTTTAAAATAACATATCAGCTTAGCCAGTAATTTTATTTTCTTAAAATATTTTAGGTAATTAGCTTAGTCGTAGTGTATCTCTTATTGACTAAAAAGTTCTAACAGCAAATTATTTTGGGATAAGGAGGCAGCACTGGTGCACCACTAGTGCAGTTTTCGTATTCTTTTGAGAAAACTAGTGCAATATTTTGTATTCCTTTGAGCAACTGAACAAGCCCAGTGTTACACTAGCGCACTTTCATATTCTTTTGAAACTGAACTGGGGCTATTTGTTGACAGCACCCAAACAGTGTCAGTGAACCACGAGTGACGCACTAACTTTATCAAAATTCGCTATATATGTAAATAATTCTCCATAAAGATATCATCTGATAAGTACCTAAATAAATAATTGGTTAGTTTGCAGTTTATGTTAGTGGAATATGCATTTTTACCCCATAGCACCCTTTTTGTAGAATCATTTATAAACCAAAGCTACGTATCCACTGCACTAAAGGAACATGTTTCTGTTGCCTGCTTCCAAAAATGTTTGAGAACTTAATAATTTATTTTTATTAATTGTAGGTAGTTTTAGTACTAGAGCTATGTGAATTTAAATATATCTAGTTTTATATTATTTTACTTTGACCGTTATCCGATTAAAAACGAAATATCTACTTCATCTAAAAATGTTTAACTGGAAAACTACCTAAGCTAAATAATTGTTATATTCGCCATTTATAAAAATAATTTTAATATTATAAGTTATAAGGAAAATGCCGGTATGTACCAAAGCTGCATTTATTTAAACAATTAACTTAATAAATTTAAATAAATCATATGTACAGTAGACTCTCGATTATCCGACTCTCGATAAACCGATCGCTGGATTATCCGAGTTGTGTAATACATCGGTTGAAACCATATTAACCGAGCGACGCCATATTGTTCGGGTAATTTTATGGAGAATCATAGAATTGCCAAAGCAACAGAAACTGACTGAACTTATTTAATTTTGTATTTTCGACACTTTTGGGACTAAAGTGGTCACTTAAGTCCCTTGTGTTAGGGATTAAAGTGATTCTCTTATTCCCTGTGGAGCAAAAACTTACTTTTAATCCCTAAGAAGTAAAAATCCACTATTAGTCGCTAATTCAATTACTTTTATTCCCTAGGGATTTAAAACAAAGTAATTTTTGTAGGTTAACATTTTATAATATTTTACATCTATAGAATATCGTTGAATGCAATAAGTACGGAGTGTTTCAAAATATTGTTTTATTATATCCCTTTTGTTTACTTTTTCTATGCTAAAATCCATAAAATAGTATATGAACCTTGTGACTAAAATGCCTCAGTCGGGCTACAAACTTTCCGCCTCGGGATTAAAAGTATCACTTTAGTCCCTAGGCTTATAATGTACTATTATTTTTAGACGTTCCTTTTTGTTTGTAAAATAAATCAAATATTGGTATTTATTATTAAAAAGTATTAAAAAAAATGGCACCAGCAAGCACGCACCAGCCACCTAGTCGTTCCGGTGGTTGAGAAGCTTTATTATATAAAAAAATGCAATTTTCTTTCTAAATCTAAAAAACGCGTTTTACTAGCCACTGTGGCTCATAATTTTTATCAATTTTTTTAATATCTCAAAAATATCGACTCATACTATGAAAACCTTGTTTTGCTAGGTGCTGCGGTTCACGAATTTAATGGCCTTATCCATAGTGAACGAGATATTTTTGTACCAAGTTTGGTTAAAATCGGTTTATTGGTTTTTGAGTTATCGTGTTCCAGACAGATGGACAGACAGATACCATCACAAAATTTGGTAGATGGGACTTTTTTGAACCATTTGAATGAAAGAAAAAGTTTGTTGTGGCGATCCCAATCCCGATCCCTATAGCTTCCTTATCGACCTAAGGTATGGATGGCTAATATAAGTATATAGAAAACAAAATAGATAAATACGGATTAAGCCCACATTAGCTCGCATAATCAAGAATCTACTTTAATTATGAAGGTACCTTGTTGGTATGATTTTTTATATTTATGTAAGTAAATCAGGCACACCTTAAATGGGATTTTAAAAAATCCACAAATTTGAGATTTTGGTATGTTGTAGATCTCGATATCCTGATCAAAAGTATGGCCATCAAATATATAATTCAATTATTTTTATCAATTTTTGGTATTAATGTTTAAATTTTACAAAAAAATCAATTTATTCGTACTACTTAGGAGGCCCATACCCGCCAGTGTATTTAGAAAACAACTATAACAGACCAAAATTTTATGAAATTCATGAATTTTTTAAAATTCCATTTAAGGTGTGCCTGATCCTTTCCTACTTAAATACATTTAGCTTAAAAAGTATTTCAATAAAAAATAAATAAAAGAGTTTTTTGTTTTTCTGAATTAAAAATCAAAAAATTTTCCGAGCCAAAAATACAAGTAAAACCAAACATTTCTTTACACACCACAACACAACTACCATATAATATTTACCTCATGGTACATCTGACCCTTGGAACGGAAATTAAAAAAAATATATTTTTACACAATATGTACTTACTTCCCCAAAGACAAATTTTTATGAATTCTTATGATTTTATGACCGGTGGCCGCGCTAATATTGTGATATAGTTTCTATTTATTTTACTGCATTTTTGTAAAAACATCTATTTTATGTCCGTTTCGAAGGTTAGATACCATAAGCCTGCCTTCCTTTGTTTAAAACGATTAGCGATTGGGAAGGTTAAGCTTCCTACAGACCTCAACATTTCGACAAAAAACAAACACATCAACGAGCCGAACGGACTAGTTTGGCCGGGACAAACGCGTTTGCAAACAATTCGGCCAACGGTTCGTGGAATTGACTCCGTCCAAACTGGCGTTTGGTTTGCCGTTCGGCTCGTTGCTCTGTTCGTTAAAATAATAAAATTATAATAAAACCAAACCGCAAACTGAATTTACCTAAACCTAACTCGGAATCCCTCACCGTTTTAAACCAATGGAGTAAGACTTTTTTTAATAGTAGGTTTCTCTATTTATTCGTCACTTTATGGTGGCACCGATAAACTATGCAAACATTATTCTTTCACACTTTTGTGTGAGCCGAAAATAACGTGAAAACAGGGCTCAACATTTAATTTAATCAAATATACAAAAAAAAGAGAGCCAAAATGATATCCTGTTTTAAAATTGTTAGGTATGTATATGTATAAGTAGCTAAAAAATTCAATACTTTATGCGTAGCAGCATCCCAAAAACTAGCACTATTTTATTGAAAAAAAAAAACAGTCCCCTGTATTTGGTTTCTCTTAGTACACCTTTACCCCCGGTATTTGTTTTAGGCAAGAACACCTTTACCCCCGGTATAGTGGGTTTTGAGTGTGTTGTTTTTGTTGTTGGAATTTGAAGTCTCGTCTAACCTAAAATATTAAAAACGTCGAAAAAAATCCAGGGAAATAACACAGACAACGATAGGTATAGCTAGCTATTTCACAAAATCGGTTTTACATGTAAAACTGGATTTTGCAAGAAAGAGAGGGCAATATGAGTTGCCGACCTCTGGTGTAAAACAATTGTCAAATGTATCGAGGGCCTCTAGCTCCCCCCAGCAAAAGTGGGTGGATGGTTCCCCGTCCTTATATTTTCGGGGGAGTATACTGTATATTCATACCAAGTGTGTTGCTTCTCTCATTGAACGCAGTGTCTGTATTAAAACTGTTCTAACATGGTTGTCTTAAATGAAGATTCAAGTGTATACCAAATTTGACCATTTTTGGTGGGTCTATGCCAGGTCTACCGCTGCCTTGAGTGGGGAGCGATATACGAAAAATATTTTTTTTTTAAATTGTGCTAAGTATAAAAAATACCACAAAAAATAGATAAAAAAAATATTTTAAAAATTTCCCCTTTTAACGTACGCTAATGGAATGTGCACCCCTGCCGTTAAAGGGTACTAAGGTACATCGTTGAAAAGAAAATTTTATCTGCTTAAAAAATGATTTCTAGACTATTTTTGAAAAAGTTGACTATTTTCGAGTTATTAGCAAAAAACTATCAAAAAGCACGTTTAAGGGGCGTGGACCACCCCCTGCCAGTGGTGGGAGGGTGGTTCCCTTTCGTAAAATGTTCGGGCGAGTCTCATGTCTATCCATGCCAAGTGTGTTGCTTCTATCATTAAACGCAGCACATGGCTGGAATCTCGGATGTAGGGCCTGAACTAAAAGCAGAATTACGGATTCGCAGTATTGATTATTAGTCATACAGTTCAAATAATATCAAAGAGATGGCGCAACCGCAATTAAAATCATTGCCGTCTTTGGCCTACTCATGGTCATTAGATCGCGAAAAGTAAACCATTTTCTTGAATTGCTAACTTGACAACAGCGTTAAACTACTTATCTCTCTTAGTGTCATTTATTTAGATAGCGATCTTACTTCAATTCACATATTTTTAATGGCCAAACGATCGTTGACGAACCCTGTATATTCCAAATCATTGTTTCAATCAAAATATGAATTTCTAAAGCAAATTTTATCGCCAATTTAGGGGCTTGGATACTACACATTTAATGATACATCCTGCGTTATGCCACCATCTGAGGCAAAACCAAATTCGAGATTTATTTTCGATGATGTAATTTGCGATGGTCAGAGTGTAATAAAATCATACTACAGTATGGGGAGGCATAAAAATATAGATTGTTTTTACCTAGCACAGACTTACTCTAGAGTGCCAAAACAACTAGTTCGAGATAATTCAAATTTGATAATAGTATTTAAACAAGATGAAATGAATCTGCGACATATTTTTTCAGATCACGTTTCTCCAGACTTTACTTTTACTAAGTTTCAAGAAATCTGTGGAAAATGTTGGGACGAAAAATATGGTTTTCTAGTTAAACAATGGCAGATATAGAAAAGGATTTGATAGTTACATATATGTTTAATAAATGTGTAGCAACAACTTTAGTTGCTTATAGAACGAACAACTGCAAACATCTTATTTGTAAATATGTCAAATTCGATCAATCGATCGATTTAAAACGTGATCTTGTTGCTATGACTGATGCAGTAAGAACAAAATTTAAATTTTTAAAAAATAAAGTCGCAAAATCAAACAAATCTTGAGATATTTTATGAACCCATCTCAAAACCATTGTCAAAAATTTCAGAAAATTTTAAAAATGCAGCAATTGTAAAAAAGACAAGTAGTAATTTAACAACACCTTTGATAGCTGTGGAAGTAAAAAAAGCAAAGAGAGTTGCAGCCAATGTTATGGTTGATGATTCGGAAGATGGTGATGGTGGAAATAAATCTCATCATGGATCTTACCTCTCAGCTTCACCACCCTTGCCGGATACACCAATATCTTCATACTCTAATCAAAGTAAAAAATCATTTAATGCAGATGCTAGTTCTCATTTATCACCTAAAAAGAGTGTCAACAATGAAGCTATGGATGAATCGCTGAGAAAAGATATAGGGGAAGATTTAAATTCTATATCTGCAATCTATATGGAGGGGCTTAAAGCAAACCCATCTATCTATGACACCATATATGGTGTTAGGTACAATTCCAACAATGATAATTTTCAGATAGGTAATGCTACAATAAAATTTCCAGATAAACTAATAACTCTTTGGCGTAAAAAAAAATGATTGGGACTTTTTCTACCCATCGTGATTTATACGATTTGTTATTTTTTTAAAAACCAAGTTTGTCAAATATTGGTAACATTAGCCCAAAAGCACTTAGCGATTATAAGCAAATACTTAATTTGTCAAATGCCTATTACAATGAATATAATAAAATATATGGGGTAAATACCAGCCGATCTGTAAAATTTACAAATTTTATAAAACCACTTCTAACACCGAAACATGGTAGAAGTAAAGAAGGTTCTGGTATTACCAGAAATAAAATTTCAAATCTCAAAAAATTCAATAATAATAAAGTAAACTATATATACTGGAATACTGCTAAAGAATTAGTTAGTCGCTTGCAATTATTATGGAGCTCCAAATGGCTGGGCATACTGGTCATGAAGGTGAAATTTTGTCTCTAATTGAAGAATTAAGAGAAGAAGGGGTTATATATTGAGACTCACTTTTTGATTATAGCATATATTATTAAGATACTATCTGACATGGGAGGCGTAAAGAACACGATTGACATGTTTGGTCGTATAAAAAAAACTTTTGTAAAAATACATATATAAAAGGATTGAAGGGTAATGGTTTTAAGTTGAGCGCTAAAAATGATTTCGACATTGAGAACAAACGTTTATGTAATATAGCAGATCCTGTAGATCATAAAGACGCTATCAATCTAGACTTTCTGGAAAATTGTATAAACAAACTAGTTGAAGAACTAAAGCTAGCTATAGCAGAATCTGTTGATGCAGTAAAAATCAATTTAGAAATCTATGCTAATGAAAAAATAAAAACGCAACAATCGGCAAGTGGTAAACTATTGTTAGATATACATGGGAGATTGAGTACCATAGAAAGAAAAGTTTTGAAACATCAGCCACTTAAATCCTCTTTGGAACCAATAATTTGGTCAGATGGACGCATAGAATACACCCATTTGAATTAAAAAAATATTAAGTATTTATTTTAAAGGTGGCTAGTGAGTAAAAACTTTAAGTGGTTAATGCGCTACATAAACCTGCAAGGAAAAATTTCCTCCGAAGAAAAACCTTAATAAAAGGTTTTAATCATCTATGGCAGATTGATTTAGTAGAAATACAACAATTATCAAAATATAATTTGGGGTCTAGATACATTATAGTATGCATAAATTGCTTTTCTAAATTTGTCTGGGCTAGACCAATAAAAAATAAAACAGGACTTGAAATATTTGCAGCAATGAGGGATGTTTTTAAGCAAGCTGGTTATTACCCCCATAACATACAATCTGATCAAGGAACGGAATTTTTAAATAAACACTTCTAAGCACTTATGAAAAAGAAGTCTGTAAATCCCTATCACACATACAGTGTAAAGAAGGCAGCCATTGTGGAAAGAGTAATCAAATCTTTATAAAGAATTCTCTTGCAGTTAGAAAAACGATAACTGCAGTGGACTGTATATATTTTATTAAATGAAAGCGCGAACAAACATAAATATATTGATACGAAATCACGAAATAATCAAAAGGTCCATAGTTAATTGCTATTACCACACAACGGAAATCAGAAACAAAGCACTCACCAGTTTGCAGCCAATTTCTCCACGTACCAGGGGCCCCTTTCTGGATCTAATGATGGCACCACGTAGCTGAAGGGCTGAAGTTTCTAGTTCTATGCTTCAGTACACCAAAATCGAGCACTTTCAAATGTAGAAATTTGTAATAGTTGGAGAAAGTAAATTAACACGCCATTTTCTCGAGGCGGTAGAAAAGGATCTCACTGATTGTTGGTGCGCATGTCGAAATGCGCGAAAATGTACTCTGTCCGTCATCCAATTGTGCGGTTAAAAAAAATAAAAAAAAAATAATAAAGAAAAACCTATTGTAATACCCGGTAATAGGTAGAAAAATGAAAATTAGTTTTAATTCGGCAAGAGGCACAGTTTTACAACTGGCCGCTTGTAAACACCGGTAGCCATTCGTACCGTCGCAACACGCACTTGACCGTCTCCGCCAGGATGCAGTTCGATGACCCGACCGACTGGCCATTTCAAAGGTGATTGGATGTGATCACTCGTTATGATAACCAAATCATTTAATTTGATATTTGGGAACGAATCAGCCCACTTGTGTCGCTGTTGTAGCGTATGCAAATACTCTACAGAATACCGTTTCCAAAAATCATTATATAGTTTTTGGATTAGTTGCCATCTCGAGAGCCGATTTAGGGAAACCTCGGACAAATCTGACTCCGGAATTTCTGAATTAAGGGGTTGAAGATCGTGTGGGTCTGAAGAGGCAGGAGATAAAGGGCGACTATTAAGTACAGCTTCTATGCGACATGTAAGGGTGGACATTTCCATGATGGACAACTTCTGGTCGCCGACAACTCGAACAAAGTGAGTTTTAGTCAGGCCATTGAAATGTGGACTGAGAGGAGGTCCCAGATGCCAACGAATAGAAAGTCTGGTGGACGCACTTCTTGCGTAATCAAGTAATTGATTACGAAACCCTATAAAATTACTGCCCTGATCTGACCAACATTGCGTCACGCTTCCACGTCTGGAAATGAATCGATGGAATGCACCTACAAACCCTTCGGTGGACAGTTCCATAGTTAATTCCAAATGCACGCAATGTGTGGCTGTACAGACAAACACACAGACATACGATTTGAAAGCTTTACAACCACGGTAACGATGAGGAATCACAAAGAAAGGTCCACAAAAGATGATAGCTACACTCGAAAAAGGTTTAAGTTGATTGATTCGATGAACGGGAAGAGAACTCATTATGGGCGGTCTATAGGGTTTAGGGTTGATTCTAAAACATTGCAAACACTTGGATATAGTTCTTTGAATTGCCCGTCTGGCAGATAATATCCAAAATTGCTGTGTTCGGTCCTCAGTACATTCATTTCGTGTGGATGTTAGAATTTAGTTATTTTATTTTTACTTTTTGTTGGATAAGATATTTTTTGGCTCACTGTGTAGAATTGGGATTTGTCCACCTGTAGCTTTTAGAAAAATATAATGAAAAATCAGTGTGAATTAATCTTTCAAGGGGATATATCGTATCAAATCCCTATTCAATCACACGGTGTGCAATCAAGCTAAGCACTTTTAGTTAAATAATTTTAAGTAAATTAGATTTACGAATTTTCGCGAGTGTTTTCCCTCGTCCTCCCTTCCTTAAAACCTCTGTAATGGAAACCCCTCAACAGAACTGCTGAAGCCAGGATAAAGGCGGCCGCCCATCGACCCCACAACGCAGCAACGAACAGTGAGTAGAACAAAACCATTTATACAGTCCATTTTAAATCTCTCCTGAGTAAATTACTCAACACCCCACCAGCTGTAAAAGCAGATTATGTAATGTTTTAAACCCAGGATGAAGGTATTGTCGATGAGTGGACTCGATAAGAAGAGTAGTTAAACGATGGTTACTCGAAAGTAAGACGGGGTGTTTGGCAGAATAAGACAAAAGGTCAGATTTTTGTAATCTGCCACCGACTCGAATGATATTATTTTCATCAAGAAAAGGTGAAAGTTTTCGAAAAGGTTTCGGTATTGGTTTATCCTTAGATAACGCGGAAAAAAGCTCAGAAAAACAAGAACCTTGAACGCGTTTGATAAGAAGGTATAACGCACTTTGCATCTCACCGGTGGTAGGAAAAACAATATTTTCAAAAATAATTTTTTGGTCCGGTGGATTAGTGGGTTTTTGATAGGAATGGTTTTGAAAAAGGTTAACTATTCGGAGGACATAACAAATGATACGTTGAATTTATGATATAGATGAATATTTGATAAGAAGCTGAACTAGGAAGTTAACGTCAATTATCGCATTGCAACAGACCTTTGGCTTTTCCTCCAGATTAATATCTCCGAAATCAATCGGCAATTTTGACTTATGAAAATCGGGCCATTCGTTTTCGGGAGACCACAAAAACGACGGTGCGTTCCACCACATGTCATGTGAAATGAGCTGTGAAGGGATGACCCCTCGTGATGCAATATCGGCTGCATTTAAAGCAGAACGAATGTAGCGCCATGAGTTTGAGGGAGTGATTTCTTGGATTCTACTGACTCGATTTCCAACAAAGGTTTGCCAGCGATTAGGAGGGGATGAAAGCCAGTGCAATACGACTTGCAAATCGCAGAAAGTAACGATATTTGTAAAAGTTATTTTTCCTTCATAGCTAGATAAAACGAAGTCAATTAATTCGCTTAAAAGAAATGCGCCTAGGAGTTCTAGCCTGGCCAAAGTTTGTGACTTTATAGGCGCGACCCTAGATTTTGCAGATATGAGAGAAACAGATATATTGTTTTCCTCTTCTACACGAAAATATAACGACGCCTGCGTAACCTCGAATTGAAACGTCACAGAAGCCGATGATTTGACAGGTATTGGTTTTTGACAGTTTGATTTGTCGGGGTAATTGAAAATTGGAAAGAAGCGGGAATTCAGAACGAAGTTTGTTCCAAGAGTCGATGATAGAAGAATCTGGTTCTTCGTCCCAGCCTATTTTCGATATCCACAACTGTTGCAAAATAAATTTTGCTTGTAGCAACAAGGGACAAAGAAAATCTAATGGATCGAAGATTGTTCCTATGATAGATAAAATAGAACGTTTAGTTGGGGGTTTGTCCTTCATTCGGCATTGATAAGAAAAAATGTCGTTTTTTGGAAGCCACTGAAGGCCTAAAACTTTGATAAAGTGTAGTTCATCCTTGTCAAAAGAGAGAGGCATTTGACGATCGGATTCTGGCAATGTTGCCAATAACTCAGGACAATTGCTTGCCCATTTTTTAAGTTCAAATCCTCCCGACTTCAACAAATCATTGAGTTCCGTTTGAAGGGAAAGGGCTTTAGAAAGCGAAGGGCTAGTTCCCAAGATATCGTCGATGTAAATTGACGTTTTTAGAACAGTACTAGCCATAGGAAAACGCTCCTTTTCTCTCTCTGCCAGCTCATTTAATGTACGCATGGCTAGAAAAGGTGAGCATGTCATGCCAAAAGTGACAGTAGAAAGTTCCCACACTGAAAGTGGGTCCTGTGGAGAAATCCTCCACAATATCCTTTGATAAGGACGATGATAAGGATTGATAAGGACTTGACGGAACATCTGTTTGATATCAGCAATGTAGGCAATAGGATTAAGACGAAACGTAAGGAGTAAAGAAGCAATATCCTTTTGAAGTTTCGGTACAGATAACAACGTGTCATTGAGACTAATATTCTTTGGGGTGACTGCTGAACAATCCCAGACTACGCTTAATTTTGTACTTAAGCTTTCCGGCTTTAGTACGCAATGATGTGCCAAAAAACATGATACGTCGACTTTTGGTTGACTAGATAAAACTAGACTCATATGACCAGAATCGATATAGTCTTGCATGAAACTTGAATAGGCAGTGTACAGATCAGGATTTTTGAGTAATCTATTTTCGAGAAGTAAAAATCTACGATAAGCTTGCGGATAAGTATTTCCTAGGTCAGGATTTATTTTATCTTTAAACGGAAGATCTACCATGAATCTACCGCTCGGTTGCCGTACGACACTCGCAGTAAAAATTGATTCCGCTTGTTTTTCTTCCTTTGATAAGATTTGTTTTTTAGGCAAATGTTCGATTTCCCCAAACCTAGGGAGAATGACCTCTAAAGGAGGTGAATGACTCGTTAAAAAACCACTGGTTCGTTCCGTAAGATTACCTACTTCGTCAAATTTTCCCATGACGACCCAGCCAAAGATGGTTTCAAGGGCTGAAGGTTGCCCTATTTGTCCAAGAACCCTGCCCTCCTTGAATATCTGTGCGAATAGCTCGCAACCAATAACTAGGTCCACAGGTCTAGATTTGAAATAAGATGGGTCGGCAAGTTTTCCAAGTGTTTCCACTGATTATCGTTCAAAGTGAATGTCGGCATATTGGAACATAGTTGTGGAACAACAATTGCTTCGAAATTAAGTAAAGGAGTGACCTGTCATTGTGGCTTAATGTGACATTGAACGAGCTCTTTGGAAGTAAGAGACGACATTTGATTTAATCCGAATACACTTTTCACTGATGAATCCTGACTGTGATCCAGAATCAACATCTATTATGGCGGTGCATAAAAGAAAGGTACCTGAAGGTCCTGAGGTATTTAATGACACATGAAGATTATTGACAGGTGGTGTGTGAATGACAGGACTAGTATCTTGGCTTCCAGACTCTTTATTAGTTTCTAAGATATGAGTTAAAGTGTGGTGCCTTTTACTATTGCAAGTCATGCATGAATATTTTGATTTGCACGTATCTACCCCATGCGAGGGTTAAAAACACGCTAGACATAATTTTTTCTGCTTGACGAAAGATAGGCGCTCGATAGGTGAGAGGTCAAGAAATGTTTGACATTTCGAAAGCACGTGACCTTGATTACACCGGAAACATTTTATTCCCGTACTTGAATTAGTTGAGGTGCCAGCCAGTCCTATAAAAGGCGAATTGGATGATTTATAGGTAGGCTTTTGCCCAAACTGATTTGGCATAGAATTTGATTTTTGATAGGTAGGCTTTTGCCCAAACTGATTTTGGGTGCTGTTGATTGAGGAAGTGATTCCAAAACTTTACATCTTTTTTCTAGAAATTGAAAAAGTGACTGAAAAGTGGGAATTTCGGTATTAGTATTGGCGTGACTCATTTCGAAATTTGAACGCGTCGGAATATCCAATTTTTCTAACAAAATGAAAAAAATAATAAAGTCCCAACTGTCAACGTCAAAGCTAAGTGATTTTAAAATTTCTAGGGATTCTGAAAAGGTGTCAATTAAATTACGCAATTCTTTAGCTGACTCGTTTTTTAATGTAGAGTAAATTGTTTTAAATATCGAAATGATATGGAACACATCTATACACAGAAATGTCGGTAAATATACAATTAACGCTAAATTAATGCTTCTAAAATAGAAAAATGACGAATTGTCGAAAATATGCACTAATTTATCGCAATTGATGAAAATTGGTTTAAATATCGAAATGATATGGAACACATCTAATCATAGAAATGAGAAATGTTGTTTGTCTGTTTTTTGATTGATTCTCGATTTTTGTTTACTGAAATGACCACGCGGTAGACCCTGCGTTACCATAGCAGCGGACCGAAAACAGGTGAATCGCGCCGAAACCGAAGGTCGAACACGAAAAACTACGGTTCAATACGATTGGCAAATTTCAAGGCCGTGTGGTCGCCGTGTGAAAATGTGAAAATGAAATGGCCGACTTATTAATACCGTCGTATGGAGTAAATTTAAATAATTCGGGTCGAAGGAACACTTATGTTTGCCCGCAGTTAGAAAAACGATAACTTTAGTGGACTGTATATATTTTATTAAATGAAAGCGCGAACAAACATAAATATATTGATACGAAATCACGAAATAATCAAAAGGTCCATAGTTAATTGCTGTTACCACACAACGGAAATCAGAAACAAAGCACTCACCAGCTTGCAGCCCATTTCTCCACGTACCAGGAGCCCCTTTCTGGATCTAATGATGGCACCACGTAGCTGAAGGGCTGAAGTTTCTAGTTCTATGCTTCAGTACACCAAAATCGAGCACTTTCAAGTGTAGAAATTTGTAATAGTTGGAGAAAGTAAATTAACACGCCATTTTCTCGAGGCGGTAGAAAAGGATCTCACTGATTGTTGGTGCGCATGTCATCATTCAATGTGAAATGTTTTTTATGGGTACCCAAACACTTAAAGAGTTTTGTAAAAACATGAGATGGCTGAATTTATTGTATCTTCTGAGGCCATTGGAAGACATTCCACTAGAGTTACTCTTTCCACCGCTCGATGAAGATGAAGATAGTGGATTTAGGGATAACGATGATTAAATATAAGACATTTAACAAAAATGTGTATTTATAATTAGTTTATGGTTAAAAAAGAAAATGATGGATGTAGTTTTAAATTTATAAAGGTTGTAATAAAATATATTATAATGAGAAATAAAAATTATTTTTTAATTGGATTTGTTTTATTGCAATATTATTTTAATCTTTTTTTTTTACAAAATTTTATAATAAAGTAACAATATTAGTATAAAACACAAAATTAAATATATTATAAAAATTAAGGAGGTGTAAAAAACCTATATAGATTTTCATTTGATGTGAATTTTAAAAAATATATTAAAATTCAAATATTTTTTAAACGATATCCGATTTATTTATCCATGAATTATGTAAAACCTAACCACTTACCAAAGTATTGCTCCAGTTTATTACACTTCCTTTTCTTAATAATTTTCTCCACTAAATATATTGATGGCACGCTGGTTTTCTGTAGCTCCATTTCATAAAAAGCAATACTTTCTATTTCATTAGTGGGTGGATTCGTTATATTTACTTTTACAATTTTAAATTGTTCCGCTGACCACGATGGTGTGTACCCTTTTTCAAAAATTCACTTATATTTGCTTATACAAACTACGTCTCCAACTTTGAATTTAATTTTTTTAGGTACAATTTTTATATTTTCAAATGTGGTAATTCTGATGGTGGGTTTCACATCAATTGGTCTCATTTTAATAGTTGTGTGAATTGTTTTATTGTATTTATCAACAACATCCTGTAAAATATGAAACCACTTATAGCTTCCTAATGTAGAGAATTCTTTATAAAGATTTGTTTTTAAAGTTTTGATTACTCTTTCCACAATGGCTGCCTTCTTTACATTGTATGTGTGGTAGTGATTTACAGACTTCTTTTTCATTAGTGCTTAGAAGTGTTTAATAAAAAATTCCGTTCCTTGATCAGATTGGATGTTATGGGGGTAATAACCAGCTTGCTTAAAACCATCCCTCATTGCTGCACATATTTCAAGTCCTGTTTTATTTTTTATTGATCTAGCCCAGACAAATTTAGAAAAGCAATTTACGCATACTAAAATGTATCTATACCCCAAATTATATTTTGATAATTGTTGTATTTCAACTAAATCAATCTGCCATAGATCCTTAAAACATTTTATTAAGGTTTTTCTTCGTAGGAAATTTTTCCTTGCAGGTTTATGTAGCGCATTAACCACTTAAAGTTTTTACTCACTAGCCACCTTTAAAATAAATACTTTATTTTTTCAATTCAAATGGGTGTATTCTATGCGTCCATCTGACCAAATTATTGGTTCCAAAGGGGATTCAAGTGGCTGATGTTTCAAAACTTTTCTTTCTGTGGTACTCAATCTCCCATGTATATCTAACAATAGTTTACCACTTGCCGATTGTTGCGTTTTTATTTTTTCATTAGCATAGATTTCTAAATTGATTTTTACTGCATCAACAGATTCTGCTATAGCTAGCTTTAGTTCTTCAACTAGTTTGTTTATACGATTTTCCAGAAAGTCTAGATTGATAGCGTCTTTATGATCTACAGCATCTGCTATATTACATAAACGTTTGTTCTCAATGTCGAAATTATTTTTAGCGGTCAACTTAAAACCATTACCCTTCAATCCTTTTATATATGTATTTTTACAAAAGTTTTTGTTATACGACCAAACTTGTCAATCGTGTTCTTTACACCTCCCATGTCAGATAGTATCTTAACAATATATGCTATAATCAAAAAGTGAGTCTCAATATATAACCCCTTCTTCTCTTAATTCTTCAATTAGAGACAAAATTTCACCTTCATGACCAGTATGCCCAGCCATTTTGGAGCTCCATAATAATTGCAAGCGACTAACTAATTCTTTAGCAGTATTCCAGTATATATAGTTTACTTTATTATTATTGAATTTTTTGAGATTTGAAATTTTATTTCTGGTAATACCAGAACCTTCTTTACTTCTACCATGTTTCGGTGTTAGAAGTGGTTTTATAAAATTTGTAAATTTTACAGATCGGCTGGTATTTACCCCATATATTTTATTATATTCATTGTAATAGGCATTTGACAAATTAAGTATTTGCTTATAATCGCTAAGTGCTTTTGGGCTAATGTCACCAATGTTTGACACACTTGGTTTTTAAAAAAATAACAAATCGTATAAATCACGATGGGTAGAAAAAGTCCCAATCATTTTTTTTTACGCCAAAGAGTTATTAGTTTATCTGGAAATTTTATTGTAGCATTACCTATCTGAAAATTATCATTGTTGGAATTGTGCCTAACACCATATATGGTGTCATAGATAGATGGGTTTGATTTAAGCCCCTCCATATAGATTGTAGATCTAGAATTTAAATCTTCCCCTATATCTTTTCTCAGAGATTCATCCATAGCTTCATTGTTGACACTCTTTTTAGGTGATAAATGAGAACTAGCATATGCATTAAATGATTTTTGATTTTGATTAGAGTATGAAGATATTGGTGTATCCGGCAAGGGTGGTGAAGCTGAGAGGTAAGATCCATGATGAGATTTATTTCCACCATCACCATCTTCCGAATCATCAACCATAACATTGGCTGCAAATCTCTTTGCTTTTTTTACTTCCACAGCTATCAAAGGTGTTTTTCTGAAATTTTTGACAATGGTTTTGAGATTGGTTCATAAAATATCTCAAGATTTGTTTGATTTTGCGACTCTTCATTTTTTTAAAATTTAAATTTTTTTCTTACTGCATCAGTCATAGCAACAAGATCACGTTTTAAATCGATCGATCGATCGAATTTGACATATTTACAAATAAGATGTTTGCAGTTGTTCGTTCTATAAGCAACTAAAGTTGTTGCTACACATATATAAAATATATATGTAACTATCAAATCCTTTTCTATATCTGCCATTATTTAAATCTGCATCTTTAACAATAAC
This sequence comes from Aspidapion aeneum, assembly GCA_963576565.1. Classification (NCBI taxonomy): domain Eukaryota; kingdom Metazoa; phylum Arthropoda; class Insecta; order Coleoptera; family Brentidae; genus Aspidapion; species Aspidapion aeneum. Next base: position 150,878,924 of record OY755038.1, read on the forward strand.
TAGAAAACCATATTTATCGTCCCAACATTTTCCACAGATTTCTTGAAACTTAGTAAAAGTAAAGTCTGGAGAAACGTGACCTGAAAAAATATGTCGCAGATTCATTTCATCTTGTTTAAATACTATTATCAAATTTAATTTATCTCGAACTAGTTGTTTTGGCACTCTTGAGTAAGTCTGTGCTAGGTAAAAACAATCTATATTTTTATGCCTCCCCATACTGTAGTATGATTTTATTAAACTCTGACCATCGCAAATTACATCATCGAAAATAAATCTCGAATTTGGTTTTGCCTCAAATGGTGGCATAACGCAGGATGTATCATTAAATGTGTAGTATCCAAGCCCCTCAATTGGCGATAAAATTTGCTTTAGAAATTCATATTTTGATTGAAACAATGATTCGGAATATACAGGGTTCGTCAACGATCGTTTGTCCATTAAAAATATGTGAATTGAAGTAAGATCGCTATTTAAATAAATGACACTGTTAACGGCTCACCGTTATCTTTTAGTTTACTTTTTCCGCATTTTTTCTCGTTCAAGGTAAATGAGGAAGTTTTCATTTATTTCGAATACATTTTTCTTTAAATAAACGCGTTATGGATTTAAATATCCCGCGTAAACAGTTGAGAAAGCTCACGCATGCGCGCAGTAGCAAAAAGCCGCGCATTGCCCGAAACTCAGCACTCCGAAAAACTTCGCATCCGCCATTGTACGAAGTCGTGTTAAAACCCGCAAAATCCGCGCCATTACGGCAATTTACCATTAATTAAATCATTTTACCGCTGTAAATAGTGAACATTTAGTTATAGGCTTAGATTAGAGACATTGATGTGTTCTAGCAACGACCTACAAGGGCCCTTGAAAGAGAATTGAAGAGAAAAACAGGTGAGTGGACTCAACTGCACGCCGACATTTTTATATTTGGGATCTTTGTGACTTTGTCACTGGTCCATTCGAATCAGCACCTTACAATCTACCAAACTTTTACATGGCCACTTCGGCCGGATATTGTTGCATGGCCTCTTAGACCCAACGCGTTTTATTCAAAATAGTGTAAATTTCTTCATAACCCTTGTTATTTTAGGTTAATTTGCAATTTAATGTTTGTCACACGTGATCCACATTAAATATTCCCATATATAAAAACCATTATTAGCAAGGTGTGCAAAAAACCTTATTTCATTTCTTATCAGTAAAAGAAATAAATTCAAGGTCACTCGATACGCAAATTTCTTTTCATCAACCTTTTATTTTCATCTTATCAATTTCATCATATTTCACCTTTTTCAAGGTCACCCGATGCGCTGAAATTTGCTTATCTCTTTACTTTGTCTCAGAATAAAATAAAAACATAGACGTGCCGCTATTTGTTGCCATCCATTTAATTTATTATTTTAAATTAAGTACGCTTATTTAAGATGTGTTCAAACGCAAATAAATTAAAACAATATAAGGCCATGCGCCAAATGTACGTCTATCAAATAGTTAATCTCAAAACATTTGCTCAAACTGCTCATACAAGTGAGCAGGCAAAACTTCAATTTGAGATGTGTTATTCAAGCTTTAATGAGATAAAGAGACAGTTCAATCAGTATCACGTCAACATAATTACCTTAGCAAGCGTTATGGATGGTGAGGACCTTGAGGACGAGGAACGAATCCGCAAGGACTTTGAAAATGATGCCTCGCAAGTGTATGCTCTGCACAGCATTGTATGCCCTGATCAGCAGGCCACCGCACCTTTGCCTCAACACCCTGCCAAGCCTTCTGCTAAGTTAAACCCGCTTAAAATCCCAAATTTTCGGGAGATCTAAAACAGTTCCGCCATTTTTACGAGATTTTTTCTTTAGTCGTTGACCAAGACGACGACCGCATCGATGTAGAAAAATACTCGCACCTCATGGAGGCCCTAGAAGAGCCCGCAAAAACCGTGGTTCAAAGTATATCCGCGTCTGCGCAGAACTATAGAGCCGCTCTAGATGCGCTCCTAGAGAGATATGATCGACCCCGTCTTAACGCACCCGTAGTTACAAACTCAAATAACTTAAAAATTTTACGCTCGCTTATGGATATTTTTAATGAAAATATCACCGCTCTCGTATGTATGCAATTGCCTATTCATAACTGCGATTTTTTGTTATTTTACATGCTTTCAAAACATTTAAATGACGACCTGTTAACTAAATTCGAGATTCAAAACACGCAACCGCAAGATAAGTCATTTCCAAAATATGATGATTTAAAGAATTTCATTTTAAATCACTGCCACGCTCTTGAAACGGTAGAATTTTCAACCTCGTTAAAAAATTCGAAGCCTTCTAGCAGTTCTTATTCTAAGCCTGACTTTAAAAATAAAATTATTTACGTTTTTTGGCAATGTTAAGAAAAACAGTACACAAACCTGTATCTGCTGCCGATCAGCTGATCACAACATTTACAGGTGTCCTTTATTTCAATCTAAACCCCCCCAAGATCGCTTAAATTTCGTTTACGCTAAAAAACTATGTTTAAATTGCATTTCAGATAAACATCTGCTAGAGAGCTGCCGCTCTCAAACATCATGTAGATCATGCCATTTTAGGCATCATTCGCTTTTATGTACCCGCGATAATAATAATAGTAATAATTTTAACCCCGCTTTCAGTGCCTCTGCGCACACCGCTTCTCCTATGCAAAATATACATTATGCCAATCAGGCACCCGATAGTTTTTCGCAAAACTATACCGCAGCAATCGCACGCCACTGGCAACTTCCTTGCTACGTCGGCCCCGCACACAGTGGGAATGCCACAGCTTACCACTAGTTCACCGCAGAGCTTTTCCCCACAAATAAATAAAAATTATTCAACGCAGTACAGTGGTGCACCGTCACAAATGCAACACGCTCAAAATAATTGTTCGCTTATGTCCTCACCGCAACAAAATCAAGTTGCACCACTGCAACAAATGCAAGTTGCACCGCCGCAACAAATGCAAGTTGCATCCCCGCAAAATCCACAAAATCCAGTGCAACCAAATTTTTGTGGAATCGCCGCGTCTACCTCTAATGTTCTTCTGTCAACTGCTATCGTGGAAATCCAAGATAGGTTTGTAAGCTACCACAAGGCTCGTGCAATCATTGATAGCGGTTCAGAAATGAACTATATATCGCAAAACTGTTGTAAAAGGTTACAACTACCGCATTTTCAATCTTCTTTAACCATTCAAGGTTTAAATCAAATGCAAGACACCTCTGCGCAAGGTGGAGTTTCTTGTTGCATTAAACCCGCTGGGGCACCAGGCCCTATACTAAGTCTGGATGCATACATTTTACCGAAATTATGCCCAGATATGCCGCCTAGAAAATTAGAACCCTCGCGTTGGCGCCATATTGTCAACTTAAACCTCGCTGATCCTAATTACTTTATTCCAGGCCCAGTAGACCTGCTACTTGGCGCCGAAATATTCGCACAGATTATACTTGACGGCCGTGTTTCTGGCGAAATAGATCAACCGGTCGCAGTAAATTCTATTTTTGGATATCTCTTGTTAGGCAAATGCTCTAGCAAGAACTCCATAAAAAATACCGCAACCTCTTTATTTTGTTCAACACAAATCCCGCTCTTATCTATCTATCTAAATCAATCGCTCACTCGCTTTTGGGAAATAGAGGAGATTCCCAAGAAAAATTTCATTTCACCAGAAAATGAATTATGCGAAAAAATATTTGTGGATTGCCACAAACGCGACGCCACTGGTCGCTTCATAGTGGAGCTTCCATTCAAAAATAATATCACACCGATATTTGATATCACGCAATCACGCTCGCTCGCTACAAAACGTTTTTTATCACTAGAAAACCGTTTACACGCAAATAAAGATTTGAAACTCGAATATTCAAAAATAATTCAAGATTATAAAATTAAACCTGTTCCAGAATATTTAAAATTTCAAAACGGTTTTATCATACCGCATCACGCTGTTGTTAAACCAGGAAAGGTTCGAATAGTCCTGGACGGTAGTTTTAAAATTAAATTAGGCTACCCCTCGCTAAATGATACGCTCCTGACCGGTCAAAAACTTCAAAAGGACATTGGTCAAATTCTCTTAAATTTTCGCCTTGGTAAAATTACGTTTACGTGCGACATTCGCTCCATGTTCACAATGATAAAGGTAGCTGAACAGCATCAAACCTTTCAAAGAATATTGTGGAGAAACTCTCGCGACGAACAAATCCAAGAATACATTTTTGAAAGAGTCATTTTTGGGTTGTCTAGTTCTCCATTTCTCGCTAATAGAACCATACTTCAACTAGCTCACGTTGAACGCGAAAAATACCCGCTAGGCTCACAAATTTTAGAGCAATCAGTTTATATAGATGACTGTTGCTGTAGCTTTAATTCCCTTCAAGAAGCTAAAACTGCTCGCGATCAGCTAGTTTCCATCTTAAAAATGGGTGGTTTCGAGTTGGGTAAATGGTCTAGTAACACAAAAGAGTTACTTTCTGATATCCCAGAAGGTCAATTACAAACTAAATTACTAAGCTTCGACTCAGAATGGCATATATTAAAAATCCTGGGACTGCAATGGTTCCCACAGGATGACATGTTTTGCTTCACAGTCAGCCCTATTAATTGTAAATGTACCAAACGCAATATTTTAAGTCAGATTTCGCGAGTTTATGACCCTCTAGGTTTTCTTAGTCCAGTAACATTGTTCACAAAATCCTTTATTCAAATTTTACATACGCTGGGATTAAATTGGGATGACGAACCGCCACTGGAAATATGCGAAAGGTGGTCTCAACTAAAAACCGAGCTTTTGTTACTCGAAAAAGTTAGAATACCGCGCCTTATTTGCCTAAATAATAATTCCCATATCGAACTGCATGCTTTCGGAGATGCATCGATGAAGGCCTACGCCTCGGTTGTTTATTTTCGGATTTCCGATAATGAAAAATGCCAAATATTTTTTGTCGTTGCTAAATCTCGCGTTAGTCCCTTAAAAAACTTATCAATACCCAAGTTGGAATTGACCGCTTGCGTTTTGTTATGCGATTTAGTTTCTTATGTTCGAAATACATTTAAAAATAAAATTAATTTTTCAAAAATTTACGCTTGGACAGACTCTTCCATTGCCTTGCACTGGATAAAAAAGCCCGCATATAAATGGAAGACATACGTAGCGAACCGCGTAGCTCGAATCCAGGAAAGCCTACCGCCGGAATCATGGCATCACATCGATTCACGCCACAACCCTAGCGATAGCGCTTCAAGGGGACAGCTACCCTCTGAATTTTTAGAAAACGACCTATGGTTTGGAGGCCCTCACTGGCTTACGTTACCTACCAGTCAGTGGCCTGAAACAAAATTCAAATTTGATTCTACCCCTCACGAGGTACGCTCGGAGGAGAAAAATACATTTTTTGCCTATCCAGAAAACGATCCATTAGAAAATCTTTAAAATTTTTATTCCTCGTTTTCTAAAATACAAAGAATTACCGCATGTTATTTAAGATTTCAATATAACTCAAAAATGAGTAACCGCGATTCTCGAAGACTCAATATTTCCCCCTCTTGCTTAGAATTAAAAGCAGCAACATTATTTTTAGTACGCTACGAACAAACGAAATATTTTTCGGAAATAATTGAAAGACTTAAAAATAAAAGATCGATTCCAAAAACTTTCAAAAAATTAGGTATTTTTATCGACTCTAAGGATAATTTATTACGAGTTGGAGGTCGTATTGAAAAATCAACTTTAACGTACGATCAAAAGCATCCCGCCTTATTACCTTGTAAATCACGCTTAACAACCCTTATTATAGAATATTTTCATAAAGTATTTTTGCACCCAGGGGCATTTCTTATTAACCCAACATTTTTGGATTTTATCTCCTAAACGCGCCATAAATCACGTAGTTTCAAAATGTGTAAAATGCTGGCGTTTAGCTCCAAAACCGTATCAACCTGCTATGGGTTCTTTACCGCGCTTGCGCATTTCACAACTTCGTAGTTTTTCGGTCGTAGCTATCGATCACGCAGGGCCGTTTGAAACACGCGCTATGAAAATCCGCTCTTCCAAGACATTTAAGTCTTATGTAGTAGTTTTTTGTTGTTTTGCGACCAAAGCACTGCACTAAGAGCTTTCTGGAGACTTGTCTAGTGAAGCTTTTCTTGCCGCTTTTCGTCGTTTAATTGCGCGAAGAGGTCCGGTTAGTAAATGCGTATCAGAAAAAGAAACGGCATTCGTTGGTTCAAACCGTATGATCCAAGATATGCTAAAAAACGCTGCCGATTTTCTATCCATAGAGAGGCATTTTCAACCCCATTCTGCCCCTCATTTTTCTGGTTTGGTAAAAGCGGGAGTCAAGTCAGTCAAAACGCATTTAAAAAGAGTCATAGGAGATCAAATTTTAAGTTTCGAAGAATTCTATACCGTTCTTGTACAAATTGAAGGTTTATTAAACAGCCGTCCTCTTACTCCTATGAGTTCAGATCCGAACAATTTTTCTGTTCTCACTCCGGGACATTTTTTAACTTTAGAAAATATATCCGCGTTGCCTGACCCAGATTTGTCCCATTTGAAGTTAAATCGACTTAGCAGATGGCAGTTGCTGCAGAGGCTGCATCAGGACTTCTGGTCAAGATGGCATACAGAGTACTTGCATACACTTCAGCAAAAGATGAAATGGCTGGAACCCAATTTGTCTTTGCCAGAAATTGGTACTTTATGCATTGTCAAACAAGATAATGTACCCCCTTCTAAATGGATTCTTTGTCGAATCATAGATCTTCACCCAGGTGATGATAATGTTGTCCGCGTTGCAACTATACGTACAGCGGATGGCACCAAAATGAAACGGCGTTTGGTAAAGTTATGTCCTTTACCAAATGTTGAAATTTTTCAATAAAAGGTCAAAATTGCCCTTTTAGGGGTCGGAATGTTAACGGCTCACCGTTAGTTTAGGTTTAGGTTAATTTAGAATTACTTATTTTCTATCTTTTAGTTTACTTTTTCCGCATTTTTTCTCGTTCAAGGTAAGTGAGGAAGTTTTCATTTATTTCGAATACACTTTTCTTTAAATAAACGCGTTATGGATTTAAATATCCCGCGTAAACAGTTGAGAAAGCTCACGCATGCGCGCAGTAATAAAAAGCCGCGCATTGCCCGAAACTCAGCACTCCGAAAAACTTCGCATCCGCCATTGCACGAAGCCGTGTTAAAACCCACAAAATCCGCGCCATTACGGCAATTTACCATTAATTAAATCATTTTACCGCTGTAAATAGTGAACATTTAGTTATAGGCTTAGATTAGAGACATTGATGTGTTCTAGCAACGACCTACAAGGGCCCTTGAAAGAGAATTGAAGAGAAAAACAGGTGAGTGGACTCAACTGCACGCCGACATTTTTATATTTGGGATCTTTGTGACTGTCACTGGTTCATCCGAATCAGCACCTTACAATCTTCCAAACTTTTACAGACACTAAGAGAGATAAGTAGTTTAACGCTGTTGTCAAGTTAGCAATTCAAGAAAATGGCTAACTTTTCGCGATCTAATGACCATGAGTAGGCCAAAGACGGCAATGATTTTAATTGCTGTTGCGCCATCTCTTAGATATCATTTGAACAGTATGACTAATAATCAATACTGCGAATCCGTAATTCTGCTTTTAGTTCAGGCCCTACATCCGAGATTCCAGCCATGTGCTGCGTTTAATGATAGAAGCAACACACTTGGCATGGATAGACATGAGACTCTCCCGAACATTTTACGAAAGGGAACCACCCCCCCCCACCACTGGCAGGGGGTGGTTCACGCCCCTTAAACGTGCTTTTTGATAGTTTTTTGCTAATAACTCGAAAACAGTCAACTTTTTCAAAAATAGACTAGAAATCATTTTTCAAGCAAATACAATTTTCTTTTCAACGATGTACCTTAGTACCCTTTAACGGCAGGGGTGCACATTCCATTAGCGTACGTTAAAAGGGGAAATTTTTAAAATATTTTTTTTTTATCTATTTTTTGTGGTATTTTTTATCCTTAGCACAATTTTTTTTTTCTAAAAGATATTTTTCGTATATCGCTCCCCACTCAAGGCAGCGGTAGATCTGGCATAGACCCATAAAAAATGGTCAAATTTGGTATACACTTGAATCTTCATTTAAGACAACCATGTTAGAACAGTTTTAATACAGACACTGCGTTCAATGAGAGAAGCAACACACTTGGTATGAATATACAGTATACTCCCCCGAAAATATAAGGACGGGGATCCATCCACCCACTTTTGCTGGGGGGTGCTATCCCTAGCCTAAAGTTTTTTTGACATTTTTCGGTTTATTAAAAAAAATGTGAAAAAACACTAAAAATAAGTTTTAAAACCAGATATGTGGGACAGTAAAATTTAAGAAAATTAAAAAAAACAAGTTTGTTCCACACCTCTCATTTATTTAAATGCCTATAAAAGGTGCGCCACTGATGAAGGGAGGCGTGTTATACATCGTTAGAGAGGACTATTCATCTGCCTCAATAATTGTTACTTAGTTATTTTTGCCAAGTTAAAGGTTTGCATATTTTTATTTTAAGGCGGCTATTTAAAATAAAACATGCCTACCTTAATAAGTATTTAACTGTATACAATCAGCTTTTAAACAAAAATATTTTTTTGAAAAAAAAGTAGTGTTAAGAATAAAAAATACCACAAAAAAATGGATAAAAAAATATTTTAAAAATTTTTCTTAGAGGGTACTAAAGTACATGATTGGAAAGGAAATTGTATACGCTTGAAAAATGATCTCAAGAAGATTTTTGAAAAAGTTGATTGTTTTCGAGTTATTAGCAAAAAACTATCAAAAAGCACGTTTAAGGGGGGAACCACCAGGGGTGGGGCGGTGGTTCCCTTTCGTAAAATGTTGCCTAAACGTTCGATGTCGAGCACTGTATATATACATTTTCAAATTTTAATCCAAGTGGGTGTATAATAAGAGTGATAAGCACATTGGTTTTACCACAATTTGATGGCCCAATTAATAATCCACGTATGGAATTGGGTAGTAAAGATCCGTGAAGTTGATATGTAATACCACAACCCGTCTTTTCATCCCAATTTATAATTGAGATTCTGTCTTGTTGCTGCACTATGCGCATTTTTATATGAACTATCTTTTAGTATTTAAGTTGACTTGTATTTATATCAAAATCAGTTCGATGTCATCTATCAACAGAAAAAGTTCAATAAAAAAGGGGCGAGGCGTATTTAATTCATTTTTAAATAAACTTCCTGTAGAATTACACATCCCAGGTTATCAATATTGTGGTCCTGGGACTAAACTAAAGACAAAATTAGCGAGAGGTGATCCTGGAATAAATGCACTACATAGAGCCTGCAAAAAACACGATATTAGTAACTCTATTAATTTGGATAATTTAGAAAAAAGACACAAAGCTGATCGTGAACTAGAAGAAAGTGCGTGGCAAGTTGTTAAATCAAAAGACGCTGGAATAAAAGAGAAGGATGCTGCTTACTTTGTTACAAATTCAATGAAAGTTAAGCGAAGATTTGGAATGGGGCTAAAAAAGATAAAATCGAAAACCCGAAAGGTGGCTTTTGGATCTGCGATAAGTCGAAACGTTCAAACAAAAATTAAGTCGATCTTGAATCAAAATAAGGGGAAATTTCAAGATATTTCAAAAATTGCTCTGATCGCAGCGCGTAATTTTACCGGGGGTATTTTACCTCTTATACCTATTTTTGCGGGGTTATCCGCCCTAGGATCATTAGCGGGTGGCTTTGCTGGTATAGTTAAAGCAATAAAAACCGTTAATCATCTTAAAAATAGTGTGGCTGGTGTTAGAAACTCTCAAATGCTTGTAGAAAGTAAAAATGGGGGAGGTTTTTACTTAAAACCGTATCGAACTGGATTAGGACTTTATTTAACAAATCCAAAAAACTAGTAAAGCCCTTACCAGCAAGGGCATTATCAAATATTGATTTGGAAAGATATGCAAAACAATATCAAATTGCAAATTTCGTTGGTGTATTTACTGAATCGGCCATCATAAACTTAGACAGTGTAAATGAACCAGGAACACATTGGGTTGCCTACAGAAAGAAAGCTAGAAAAGTAATTTATTATGATAGTTTTGGAAGCTTACCCCCACCTTTGGAATTCATAGAATACATGTATAAAGGGTGTAATTATGCCACAGAAATTTGGTATACATATAAAAACCAACAAAAATTTATTACAGTATGTTGTGGTCAGCTGTGTCTACAGTTTCCCTTAAACTATCTCACGATCCTCTTTATTTGTGCGCAACACGTACACAAATAGTCACGACAACCCCCTCGTGACATATGGCGGAGGCGCCGTTTTCTTTTTCGAAAGATACTTTATCTCTTTTTGTAATAGAGATTTTAGCATTTCTTAAGGATTTTTGAATATTGGTAGGTCGTTAATTTTGCTGGGCAGTACATTTTGTAGGCCTCTAAGACAAACAAGTTTATCTTATTTTATTTTTTTCTCTTCAGATATTTTTTGTTTTTATTGTTTTAAATATGGAACCACTTTGCAACACACTTAATATGACTCCAATCGTGCCTCAATTTACAGAACCACCCACGTTTGATCCGATTTGCAGTTGCCCCGTTAATTTTATAAACGAATACGACAGAATTTGTGACAAAAATTTTTGGCCAAACACATTCAAAATTAGATGTTTAAAGTCCTATTTGGAAAAGCCAGCAAATTTTTGGTACACAAGCTACACACAGACAAACTCAAACAAAAATAAAACATGGGATGACATCAAAACAGATTTTATAAACTATTTCGGTGGCAGATTTGCATATAAAACATTCAGAGAACAGTTTAGACAAAGAAAACAGTTACCCAATGAGAGCATTAAAAGCTACTATTTTTCATTATTATCTTTATCAAAATTAATCAGTCCCAAAATAGATTTTGTCGATTCCTTAGATACATTTGAAGATGGAATTTTGAGGGAATTTTATGAAAATTTTAGAATTTTATGTACAAACAACATGACACAAGACAAACTTAAAGACATTGTACTTTTGTTACAGCATATAGCGGAAACAAAATTGCAAAATTCATACAAATCGGATCAAAATTTTGAGGAGGATATAAACTTGTCGTGTTTTAGTTCAAATTCAAATATCTTGCAAATCAAAGGTTCGATAAATCACCGAGAAAATTTAAATATTTTATTAAATAGCGGATCTTCACAAAACAAAATACATAAAAGTTTAGCTGGAAAAATTTTGAAAAGGAATAGTAGATTATCTACAGCAGGTGGTCATTTTGTTAACCCATTAGGGAAAACAAACATAGAAATCCAATTTGGCCATTTTAAACACAGGGTTTCTGCCCTGGTAGTGGAAGAACTACCAGTACCACCTCTAATTTTGGGTACTTCTTTTCTTAAACAAAGTAAAGTCATTATTGACTATTGCAATAGTAAGGTGACAATAGGGGAGGACTTTTCAGTTAATTTTTATAATTCGTATTCTGGTCCTTTAGACTCTTGCCTCTCCGTCACAGATAAATTTACTAAACGCAAATATGACAAGATTTTTTTGAAATCGCCAAAAATATTTTATTTAGGTCCAAATAAAACACTAAATATAAAAATTCCATGTGAATTTACAAGTCAGATTTTAAATAATTTTCCGAACTTTCAGTTTACTAAAGGCTTTAAAGCTAAGCATCTGGAATTAGTCTCACAACCAACAATTTTAAAAGATGTTGTCCATTTTCAAATTTTATCCAGGCACCATAAGTTAGTAAAAATTTATAGGGGTGCAAATTTAGGCTGTTTTACTAAAAGTAATAATCAAAATCTATATTTTAAAAATAAAAAATCAAAGTCTCAAATTAATAGAAATGTTTATATCAACAATCGTAATAATTTTCAAATAAGTAAGACATCAGCCAGTGACATTGGCCTCAAAAGAAAAACAAAACATTCACGAAATTTTCATCGCAATAACAAATATGAAATTTCACACTGTAATCAAATATGCAGTCAAAATCCGATGTTAAATATAAACAAGCAAAATGACCATTACCTGTCTCAAAATACTTTAAATAATTTGGATCATTCAGTTCAAAGGTTGTTTTCGACTTTTCAAAATAGTTCCTCAGAAAACTTATGTAACAAGATTACTCAGGATGCATATATTTATAATGATAATGACGATATCAATATTGATGACGGCCAATATTCAGTGCCTCTTAACTAATTGTTTTTTTTTTCTGCGTCTCTAAAGAAATCTCATTAAATAATATTAAATCTGGCATCTGGAAGTACCTATCACTTTTTTTTCCTAACAACCAAAGCTAAATTAAGTCTTAGTTTAACCCTCCATACATAATTTTTTTTAAGTGAGAAAGTGTCTTTCTTCTTCTCTTGTAGTTTTTATTAGGCTTAATTAGTTTTCTTTTACCGATTCATTGAAATAATTAATTATGTATATTTTTACATTATGAAGGAATGCCCTTTTTAGGCCGCCACCTTCTGAAAATTATACAAGGTGGATTTCCATATGGCAACATATTTTCTTAGAAAACCAATCAAAGAATTAGGCAATTGTATTTTATCCCTATAACTTTAGCCTTCGCTTTTTTCTAATTTTTTAAAGAATTTTAAGGATTCATTGTTTTAATGCAGTCACAATTGGATCTATTGTGGACCACTGTATGGCAGAAATGTTTTATTACTAAAGTTAGAAATAAAAATTAGTACTTTTTCTTTGCTCTGCTTATATATAAATATATATATTTTTAAAATTTTTAAAGAAATAGCTTAGCTCTATACTGAAGCATTATGTGTATTTTATTTTTTTACCATAAGTACCTAATTTTGAAGTACATTAGAGAACATTTCTATCTTTTCAACTTATAAAGGTGATTGGCAATATCTCGTATATCTACTAATCTGCCTAATCTATATTTTTATTATTTTTTTTTATTCTGCCCAAATTATATTGTCGAATTATCTGGATAAATATTTCTACTCTTCTCGAATAAACTTTTTAGGAAAACAGTAACTCTAATAATTTGGCTATGTTATGGTCACCTATGCAAAATTAAATGAAACTAATTTGCCTATCGAAGTAAGTGTATATATGTCAATTTAAACTAAAATTTAATTTAGGTGTGAGCCCCCAGGGCCTTTAGCCTAAACTCTAAAGACGTACTTTTGAATAATTTTTTTTTATTAGTTTGACTAATTGAGACTTCCTTGTATTTTTTTCTTCAATGATTCTAGATGTCTTCAAAATTTGAAGAACATTTTAACCTAAAAATGCACCAGAACGCGACTTTCTAATAGTAATATCGGTATCCAGATGCCAGGATAGAATACAGATAACATAGGGCAAACTACTATCAGTCTTTCTTTTTTACAACATTATTAGGTACGCATTTTAATTTGTAGTACTGTGGTTTGTGAATCCACACATCCATGTCGTGTGAAATACCTGAATAATAACAAAGTTTCTGAGTTTTAGGTAATTTTTAGCAAACATAGTAAGTGAGGCAGAGAAATACAAAATGGTCCTCTTTTGAAAAATAGCATGGGAAAATGTTCCCTATTGAAAGTGAAGTTCAAGGCCTAAACAAAAAGAACTTTGTCAATAATAATTATCATGATGGATTTATGGTAAAATAATTTGCCAATGTGGTAACAAAAGTTGTACAGGTATTATCCGTGTGCAAACTGGTCTTAGCAAAAGACTTAACGCCTAGATAGGTTATTTAGTTTTACGATAATAAAATTTAGTTTTACGATAGTAAAATTTAGTTTTACGATAGTGAAAATTCAGTTTATATGGGCTTTCAGAAGCCTCTTGTAAAAAAAACACATCAGATCTCCGTCCTTTAAAAGAAAATAAGTTGATTTTAGTATAGACATATGATGTGAATTTTGACGGTATTACCCAATGACGTCATTACTTTCCAGGGATCCCAATGGAATTACCGTGTTCGCTCTTCTCGGGTATTACTCCGCGCTTATGTATTTAAAGATAAAATATAGTAAATTAGTAAAATACTGTTATGAACTGGCTAGCCAAGTAGTAAGAATGCATATATGAATAAGAATGATAGTTGGTGTAAGACATGTATATTACTGTTACAAATTTAAGTATTTAAATTTTATTGTTAGAATTTATTTAGGTTTAGTGTAGTATTAGGTTGACGTATTTTATGGTTGTATTCTTAATCTAGGTTTTAGTTGCGTTATCTGTGACAAACTGGTATGCGAAAGTCTAGAAAAGGGCTGGAATGATTGCGAATCGAACAAGGATGGAAGGGTTCTAGAATAGTAGGCAGCCCTCATATATAAGGCCGGACGTCGTGCATCAGTCAGTCAGTCACAGATAACATACTGAGTGGTCGTGAGATTAACACGAAGTTAATAGACCGATTATAGTGGTGAATTATTAGCAAGTTTAAGTGCGTGTTTTTGTACATAATTTGTGAAAATAAATTGACGTATCGTTTTCAACAATTGCGAGTTTTAATTTGTCGTTATGAACCCGTAACAATTGGTGTCAGAAGTGGGATTAAAAGAAATAAATAGTGCAAAGACTATCCTTACACAGTACCACCGGCTAGGACAATTAAAAAGAAGAGCAGTAAGTGATTTTGCCAGAATATTCGGAACTGAATAGTGCAAAGACTACCCTTACATATTACCACCGGATAGGACAATTGGACAGAAAAACAGTAAGTGATTTTTCCAGAATATTCGAAGAAGTTCGATATTGTTTTATTCAAAAACTAAAAGAGATATTTAAGAACCGACTTCGACATTAACTTTACAGTCTAAAAATTGATAATTAGAGAGATTTTCTAGAATATTCTATAACATTCTACGACGTTCTATTCAAAAACTAGAAGAGATATACAAATACCGACTTCGACATTAGATTAGTAATTTTAAAAGTAAGAATCAGAAAGAATTTCTAGAACATTCCATCACTTTCTACGACGCTCTATTCGAAAACCAGAAGAAATATCCAAAAAGAGACTTCGACATTAGCTTAGTAATTTCAAAAGTAAGAACTAAAAAGAATTTCTAGAAGATTCCATAACATTCTACGACGTTCTATTCAAAAACTAGAAGAGAAATACAAATACCGACTTCGACAGTAGCTTAGTTATTTTAAAAGTAAGAATTAGAAATTATTGCTAGAATATTCCATAACATTCTACGACGGTCTATTCGAGAACCAAAAGAGATAATCAAAAAGTGACTTCTACATTTGCCTAGTAGCAGAAAGAGTAGCATTTACCAGTATATTCCGGAACATTCCATTAGGTTCTATTTAAGAATTGGAAGAGATATTGAAAAACCGACTTCGACATTCCCTTTATAGCCCTAAAATAGACGTTTTAAGTGATTTATCAGGAAGTTGATGCTTACTAGACAAAGATCGGTCAAGATGGAAGATTTAACTAAAATGATGCAGGCTCTAGCAGCTCAAATAGCTCAAAACCAGGGCGATGTGAAACACACCATGGATGACATGAAGCAGACCATGGAACAAAACCAGAACGATATGAGACAGACCATTGCACAAAACCAAAACGATATGAGACGGACATTTGAAGAAAGATTAGATGGTATGCAAGAAAACTTCGACCAAATAAAGAGCAACTCCGAAAAGCTGAGAGGAGAATTTAAGGTAGCAACAGAAGGTCTTAAGGAAGAAATAACTCAAAGAATGCAGAATGTAGAAGAAAAGGTGCAAAACAAATTGCAGAATGTTGAAGAAAAAGTGGAGACCAAACTACAGAATGTTAGGGAAGAAGTTTTTCAAACCATGGAAGAAAAATTCCAGGACATGTCAAAGCAGTTTATACAGCTTCAGAAAGAACACAACAAAATAAAAACTCAGGGATATGTTGTGAATTCCAACCAAAACATTAAGCCTCCAAATTTTGATGGAACGTCTTCCTGGTCTACCTACAAACAACAATTTGAAGCTGCCGCCGCTGCAAATAGTTGGAACGATGACGAAAAAGCTAGAGCTTTGTTAGTAGCTCTACGAGAACCTGCTCTTGGACTTTTACGGTCTATTCCAGCGGAACAAAAACAGAGTTACAATGCTTTAGTGGCAGCTTTAGAAAGAAGATATGGAGATGAACATTTACGAAATTTGCATTGGTCAGAATTAAATATTCGCCAACAAAGAGCAGGGGAGTCATTACAAGAGTATGAAGCGGATATCAGGAGGCTGATGTACTTGGCTTACCCAGATATGCCAGAAAATTACAGAGATCCCTTTACGGTAGATCGCTTTATTAACGGCTTGCGAGACACGGACTTAGCAAAGTTACTTCGTCGAGAACGCTTCCATAACAGCAGTGAAGTGTTGATTCGAGCCCTTGAAATTGAATCATCAAATAATATCTCCAGGCCAAAAGTAAGAGCTGTTTCAATTCAGGAGGGAGAAGAAATGAGCACTGGAGAGGAGGTCAACTTAAAAACGCTAAACCAACTGTTTCAGTCACTGATAGAGAAGATTGATTCTTTGAAAGAAAGTAGACGATCCCCTCCAAATGTAAAGTGTTTCAGATGCGGAGTACAGGGCATATTCAACGCGATTGTTGTGTCCAAATGAGGTCTCGCTCACCATCTACTGGGACAGAGTACCGAAGAAGAGATCAGGAAAACTAAAACTAGTCAACGCAGAGGGGCGGGTGTTGGCTAATGGGAATTTAGCCCCCAAAATTTACTCTATCAAGAGCTTAAAACATACTGCTGACAGTCTTAACATCGACGGACTTATTAATGGAAGAAAAGTTAATATAACAGTAGACACTGGTGCTGCCATATCATTGCTTAAGTTCAAAATTGCAACGAGATATAAAATTCGACCAACAGAAAAGAAAATAACACTTAAGACTGTGACTGGAGAATCCGCCGACGTGTTGGGGCAGACAGATATAGACCTACAGCTGGGAAGATTGAAGATTCGCCACACTGTATTGGTTGCAGAAATAGAAGACGAATTTATTTTGGGAATGGACTTGATAAGTAAACATGAATTTGCGTTTGATAATAAACTTAATACCCTAAGATTTGGGAATGAAGAGTTCATTTTGTCAAATAGTCACTTCAATAAAGAACCAATAAAGGTCGTGGCAGTATGCACAACAAGACTAGTCGGTAACAGTGAGACCATAATTTTTGGGAGGCTGGAAAGTAAAACATCAAGCTGCGTCGGACTCATAAGCCAACAAAACACACCCAACACCTACCTCGTTGCAAAATCACTAGTTAAAACCGATAAAGACATCCCGATTAGAGTCGCCAATATTTTCCCAAATAGTGTCAAAATTAATAAGGGGGAGGTGGTAGCATTATTTGAACCAGTACAGAAAGTAACAAGATGTGAAGAGCCAACTTCCGAGGATACAAGCAAGTTACCAATGGAGGTACTTCAGCAATTTGAGTCAACTTGGCAACATCTCACTCCAGAAGAATATAGTAAAGCGAGAGAGTTTATAGAAGAACAAAGTAATATCTTCGAAACTAGGAGTAGTTCGGGACGCACAAACCTTATTCACCATGCTATCAACACTGGCGATGCCCAACCGATAAGACAACCCCCAAGAAGACTACCACTGGCCAAGCAAGAAGAAGTTCACAATCTCATTAATAAAATGCTCAGCGACGGTGTTATTGAAGAGTCATCAAGTCCTTGGTCATCTCCTGTGGTGTTGGTCACTAAAAAGGATGGAAGTACTAGATTTTGTGTCGACTACAGGAAACTTAACGATGTGACCAAGAAAGATAGTTACCCACTGCCAAGAATAGACGACACATTAACAACGTTGGCAGGATCATATTGGTTTTCTACTCTTGACCTGAAAAGTGGGTATTGGCAAGTAGGAATCTTTGAAAGAGATAAAGAGAAGACTGCATTCTCTGCTGGAAGTGGACTTTATCAGTTTAATGTGATGCCATTTGGCCTGTGCAATGCCCCAGCTACATTTGAAAGACTAATGGAAGTCGTTCTACGAGGCCTTACTTGGAAAACCTGCCTAGTCTATTTGGATGATGTCATAGTAATGGGAAAATCATTTCAAGAACATCTAGATAATTTACGAGAAGTATTCTCAAGAATCAGGAACGCAAATCTTAAATTAAACTCAAAGAAATGTTTTCTGTTCCAAGAAAAAGTTGAGTTCCTGGGTCACGTCGTTTCCCGAGAAGGCATCCATACCGACGAAAAGAAGCTATAAGCAATAAAAGAATGGCCTCAACCTCGTGACAAACATGAATTGAGAAGCTTTTTGGGTCTGTGTACATACTACAGACGATTTGTAGAAGGATTCGCCAAAATAGCGTCTCCGTTACATAGACTTACAGAAGACAAAGCTTCTTACAAATGGAATACCGAATGTGACCAAGCATTTAGAAGACTAAAAGCAGCATTATGTTCTAGTCCGATTCTTGCATATCCCATTCCAAAAGGAAAATTCATATTAGATACTGATGCGAGCAACGATGGCATAGGAGCAGTACTCTCCCAAGTACAAGATGGAGAAGAACGGGTCATCGAATTTTTCAGCAAGAAGCTATCCAAACCAGAGATAAATTATTGTGTTACTAGAAAGGAGCTCCTAGCCATAGTTAAATCCGTAGATCACTTTCACAAATATCTCTACGGACAAGAGTTTCTAATTAGAACGGATCATGCTGCGTTACAGTGGCTCATGAAAATGAAACAACCTGAGGGGCAAGTCGCGAGATGGATAGAAAAGCTACAACAATACCATTATCAAATTAAGCACCGAGCAGGAAGGGTGCATAATAATGCAGATGCATTGTCCAGAAGACCTTGCCCCGAGGATTGTAAACATTGCAGGAAAATTGACCAGAAAGAAGGAATTACCTACGTGCGCCAGATAAAGTTAGAACCAGATGAAGAATGGATGTCGGCTTCGATTAGAACCACACAACTTAATGACAAAGATGTAGGACCTATCTTGCGATTGAAAGAAGAGAACAAGCCACGACCATCATGGCAAGATATCGCAAACCAAGGGGTGATACTCAAATCACTGTGGGCACAATGGGATTCACTGATAGTAGAGGAAAACATCCTTAAACGTGCCTGGGAAAGTGCCGATGGCCTTACTGTGGTTAATCAAGTAGTGGTTCCTAGGAGCATGGTAGACAATATAATGGCCGAATGCCATGGTGGAAAATCAGGCGCACACCTAGGCATAAATAAAACCATGGACAAAATTCGAAACCGATTTTATTGGGTCAATTACTTTCAAGATGTGAAAAACTGGTGCCGCCGATGTTCGACTTGTGCAGCCAGCCAAGGTCCCAAAACAAGGTCCAGAGGTCAAATGAAACAATATAACGTAGGTCTACCATTCGAACGCATTGCTATTGATGTGGCCGGACCATTTCCAGAAACTATAAAAGGCAACAAATACATCCTTGTTGTCATGGATTACTTTAGCAAATGGCCAGAAGTTTTTGCTTTGCCTAACCAAGAGGCCACTACAGTTGCGGAAGTTCTGGTAAATGATGTTTTCAGCCGATTTGGCATTCCTTTGGAACTACATTCAGATCAAGGAAGAAACTTTGAATCAAAGCTCTTCCAGAATCTCTGTGACCTTTTAGGAATACATAAAACACGGACTACGGCTTTACATCCGCAGTCAGATGGCATGGTTGAAAGATTTAATAAAACAATAGAAGAACATCTGTGCAAAGTTGTTGATGAGCACCAAACAGATTGGGACCAATATATTCCATTGTTTTTTTGATGGCCTATAGAACCGCCATTCACAATACGACAGGAGCTACTCCATCTAGTATCCTGTTTGGTAGAGAACTGCGTTTACCATGTGATATCATGTTTGGTTCACCTGAAGAAGAACACTTAGAGATTAATGACTATGTCGAACGTTTAAGGCAAAAGCTGCACTATATCCATGAAGTGGTTAGAGAGCGAATAGAAATAGCCAGTGACCGCATGAAAGCGAGATATGACCTGAAAGCAAACTCTTCAGGGTTCAAAGAGAATGATCAAATCTGGCTATACAATCCTCAACGCAAGAAAGGAAGATCACCTAAGTTGACACCACCATGGGAAGGGCCTTATAAAGTTGTTAAGAGAATTAATGATGTAGTCTACCGAATCCAGAAAAGCCCGAAGTCCAAGATGAAAGTTGTTCATCTAGACAGACTAAAACCTTACCTGGGAAATGTTGATCGAGGCGATCAAACCTGAAGAGGAGGATAGTGTTACAAATTTAAGTATTTAAATTTTATAGTTAGAATTTATTTAGGTTTAGTGTAGTATTAGGTTGACGTATTTTATGGTTGTATTCTTAATCTAGGTTTTAGTTGCGTTATCTGTGACAAACTGGTATGCGAAAGTGTAGAAAAGGGCTGGAATGATTGCGAATCGAACAAGGATGGAAGGGTTCTAGAATAGTAGGCAGCCCTCATATATAAGGCCGGACGTCGTGCATCAGTCAGTCAGTCACAGATAACATACTGAGTGTTCGTGAGATTAACACGAAGTTAATAGACCGATTATAGTGGTGAATTATTAGCAAGTTTAAGTGCGTTTTTGTACATAATTTGTGAAAATAAATTGACGTATCGTTTTCAACAATTGCGAGTTTTAATTTGTCGTTATGAACTCGTAACATTACAATATAAAGCATACATAATTTTATTAAGTTTGACGGATATAGTTTACAAGTTATACCTAGTCTTTTAGCATAGGAGTTTTAGTTGATTTTTTTAAGAGTGATCACAAAACTTTAATTTATCTTTTTGTTTACGCCAATGTCAGGGCCCAACAAAGGCATTGGATAAATATTAAGGTAAAACATTAAGTCGACTTAAAATTTATAAAGGTACCTGTAACTATTAAAGCATGGATTTAAAAGTAGTGTTTAATACAGTAATTTTTTTGATGTATGAATAAAGGCAAATAGAAGTAGATTTAAGATGAAGTTATAAGATGTAGTATGTAGGTAAAAATCAAATTATGGCTTTAATTTGAAGTATATGTGAATGAGCTGGAAATGTTTGTTAAAAAATGTAGGGTGTAAGCTAAACAAGATATTTGGAGTATGCGCATTTTAGTTATATTATGCCATAGGATTTATTCTTTTGTAATCCGATAAGGTTGTTTTTGTACCGTATGATATTTTGAAAAATATGTATTTTTTTTAGTTAAATATTTACATCTATTACATACATACTAAAATTCCAAAATTCTGCTTGATAATAGAAACTTGGGTGTTTTATTTATGGGTCAACCCATAAATAAAACAATCAAACGTTAAAGCAGTAAATAGTAAAGATGTTTAATGCATTTTTGTTAACTTTTTTGTTGTTTTAGCTTTTCTTTATCATTTTGCTAAAAATGTTTTTTTACTCTAAATTACACTTGATATTTATACAATTTATGTAAGAAATAAATATCTAAATCTAAACTAGTACTTTTTTGAATAAGTTTAAATAGATTGAACTTTGAATATATTTTCATAACTTTTATTAAACTGGACTCAATTGTAATTAATATTTTTAATTTATTATATTCACATAAAAAAAATGATTTGTGAACATCTAACTGTTTAAATGAAAATCGTCCTATATACATATTGTACTTATGATAATTAAAATTTAGATTATTTATGTTATTTTTTTATACCCATATATTGTTTTGTTACTTTTGTTGACCCTTATATAAATATATATATATATATATATATATATATATATATATATATATATATATATATATATATATGTATATCATTTTTTAATTATTGTGGCAAAAAGCTCAGATTTTTCTAATATTTTTAAATGAAATTAAATGTGTATTTAAATTAATAATTTTTGTCTAATGAGCTCTCGTAATGTATGTTTTAGATTCGCCAACCTAACTTGCTCCGAATCCAGAAGAGAATAATCTAATGAAGACTGTATGTGTATGATGTCTAAGCAATATCTCTAAAGGTCAAGCAAAGTGGCCTATGTTTAACCAAAGTTATGCAATCGACGGATAAGCGGGTGAGCAAAGCTGACCGGATAGCATCATGCTCAAGCACAGATAGTCAATCGTCAACCTATCGCAAGCTCATAACAAACCATATACACCAGACCAGCAACGTATCTAGCGGCGGGAGTCAACGTCAACCCTCCAATTTGTCGTGTAGCTAATCAATACGACAACCTAGCAATTCGAAATCTTCCCATGAAACTAATTTGAGATGAAGAGTATTTATGGCGATAAGCAAATAGTAAATGGGCAATGGCTACAGAGCGATCTGCAAACGTCGAGGAAGAATAAGGCAGCATGCAACCCGCAATCTCCGTCGACATAGCAAGACTGCGGTAATATTAACTAGTACCTAGCCATGAAGCAGAAAGAAGATCCAAGAGCAAGTAAAGCTGCGCGAATCAGAGTATTATTTGGTTAATTTATTCATTTTTCGATTGGATTGTTAAATTGTTTAATTTATTTTTTCTTTTCTTTTTTCCTAAATAAGATTTTAAATTATTTTGTTTAAAACTGTGGGTCCAGTTTTCTTCGAAGAGGGGCATATGTCATGTATGTAATTTGGGCATGCTTTCCAGGACTTGGATGGTTGACCTGATGTAAAAGTATTAGGACGTCAACCTAGGAAGTATGTGGTGCAAACGATTTATGTTTAAGATTGAAACACGTTTGTAATCACATGCTTCTATAAAACCAATCAAGAACGGATAGTCGGGGTTCAGTTCAGTCAGTGAGTACGCTAAGTACCTAAGTTCTTAATAGTCAAGTATAGAAACGGTAAATAGATTCTGATCGAGAGCTGAACCCGACCTACAAGTGAATAATATTTGTATCAGAAAAATGGGCCAGACAGTGGTGATTAGTGTGTAAGTATCTTTGTACAAGTATTAAATAAACCCTTAAACTATCTCACGATCCTCTTTATTTGTGCGCAACACGTACACAAATAGTCACGACAACCCCCTCGTGACAATATAACAAGCAGTGATCTCTTTAAAACGTGCTTCGAGCATTTTATTTTGCTGCTCCTTCGTTTTCCTTTATTAAACCAGTGCGAGAGAAAAAAACAAAACTATTCTCGATTACAGTCCCGTATCTGATTTTGTTACTCTTTTGTTAAACCGATGCGAGAGAAAGAGACAAAACTATTCTTGATTAGAAGGTCTCAATAAAGCAAACAAATAAAACATCTCGAAGTCGTTTACGTCCGCTAATATTTTGTAAAGGGTCATATGCGGTGTTGCTGACCTGTCTCTTTACGGTTCGGAATTGTTTTCGTGTTTTTTTTTTTTAATTATATCTTCGATCTGGACTCAAAATTAATCTTAAAAGCCTTTTAAATGGTGCGGGAGTGTATTTTGTTCTAAAATCTCGACCATCTTAATCCAGAAGTTTCGTTGCACAAGTAAGTTAAATAACTTGTTTGACCTTCAAAACAAAACAAAGACCAGTGCCGTAGAAATCAATATAAAATCAGAAAAAAAATATTAGGCCATTATATAAATAATTATTTATTTGTTATAAGTGTTTAAACATAAGTTTAGTTAAAAAATGTATAGGGTGTCCCAAGTTTTGGGGTTCTGATACTTTTAACTGAACTACGAGCCTTGATTTTCAACAGATAAGGTAAAAAACGTATCTTATTAATATGGCAAGTAATTTTTTTACCTATACCTTTTTTATTTAACCGTTTTTTTTTGTGTAAACAGTTTTTTTTTTAGATTTGGATCGAGGCAATTTTTTAACGTGGGTTAGTCCTTTTTACCTACTCTGAATTTTTAAGGGTGTCTAACCTAAAATAAAATACACCAACGTAAAAGCATCTTAACTAAAAATCTAAAAAGTGTAAAGACGAGGTCTCTACACGCAGATTTGTTTTTAACCCTATAAAATGTCAGCAAAATTTTTTGAAAAACAATAAACTATAGTTACCTACTTATTAATTTGTTCTTTGTTAAATAAAATCCATTTCTAAGGATGATTGTTTTAACCCAAAAATTGATTGCAATTTATTTAAAAACAAAAAGTAAATTTCGGCCCTGGCATCTATTTTTTACATCATTTATAAAATATTTTTTGATTACCTATTTTTAACTATAAGCGAGAAGATATTGGTTGGCAGAGTTGATGAATATTTCAGTAAATCAGGGAAAATTTCCAGAAAAGCTTAAACTGGCAAACATAACCCCAATTTTTAAAAATGCAACAAACAATCTTTGGAAAATGACCGTCCAATTTCCATTAAAAGCTGCATTAGCTAAATTTTCGAAAAACTGATGTATGATCAACTCAATTCTTTCTTGCGGCGACAAAATTTTAACCAAATTTCAACATGGTTTTAGACAGGGTCTCTTAACTGAAACCGCAACAGTAGAGTTTATTCAAAATATATATAGTTATATGGATGTTGGCGAGCATGTCATGGCCGTTCTCTTTGATTTGACTCTGGCATTTGACACTATCTGTCGGGAGTTTGTTTCAAGAAAACTGGACCAACTGGGAATAAGAGGTAAGATATCAATGGCTAACTTCACTGATCAAGGGAAAAAAGTTCAAAGTAAAAATCAGTAACAAATTTTCCAATACATATGATTCTGACATAGGCACGCCCCAGGGAAATATTCTAGGGCCCCTAATCTTTTTAATATTTGTTAATGACCTTCCTAAACATATCCAGATTGGAATTATCTTAATGTACGCTGATGATAGCACAATTATTATCCATGGCAAAAATAAAAATGATATCACGGAAAAATTAAATCCTATTTTATCCAAATTTTCAGATTGGTGTTCTTCCAACAATCTTATTATAAACTTTAACAAAACAGTTTATTTGGCATTTAAAACCAATAACAGCAATAACACATTGGAAATTGTAACACATTTTGGCGATGTACCTTTTGTATTTTCTGCAACCGCTAGGCTTTTGGGTGTTACATTTCATACACATCTGAACTTTAGTGAACATATTAATCAATTGTGCTCTAAAATTAACAAAAACACCTATGCCATAACATGTTTAAAAAGCTCTCTAGGCAAGTCCACATTGCTAACTGCATATTTCGCCAACATACATTCCATTATCAGGTACGGTATAATATTGTGGGGTCAATCTTCAGATTTGGAAAGAGTGTTGGTCTCGCAGAAAAGGGTCCTGCGAATAATTTTTAACCTAAAACCATCGGATTCGTGCCGACAAATTTTTAAAGAAAACTGTATTCTCACTGTTACTTCACTATATGTTTACAAATTATTAATACATATACATAAAACTAAACATATGTATTCTCAAAATGACTTTTTTCATTGTTACTCTACTCGTTATGGTAACAATTTCTGTTTACCATTCCATAAACATAAGTTTTTTAAAAAGAGCCCAGTATATGCTGGAATTTCTTTATATAATATGTCACCAAATGATTTCAAACCTTTATCTTTGAATAAGTTTAAAAAAGTACTTAAGAAACTTCTTTGTACTGAAGCATTTTACAAACTAAAAGAACTAAAATTGTTTTTGTAAAAAAAATAAATGAACAAAATCACATTTGGCGTAACAAAGCACTATTGTGTGCTACTAAAAGTATGTGTGTGAGCGTTTCTGTGTTTTCTTTTGTAATTTGTGTATATATCTACTATTTGTTATACATATATACATATGACATGTTCTAGTGTAAGAACGCAATGTAATTTCATTTTACTATAGTACTCTTGTACCTATTTAAATACAATTACTGACTTGTTACATTCTATTGTTAATAGGCCTAAGTAGCGAATAAATATTTTGATTTTGATTTGATTGATAAATATATGTTTTTTTATTTAACTCATTTTAAATGTTAAATAAAAAAAGTTATTTTACAAAATAGTATTAGCATTAAGTTATGTGTCAAAAAATAAAACTAAATATAATATTATATTCTAATGATTTTTTTTTCAAAAATATTCTGTTTGAAAGACAATTTGATTTGTCATTTTGTTCAAAAATTACTTTTTAAATTACATTTTGTTCAAATGGCGTTTTGGTTGAAAACAGTTTGCTTTAAAACATTTTGTTCAAACATCCACCTGATAAAAAGCTTTTGGTTCCTTAAAAAATTAGTTTTTCGAATGACATTTTGTCGAATGGGGTTTTTTTCGAAAACATTTTTTTTAAATAAAAAATAAATTTTCGAATTACATTTTTTAAAACATTTTGTTTGAATGTCAATCTGGTTGAAAACATTTTGTTAAAAAATATCTTTTCTACATGATACTTTATTCGAAAGCAGTGGGACTGTATGACATTTTGTTCAAATGGCAAAAAGCATTGAGTTTAAATGATATAATGTTAAAAATTTTTAGTTTAAAAAATATTTTGTTCCAATGACGATCTGATGGACATTTTATATGAAAACATCTTTGTTATATTATATTTTTTTGAAAAACATTTTGTTTTAAATAAGAATCTGATCAAAGACATGTTTAACTGTTTTTTGAATGACCGAAACCATTTTGTTCGAAAACATCTTTTTCAAGTGGCATTTTTTTCGAAAACATTTTGTTTGAGAATCTGATAGAAAACTTTTTGTTCAAAAATTACTTAAATTCATATGACATTTTGTCAAATTGTTTTATTCAAAAACATCTGTTTTGAATTTT
Organism: Aspidapion aeneum; assembly: GCA_963576565.1. NCBI lineage: Eukaryota > Metazoa > Arthropoda > Insecta > Coleoptera > Brentidae > Aspidapion > Aspidapion aeneum. The sequence continues at coordinate 150,905,640 of OY755038.1, forward strand.
GTTTGAAAGCAGTGTGATTGATTGGCATTTTCTTCGTAAACATTGTGATCGATATTATGTTGAAATGATCTCTTTTTGAAAAACATTTTTTAATGACAATCTGTTCACATTTGGTTCACTGTTCCATAAAATTTTTTTCTTGAAATGGATACGTTTGCTATCAATTGATTAGAGTTCAGTGTGGTTAGTTTAACAGGTTGGGATCAAATCATAAAGGTAACACCGATTGCGACCTCCAAAAAAGAGACACAAAGGAGCTAAATTTTCGAAGAGTTTTCTGTTTGAAGAAAATTTTTTCGAACCAAAGGTTATTCAAATAAAATGTCATTCAAAAAAGATGTTTTTGAACAAATTGTTTTAAAAAAATGTCAAGTGAACAAAAGAACATTCGAAAAAGATGTTTTCGAAAAAACTATAATAAAGCAATTGCTACAGAACAGAAATTGATATGTTGCACTTTTGTTCAGTTACTTTATTAATGCAACTGCTGATGAAAACCAAGATGGTAGTACGAAGGAATTAGTGTCGCATTAATTTTTATTAAAATAACTCGCTATATGAAAGAGTTGTTTTTTAGGTACATTTTTTTCGTAGACACACCTTTAATCTTACTAAAAGGGACAAAACCACCGTCGTCGGAGGCAGTACATAAAAATATGTTTGCAAGAAATTTTAAATTCAGGGAAAATTGAAAAATGTAGAGTAGCATAACCAAAAAAACTATTTTAGTTCTGGCCATGGTTACTTTCGTAATTAAAACAAATGGGCAAAACTAACCGCACATATGGGGTGCATCTTAATAAATCCACAAAGTGTAAGCAAATTGTGTCCCCAATAAATCGAGAGCTTTTTCAAAAAAAGTCCATCCAAATAGAGCTCTGTTAATTTTTTACAATATTACTACCAATTTTTTATAAAAAAAGGAACTAAAAATATATTTACTTTTTCATATACAAAAGAAAAGTGGCACTACACATATCTAGCTTTAAAATTGTAATAATGGGGGTGATCTAATGTCGCTAGGAAAAAGAGAACCTTTAATACCGTTTTCGGCTGTCGGAGTCGACTTCACAATTCTCGGTGAGTGCCTCTGTGTGGGCTCTCACGTTTTTATTAGAGCTTGACTTTTATTTTTAATGTTCGACTTCTGTATTTGAGAACCTAACCTCAACAATGCTATTAATGTAAATTTTTATTGTTAATACGTATCTATTCAGCTGTAAACTAAATTAAATTGCTTGTCTTAATAAGTTAGGTATTTACTGTTAATAAATAATTATTTTGCCGCCGTCACTGGAAAATCGATCGACCCAGTCAATGTATAAAGAATAAACTTATTAATATTCTTTCGGTTAATACGTTAATGGATGATGAAACTAACAATTGGTTTGGATTTAGTAAGCCAAACTGGGGAGGGCCAGTAATGTTAAAAATACCTCCTGGTGCATACGAAATAACCCAAATACATGATGCAATGCTTAAAGCTCTTTAAAAAAGTGCAAAAGATCTAGATGAAAATATTTTTAGCTTACGTGCAAACAATAGTACTTTAAAATGTGAAATTAAGTCAAAGTATCTACTTCACTTTAAACACTACAACTTAATTGGACAGTTATTGGGATTTGCAAACGAAGAGCGACTAAAGCCCAAAGAGATTCATGAATCTTCAACAATAGTTGATATTATAAAAATTCGCATTATAAGAGTAGATTGCAATATAACAACTGGTTTGATGGGGAACCTGGGTATAAGCTAACTAAAGAACCAACAAATATCATTTATATGCCAATCCAACTAGAGGGTCGTCAGTTTATCGACAACATTACACTAAGGATCGTGGATGATAGAGGAAAGCTCATTAATTTTCAAGGAGAAGAAATAATTGTAAAATTAGAGCTGAAAAGGTTATAACGAAAATGGGTTATTGTTATCATCATCAAAGCTATCCAGTATCGCAAAAAAAGATGTTAAGACTTATATTCCAAATAAAAACCGATGCAGAAGCAGTAGAAAAACCATTCATGTTAAAGACTTGTCAAGAGAAAGATCTAAATTGTCCACAGAAGAAAAAGTGTTTTTAAAATCACTTGGTTTACATTTAAAAAGAGCTGTTTAAAATTATTTCAACTAGTGAAAAGTTGGAAGCATTTAATGAACCAATTTTTGAGAATTCAATTATAAGTCTGGAAGAGCATAGTTATAAACCCTATGGAACACCAACTTTTAAAATCTCAGATGAAATTCGTATCCCAATTCAATTTCAAGATCTAATTTTGGATGTCTCCGAAAGTTATATTTATATAGAAGGAAAGTTTACACCCAGTGATGCATCTAAAAGATGCTACTTATCAAATAATGCTCTTGCTTTTTTATTCGAAGAAATTCGGTATGAAATGAGTGGTGAACAAATTTGCATTGTTCGAAAACCAGGAATTACTTCAGCACTAAAAACCATTGTTTCATTTGGAAGTAGTCAAGAAAAGCTTCTTTCAACATACGGTTGGGGTTTAACAGAAGTCAATCAATGCATATAATGGATTAAAATACTTGATGGGATTTGCAGAGGACTATAGAAAGGGCATTTTTAATCAAAAGCAAGAACTGATTCTCGTAATAGCATACACCTTCAATAATTGTTATATTGGTGAAGTTATTGCGGAAATCTCCATAGATAAAATCGAATGGAAAATCCAGCACATAATATCAGAGGATCGTCAAAGGATTAAAATTCTATCTAAAATTAATAAGGGTGGTAATAATGTTAATATCAAAGCTGCCTATCGCATGTGGGACTTGTATGGACTGCCTCTTCTTCGGAGCACAGCTTCTGATACGTGGGCAGTAAGAAGTAGTATGAATTTGGAAAAACCACGATACATTATTATTGGATTTCAAGAGACTGAAAATTGTAATGCCAGAGACAAAGATGCCACAAAATTTATCTCTGCTGATTTGGCTGATATTAGATTATATATTAATTAGATAGTTTTCCCTTATGAGAGGTGGAGTCTCGATTTTTCAAAAAAATTATGCGCTCCTGCCTACTATGCATATCAAAATTTTCAACCTCATCAACAGTGGATATTAAATTGGATTTTAACACCAGAAAATCTAAATTTCCAAATGATGTAAAAGTGTATGCTTTACTTATTCATGATTCCCTAATTTCCTATAATATTCTAAATGGTACTGCAACAAGGGGTTAATTTCAATGTAATTTTATTTATATGATATTTTTAAATGTATTTTAATGATTTAGATGAAAATAAATGTTTTGAATTTTGTATTTTAAAATGATTTAGATATAAATATATTTTTCTTAAATAAAGTTTAAATAAAACACATTTTATAGAATACTATTTGTTTTTATATTTTTATACTTATAATTAAGCTATAACAATTACAATTTGAATACTCAATTCCACACATATTCACATAATAAAACTGATAAAACACATATTTACTTGGAGAATAGATGGTATATTAATCAATTAAAATAAGTGTAGTCTCCAAACTAATAAAGCTATTACAAAAATAATTCATTCCACCGATTCAACAAACATATCCAAACAAATTTTATCATATAAAATTTTTTGGAAAAGTTTAATTTTTGGAGATATTTACATAATAAAACAAATAAAAACACATTTTGACATGTGGGGTAGATGTCTAATCAGATACAAATGGGTGTAGCTTCTAAACTAATAAGGCTATTACAAAAATAATTATTTCAATTGATTAATCAAGAATGCGTTGACAATTTTTGCCTGACGTTAATTTTAGGAGATAATGACATAATAGCCCAATTAAAATTGTTACTATTTTAATTAAATTGATCATAACTGTTAAAATAATATTAATATCACAATAAAATTTTAACAGGTCGAAAGCTAACCTATTTTTTCACAATTTTTATCTCTTAAAACGTTTATTTTAAGACATGAAAAAAATTACAATTACAATTTTAATTGATACTTTAAAAAAACCTATTGCATCCCCCGGGGAGCCTTCGGAATTATTTCGATTAATTTTTTAAAATTACTACAAAAATAAGTTATTTTTTAAGAGAAAATGTAGAAAACATTAACCCATTTTCGTTATAACCTTTTCAGCTCTAATTTTACAATTATTTTTTCTCCTTGAAAATTAATGAGCTTTCCTCTATCATCCACGATCCTTAGTGTAATGTTGTCGATAAACTGACGACCCTCTAGTTGGATTGGCATATAAATGATATTTGTTGGTTCTTTAGTTAGCTTATACCCAGGTTCCACATCAATGTCAAATTCATAAATAGAGTGCGCCTGTTCTGAATTTAAATATGCACCGGTTGTTATATTGCAATCTACTCTTATAATGCGAACTTTTGTAATATCAACTATTGTTGAAGATTCATGAATCTCATTGGGCTTTAGACGCTCTTCATTTGCAAATCCCAATAACTGTCCAATTAAGTTGTAGTGTTTAAAGTGAAGTAGATACTTTGACTTAATTTCGCATTTTAAAGTACTATTGTTTGCACGTAAGCTAAAAATATTTTCATCTAGATCTTTTGCACCTTTTTGAAGTTATTTCGTATGCACCAGGAGGTATTTTTAACATTACTGGCCCTCCCCAGTTTGGCTTACTAAATCCAAACCAATTGTTAGTTTCATCCATTAACGTATTAACCGGAGGAGACCAGGAACCGCGGCAAAAATTCATTCATCAAAACAATTCGATTTGACCCCTAGATGCTTCAATAAGTTGGAAAAAAGATAAATATTTTTTAGAAAGACGATGGCAACGCTGTGCGACACACAGCAGACGTATGTTTATTCTTTATGCATTGAATGGGTCGATTGATTTACCAGTGACGGCGACAAAATAATTATTTATTAACAGTAAATACCTTAAATATACAGTCAAACCTCTCTAACTCGAACCTCTATAACTCGAACCTCTCTATAACTCGAACCTTTTAGGCGGTCCCTGCACTTTTCACATGTATTTTAACCCATGTAACTCGAGTTTCTATAACTCGAACTCTCCATAACTCGAACTGTTTTGGTTGTCCCTTCAGGTTCGAGTTATAGAGGTTCGACTGTACTTATTAAAACAAGCAATTTAATTTAGTTTACAGCTGAATAGATACGTATTGACAATAACAATTTACATTAATAGCATTGTTGAGGTTAGGTTCTCAAATACAGAAGTCGAACATTAAAAATAAGAGTCAAGCTCTAATAAAAACGTGAGAGCCCACTTGATTCGACTTGAAGTCGACTCCGGCAGCCGAAAACGGTATTAAAGGTTGAAATTTCGTAACTACTTTACTACTCTATAGAAGTCCATGAAACTTGGAGGAGTTGTTAACTCTATGAAGTTCTACGACTGTGCAAAGTATGAGATTCGTAGCTCTTTCCGAAGTAGAGCTTTAGATAGGTCAAATATGGGCTGAAATGTTTCAAGAAAAGATGGTACGGCAGCGCGAACTTTGCGAGGCACTGCCGTGCCCTCAGATAAAGACAATGGAAGTCCAAAGTTTTATTTCTACTCAATCATTGTCTACGAGTTTTAAACAAAAGATTATTTTTTCACTTATATAATGGCAACAAGTCTAATTAGGTGGGTCCTCAAGTCGTGAACGGTTAGCCCAGATATTCCTAAGCTCTAAGGTCGACACTGACAGTAACATGTGTTTGTATTAAATGCCGTGTTGTCTTGACCGTCGGACTCGGTATATTGAATTTTTGGTATTTTTTTTCTGTGCTGAGTTTTATTTTTGTAAAAAAGAACTTAGTTGGACGTAAAAATAAACAAGAAGTGCTATGTTTCTGAAAATACTGTGAAAATTCAGCCCAGTGTGGTTTTTTCGAGATGATTCCAGTGACGCAGCTATGTTGCCATCGCCGGGGATTCTGCAAATTCTAAGTTTTCAGGAATGACCGCCACGAATAGGGAAAATTTACACGGGGCCGCGGTTTACTTCTTCTCTTTATATTATTATTACTCTAAGGTTGTGATAAAAGCTATTACGCTAAAACGCTTACGTTCGAAACGAGGTTGAGGTTATTGTAACTGCTACCAGGGAAAATTAGGAAAATATTCGCTCGGTTTTTCACGAAACCCTGGGGCACCTTCACAGGGTGCATCTTAATTAATCCACAAAGTGTAAGCAAATTGTGTCCCCATAGCAATAAATCGAGGACTTTTTCAAAAAAAGTCCATCCAAATAGAGCTCTGTTAATTTTTTACAATATTACTACCAATTTTTTATAAAAAAAGGAACTAAAAATATATTTACTTTTTCATATACAAAAGAAAAGTGGCACTACACATATCTAGCTTTAAAATTGTAATAATGGGGGTGATCTATTAAGACGCTGAATACACTTTTCACTGATGAATCCTGTCTGTGATCCAGAATCAAGCAGTGCCCTTACAGGTTGAAAATTTCCGCAACCGTCCATAACATCTATTATGGCGGTGCATAAAAGAAAGGTACCTGAAGGTCCTGAGGCATTTAATGACACATGAAGATTATTGACAGGTGGTGTGTGAATGACAGGACTAGTATCTTGGCTTCCAGACTCTTGATTAGTTTCTAAGATCTGAGTTAAAGTGTGGTGCCTTTTACTATTGCAAGTCCTGCATGAATATTTTGATTTGCACGTATCTACACCATGCAAGCGATGAAAACACGCTAGACATAATTTTTTCTGCTTGACGAAAGATAGGCGATCGATAGGTGAGAGATCAAGAAATGTTTGACATTTCGAAAGCACGTGACCTTGATTACACCGGAAACATTTTATTCCCGTACTTGAATTAGTTGAGGTGCCAGCCAGTCCTATAAAAGGCGAATTGGATGATTTATAGGTAGGCTTTTGCCCAAACTGATTTCGCATAGAATTTGAATTTTGATAGGTAGGCGTTTGCCCAGACTGATTTTGCATAGAATTTGATTTTTGATAGATAGGCACCTTTTTGGGTGCTGTTGATTGAGGAAGTGATTCCAAAACTTTACATCTTTTTTCTAGAAATTGAAAAAGTGACTAAAAAGTGGGAATTTCGGTATTAGTATTGGCGTGACTCATTTCGAAATTTGAACGCGTTGGAATATCCAATTTTTCTAATAAAATGAAAAAAATAAGTCCCAACTGTCAACGTCAAAGCTAAGTGATTTTAAAATTTCTAGGGATTCAGAAAAGGTGTCAATTAAATTACGCAATTCTTTAGCTGACTCGTTTTTTAAGGTGGAGTTCATAATTGAGCTTAAAGCATCATTTGCGAGGTCTCGCTTGTTTTGATATCTATTGACTAATTTGTCATAAGCAATTTTATAATTTTGATCAGATAAGCTAATCCCTGATATCAATTTTAAAGGCTCATCCTCGAGATATGAAAATAAATATTGAAGTTTTCGAACGTTACTTAGACTTTGATTTTGATCTATAATGTTATTAAAAAGATCGAAAAAGCTTGGCCATAATTTTTTATCACCTCGGAATATGGGAATACCTAACTCTTTGAGTTTTGGAGTTTCAGATTCGTTTTGTCGAACATATGATCCCGAAAAGGATGGGGCCTCAACCGGAAATATTTTAGAGTAAACCCCCTTACACGCATAAAAATATTTACGAGCTTCTGAAAGGATCGCATCCTGCGTTTTAAACTCCTCGTCGTCCGCGTCGTCTATCAACATAATGACGTCATTATGTGCCAGCATGCATTTATCGAAGGTTTCATCCAAATCGGAATACCTCACTTGAAACTCGTTTCTCGCTTTTTCATCCTTTTCCGCGGTCTTTGACAACACATAACACTCGGTGATCGCAGATAAAAAACCCTTGCGTTTTTGCGCGGCTTTTTTGACAGACATGATTTTACCTTTGAAATGACGAAATTGTCGGTAAATATACAATTAACGCTAAATTAATGCTTCTGAAATAGAAAAATGACGAATTGTCGAAAATATGCACTAATTTATCGCAATTGATGAAAATTGTTTTAAATATCGAAATGATATGGTACACACCTATCACAGTGAACGTTTGTTTTGTTTGTTTTGATTCCTACTCGCTTTTGTTTATACCACGCCGAGTAGACCCGTTACCATAGCAGCGGACTAAAACCAGGTACTGCGCCGCCACCGATACCGTCGACTTTCTCGACTCGACGTTTCAAAGACGATGCGAAAAAATTCAAGGCCGCCTTGTTATTATTCGGCGTGCAAATAATTATTAATACCGTCGTATGGATTTAATATTTTAAATAATTAATTTGGTCGAAGGAGCACTTATGATAACTCGCGGATAGAAAAACGCTAAATGCAATGGACTGTATAAATTAATTAATGAAAACGCGAGCAAACATAAATATATTGATATGAATTACGAAATAATCAAACGTCCATAGGTAAAATATTTGGTGCCACACAACGGTAATCAGATACAAATGCACTCACCAGTTTTGCAGCCACTTTCTCCTCGTTCCAAGGGGCCCCTGAATGGATCTAATGATGTCACCACGTAGCTGAAGGGCTGAAGTTTCTAGTTCTATGCTTCAGTACACAAAAATCGAGCACTTTCAGGTGTAGATATTTGAAATAGTTGGAGAACGAAATTAACACGCCATTTTCTCTAGGCGATTGACAAGGATCTCTCTGGTTGTTGGTGCGCATGTCCAAATACGCGGAATGCGCTTTGTCCTTCATACAATTGTGTGTTTTTAAAAATATATATAAACAACCGCGAAATTTAGCGGGAGCTAACATGCATTTAAGTATAAAAAAATACGTTTAAGATTTAGATTTTTTTTTAAATAGACTTTCCAAACTTTGGTTTGAGTATGTTATAAGTAAAAATCTAAAAAATCAGAATCAATTCTACCATAAAAAATGCGAATAATCCATATCTCAACTACTTATCACTACTAAATGTTTGATTATTTTTTATTCCTAAAAATTTCGGGGGAGATTGATCCCCCCTTAGGTACGACCTTGCACGTCACGTTGTAACAGTTTTTCGTAATCAAATTTTACCAGTGGCGTATATAAGGGGGGGGGGCTGGGGGGCCCGGGCCCCCCCCCGAAGCTAAGATTTTTTTAGATATTTTCACATATTTTATGAATACAATAATGAAATAGCATAAAATACGGCCTCATGAAGTCTCGGCTTCCCCCCGAACAAGGGCGGATCCAGAGGTGCTTCTCGGGGGGGGTGACATTCTCTGTTGGTAAAAAACGGAATATATTTTTTTAAGCAGCATTTTATTGAATTATGTTTTCTCTAAGATTCATATGGTTTGACGCCATTCTTGTAAAACATTTCTACATTAATAAAGTTGTTTCTGAACTTGAACCTAAAAATACACATTGAACTACTGCTTAAACTCGGCACAAGAGTGTTCAGATGTTAAGTTTGCTCACCACTAGCTATCCCTACAAAGCCCTTCAATCCGACTAACTGAGCTAGTTATTAACTTTATATAACTATGATTATATATAAATTTATATAATATAAAAATACGATTTTGTTTATTATTTTAGTCCTGGTTTTTATCCCTCGTTTATCTCCCATTTATAAAAGTGCATAACTCGTATTTATTTTATCCTTTCCCTATCAAATTAATAAAGATATCAAAGTGGGCGGAGCCTCGGTTGTTCCTGGTCGACCCGTGAACCCAAATATGTTTTCGTGCTATCAAAACTAGCTAATCCGTGAAGGATTTGAGGTTCGGATTGTCCCAATATCCTCGAAAATAAACATAAGCGAATGAAATGTTTCCTTCCTGTTACTGAAACCATTTGTGATGCGGCAACGCCGCCATTCCCCAGCAGAACAGCTGTTTATTTTCATGAACGTCAAAGAAAACCACGAAATTCCACAGATAAACAAAACAATCAAAAGTTTTAATGTGATTTTTCCGAAACCTGTGATCCTAAATTCCAATTACGATGTCCAGATAATACGGTGTGCGCAATGTCCACAGTAATTCGATGGAATGTCTCCTTTATAAGGTAACGTTTTGGACACTATATAACCTCCAAACCTAGCTCTATAAAATACCCTTAATTTGTGTACAGAAAGACGAGTCGAAGAGCCTTGATTATTTACCTAAATAAGCAAATATGTAACGTTGCCTTAAACGTAAAAATGACACGTTACATAATCCCCCCCCCCCCAACATCAAGACGATTAATCTAAAAAGGTTAATCGGAGAGATCCGCTGCCGACTTAAGGTCTTTGGCATGCCAGCTCCCTGGTAGTACTTTCCCCGATGGTTCCTGAAGCTCAAATATCCAAGGATAAATTTTATTCCTAATTACCTAAGGACCAACGAATTTCGGTGCTAACTTCTTCGAGAAAAACTTCGCAGCATCTGACAACACATAATTCTTTTTCCAAACACGCTGACCCACAACAAAGTTGGGTACCCTTGTACGCAAATTATACTGAACTACGTTTTTCTCTCCTGCCACCTCTAACCTTCTCTTAACATCAGCATAGAGCTTCCGGAAACCTTCGTTCTTACTTTCAGCTGCGGATTGTAGACCATTCTCTTCAGATAACAAGACTGGGTTGGAGTAATGTTTTCCTGATAAACACATATTCCTACCAAAATTAACAAAGAAAGGAGACATCCTGGTTGTCTCATGGGTTGCAGTACGAATCGCGCAGGCAAGTTTATGTATTTGTTCGTCCCACTTCCTGTGGTTGTCTTTCACATAACAACATAACATGGTTTTTAGCGTACGATTCGTCCTTTCTGTTGGATTTGCTCTGGGGTGATAATACGGATTATACTGAATTTTAACCTGATAACTCTCAGCGAAGCGCTTAAACTCGTTACTTTTGTACTGAGGGCCATTATCACAAAGTATCAAACGGGGTTCTCCGAAGACCATAAATACTTGCTCCTCCAAGATGCTTGACAACAGCTTGAGTAGGGGCTGTTCGCATTGGAAAAACTAAGGAAAACTTACTCAAATAGTCCGTAACGACGAGAATCCAGCAATTACCCTTTGTCGAACGAGGTAAAGGTCCACATAAATCTATTGAAATAATTTCCCAAGGACGAGTTGGTTTTGGGTGAGATATCATCTGATCCATTGAGTTGTATAAAGGCCCTGAAAGGGCCTTTAGAGACGGAAAGACAAGGCATTTTTTATTGACTCTATCTAATTTGGTTGCTATGTCCAGGTATTTCTTATACAATAAAAAACTAGACAGAAACTATTAAACTTATGAAACTGACAAAGATAGACTGATTCTTACATACTAATACCACCCTAGATAATATATGGGTACTTTTATCCCTTTCACATTGTCAGCATAACTGCGAAAGAAAAGCAGCTTGCTAATTTTAATGTACCTGCCGTATTTTGAGTGATTCAACCTGCTGTCGTTTTTGACAGGAAAAATTGATGTTTTGTGATGTGCAAGGTTGATAATATACGTAATGGAATTTTTTTGATTTTTGTGCGTGATTTTTCACAAAAAGTCCTAAAAGCTTTTAAAAACAAGTTTATTAGTAACTAATTTAGTTCAATTATGGTAAGAAATTGTTGTTTGTGCAAAAAAACAAGAAAAATCGAAGAGAAAACAACATTTCATGAGTAAGTCGTCTTGACGTATAGTTTTTGTTCAAAATCGACAAAGTTCAGTAGCGTTACGATAGATAGTTTTTTATACGATTTTACGCTCACTCATTTTAATTCAGAAAGTTTCACTTTCCCGCAATCACAAAGATTAGTTTTTAATAATTCCCGTAATGTAGTAGTGTGTGTTATGACGCACGGTGTATGTAGTAGCATTTAAAGTTTTGTGTATAATATCTCAAAACAAAACAGCTTTTTTAAAAATCATTATATGTATATGTATATATATATATATATATATATATATATATATATATTATATAAACTTTAATCTAAGTTTAACAAATTTTGATTTTACTGTTATACAAATGGTCTTTAATTTCGTCAAAACTTTTCTCAGATTTCCAAAGAACAATGACCAAAAAAAATTTATGGATTGCCCTGCTGGGAATTCAATATCAACTACCTAGATATGCAACTCTATGTTCTGATCATTTTGAAGATAGTGCCTTTAGCTTAGGAAAAGATGGAAAAAAGAGGTTAAAACAGGGAAGTCTTCCGAAATTAGTCGACAATGTTTTTCGAAGTGAGAGGTAAGTAGAAAACTTTTTTATCATTATTATCTATTACGCTGTGGTTCTGTAAATATATATTATTTTCGTTTTAAGGAAAACATAGGCTAAAGCTTTTTTTTAAATAGGTCGGCCAAAATGTTAGAGAGGCACATGATCTTATAAACCTCGGAGTAAAAACTCATAACATTTTAATAGGTTCCTTGGGTTGCTGAAGAGTTTAAAACATCGTCTAATTTTTTAGACCAATATGAAGTAGCTATAATACTATTCGAGTTTCAAAGCTTAATATTTTGAGGATTTTTGTAAATGATATAAATTTTTAAATTTTTAGTTTATTTATTACTTGCTATCAACTAAATAATACCTTAGGAAATTTTGACATAACAACATTGAACATTTTTAGATACGAAATTTCTGACTCCAGCATAACTTGTAGTCCACCCAACAAGAGAAGGGTTGAAGGAGACACTTGTACAAGGTACAACATTTGTAAAGAACACCGCACCCGTTTACACAGGCCTTATGGAAAATGTTTGGCTCCGTGGAATTGGCTATAATTTAAACATGTTATAGTAGGATATGTAACTAAAAAAAAATGTAAGTAAAGTTAAGTTTTTCTATGTTTTTGAGATATAAACGGTCAAAGTTCGTTAAATGGTCGTTTTTGTGTATTTTCTAATACTAATAACTCTTACATCTTGACCGAAAAAAATTATTTGGCCATAAAAATGACTTAGTAAATATCTAAAGACAAAGTCGCTTATGATGTCATTCTTATCAATTTAATTAATACCGTATATTATTGTCAATTTATTAAATAATATAGGGGGGATAGTCAAAAAAACATTTTTTTATATCTGCACTATTACCGAATTTTATAACTGACGCTTTTTATTTTGGCACAGGTTAACAGTTTTATATAATATTTAAAGAAAAAAAATATTTTTGTTTTTTGACTGCCCCCACTTTTATAGATATTAATTTTTTTATTGCAGGTATTTTTTCTTACTAAATAAAATTGACTTTAGCTGTTTTAAGCTATTTTCCGTATGACAAAAATCAATTTGTTAAATATTTTGTAATAAGATACAGCTCAAAGAATGTTTTTAATATATAAAAAAATACTATAGTTTTTGGCTGAGTCAAAGGGTCTGTTCAAAAAAAATATTTTAATTTTTTTTGCCCTTATATAGTTTTTAATTTATTTTTGGAAACGGCTCGGTGAATTTTAATTAAACTTCACCTGCTTATTTTTGTAACTTAGCGTCACACTAGGAATAAAAGTGTTTTTTTCTATGTCTTGTTTTGAAGATATTAATTTTTGTAGCTCTAACTATCTTATATTTACAGGACGGCGACAAAAAAAAAGATATTTAACGTCCAATTTTTGCTGTACGTACAACTCTAAACAACTAAGAGCCAAAACAGTAGAAAAATAAAATATGTACAGGGCGTCTCAAGAAAAAAGCTTGTTTTATTGTACTGTTTTAATACTAATAATGCTAACAGGTAACTAAACAAATTAACTTAAATTAAAATTATCTTAAACATGTACTATAACCTTCATAATTTCTATTTATATGTTTATTGATTAATATTATGTGATCTATTTGCGGCATCCATTTTGAAGCAAACTTTGCCTGGAGTACATTATATACCCCTGATGACGAGCGTATCCTAGGTACCATAGTACACTGCAAATATGAGAGCAGCATCCTACTGCCCTTGCTCCCCTTTTACATATACAGTATGCAGCTCATAAAGGTGATACACAAGGTGTATCTGATCAGATCATTGACTTCTATACCCTACGGGTAGACCCGGCATGGGCCTAAATTGCCATTATATCAAGCTTTTATCGCAATTGACCAAATATAAGTAAGAATTTAATGAGCAAGACAGGGATAAAAATAGAATTTCGGTTTCGTAAGTCCGGACGCATGCAACATCGCAAAAATATTTCTATTGATTTGTCTTGGATAAAAAAGTCAGTGGCGGCGAAAAATAAAAATTGTGTGTGAGTGCCACTAGCATTTTTTATCAACGATTTTTGCAAATTAAATAATTCATGAATACTTGCAGTGGATGTAATAAAATTATTGTTTTCATCGTAGAAAGAACACCGTACCCGTTTACACAGGCCTTATGTTTTTTGGCTTAGTGGAATTGGCTATAATTTTAGTATGTTATAGTGGGATATGTAACTAAAAAAAAAATGTAAGTAAAGTTAAGTATTTCTATGTACAGTTTTTGAAACATAAACGATCAAAGTTCGTTAAATGGTCGTTTTTGGGTATGTTGTAATAATAATAACTCTTACATCTTGACCAAAAAAAACAATTGACCATAAAAATGACTTAGTAAAGGTCTATGGACAAAGTCACTTATGATGTCATTCTTGTCAATTTATTAAATAATATAGGAAGGATAGTCAAAAAAACATTTTTTTATATCTGCAGTATTACCGAATTTTTATTATTACTAGCAATTTTTATTTTGGCACGGATTAATAATTTTATATAATATTTAAAGAAAAAAAATATTTTTGTTTTTTAACTGCCCCCACTTTTATAGAAATGATTTTTTTTATTGCAGGTATTTTTTCTTACTAAATAAAATTGACTTTAGCTGTTCTAAGCTATTTTCCGTATGACAAAAATTAATTTGTTAAATATTTTGTAATAAAATACAGCTCAAGGAATATTTTTATTATATAAAAAAATACTATAGCTTTTGGTTGAGTCAAAGGGTCTTTTCAAAAAAATGTTTTTTTATATTTTTTTGCCCTTATATAGTTTTTAATTTATTTTTGGAAAACGGCTCGGTGAATTTTAATTAAACTTAACCTGCTTATTTTTGTAACTTAGCGCCACATAAGGAAAAAAAAGTTTTTTTTCTATGTCTAGTTTTCAAGATATTAATTTTTGTAGCTCTAACTATTCTTATATTTACAGGACGGCGACAAAAAAAAGGTATTTACCGTTCAATTTTTGCTGTACGTACCGAAACTCTAAACAAATAAGAACCAAAACAGTAGAAAAATAAAATATATACAGGGCGTCTCAAAAAATAGGTTTATTTGATGCATGAGTTTTATTAGTACTAATGTAGTACTTTTTTTTACTTAACTAGAAAATGTCAATAGTACGTAACTTATTGTTAAGCGCCAGTTATGGGTGTCATTCTCGGTAATTCCCGAAGCCCTCGTAGACCAGCGTATCCTAGGATACTACCAGTAGCGTGTCGTGGATAAAATGGCGGGGGGGGGTCGATAGGTATGGGAGTCAAATAAATTACAAACCTTTTTAAAATAATAACACTATTAATTCTATTTCGAACCGAACCGATCCGAACCGAACCGACCCCCCTGGCCCCCTATACGACACGCCACTGGATACTACTGTATATGTAAAAGTGGAGCAAGGGCAGTAGGATGCTGCTCTCATATTTGCAGTGTACTATGGTACCTAGGATACGCTCGTCATCAGGGGTATATAATGTACTCCAGGCAAAGTTTGCTTCAAAATGGATGCCGCAAATAGATCACATAATATTAATCAATAAACATATAAATAGAAATTATGAAGGTTATAGTACATGTTTAAGATAATTTTAATTTAAGTTAATTTGTTTAGTTACCTGTTAGCATTATTAGTATTAAAACAGTACAATAAAACAAGCTTTTTTCTTGAGACGCCCTGTACATATTTTATTTTTCTACTGTTTTGGCTCTTAGTTGTTTAGAGTTGTACGTACAGCAAAAATTGGACGTTAAATATCTTTTTTTTTTGTCGCCGTCCTGTAAATATAAGATAGTTAGAGCTACAAAAATTAATATCTTCAAAACAAGACATAGAAAAAAACACTTTTATTCCTAGTGTGACGCTAAGTTACAAAAATAAGCAGGTGAAGTTTAATTAAAATTCACCGAGCCGTTTTCCAAAAATAAATTAAAAACTATATAAGGGCAAAAAAAATTAAAATGTTTTTTTGAACAGACCCTTTGACTCAGCCAAAAACTATAGTATTTTTTTTATATATTAAAAACATTCTTTGAGCTGTATCTTATTACAAAATATTTAACAAATTGATTTTTGTCATACGGAAAATAGCTTAAAACAGCTAAAGTCAATTTTATTTAGTAAGAAAAAATACCTGCAATAAAAAAATTAATATCTATAAAAGTGGGGCAGTCAAAAAACAAAAATATTTTTTTTCTTTAAATATTATATAAAACTGTTAACCTGTGCCAAAATAAAAAGCGTCAGTTATAAAATTCGGTAATAGTGCAGATATGAAAAAATGTTTTTTTGACTATCCCCCCTATATTATTTAATAAATTGACAATAATATACGGTATTAATTAAATTGATAAGAATGACATCATAAGCGACTTTGTCTTTAGATATTTACTAAGTCATTTTTATGGCCAAATAATTTTTTTCGGTCAAGATGTAAGAGTTATTAGTATTAGAAAATACACAAAAACGACCATTTAACGAACTTTGACCGTTTATATCTCAAAAACATAGAAAAACTTAACTTTTCTTACATTTTTTTTTAGTTACATATCCTACTATAACATGTTTAAATTATAGCCAATTCCACGGAGCCAAACATTTTCCATAAGGCCTGTGTAAACGGGTGCGGTGTTCTTTACAAATGTTGTACCTTGTACAAGTGTCTCCTTCAACTCTTCTCTTCTTGGGTGGACTACAAGTTATGCCGGAGTCAGAAATTTCGTATCTAAAAATGTTCAATGTTGTTATGTCAAAATTTCCTAAGGTATTATTTAGTTGATAGCAAGTAATAAATAAACTAAAAATTTAAAAATTTATATCATTTACAAAAATCCTCAAAATATTAAGCTTTGAAACTCGAATAGTATTATAGCTACTTCATATTGGTCTAAAAAATTAGACGATGTTTTAAACTCTTCAGCAACCCAAGGAACCTATTAAAATGTTATGAGTTTTTACTCCGAGGTTTATAAGATCATGTGCCTCTCTAACATTTTGGCCGACCTATTTAAAAAAAAGCTTTAGCCTATGTTTTGCTTAAAACGAAAAAAATATATATTTACAGAACCACAGCGTAATAGATAATAATGATAAAAAAGTTTTCTACTTACCTCTCACTTCGAAAAACATTGTCGACTAATTTCGGAAGACTTCCCTGTTTTAACCTCTTCTTTCCATCTTTTCCTAAGCTAAAGGCACTATCTTCAAAATGATCAGAACGTAGAGTTGCATATCTAGGTAGTTGCTATTGAATTCCCAGCAGGGCAATCCATAAATTTTTTTGGTCATTGTTCTTTGGAAATCTGAGAAAAGTTTTGACGAAATTAAAGACCATTTGTATAACAGTAAAATCAAAATTTGTTAAACTTAGATTAAAGTTTATATAATATATATATATAATATATATATATATATATATATATATATATATATATATATACATATACATATAATGATTTTAAAAAAGCTGTTTTGTTTTGAGATATTATACACAAAACTTTAAATGCTACTACATACACCGTGCCACATAACACACACTACTACATTACGGGAATTATTAAAAACTAATCTTTGTGATTGCGGGAAAGTGAAACTTTCTGAATTAAAATGAGTGAGCGTAAAATCGTATAAAAAACTATCTATCGTAACGCTACTGAACTTTGTCGATTTTGAACAAAAACTATACGTCAAGACGACTTACTCATGAAATGTTGTTTTCTCTTCGATTTTTCTTGTTTTTTTGCACAAACAAAAATTTCTTACCATAATTGAACTAAATTAGTTACTAATAAACTTGTTTTTAAAAGCTTTTAGGACTTTTTGTGAAAAATCACGCACAAAAATCAAAAAAATTCCATTACGTATATTATCAACCTTGCACATCACAAAACATCAATTTTTCCTGTCAAAAACGACAGCAGGTTGAATCACTCAAAATACGGCAAGTACATTAAAATTAGCAAGCTGCTTTTCTTTCGCAGTTATGCTGACAATGTGAAAGGGATAAAAGTACCCATATATTATCTAGGGTGGTATTAGTATGTAAGAATCAGTCTATCTTTGTCAGTTTCATAAGTTTAATAGTTTCTGTCTAGTTTTTTATTGCATAAGAAATACCTGGACATAGCAACCAAATTAGATAGAGTCAATAAAAAATGCCTTGTCTTTCCGTCTCTAAAGGCCCTTTCAGGGCCTTTATACAACTCAATGGATCAGATGATATCTCACCCAAAACCAACTCGTCCTTGGGAAATTATTTCAATAGATTTATGTGGACCTTTACCTCGTTCGACAAAAGGTAATTGCTGGATTCTCGTCGTTACGGACTATTTGAGTAAGTTTTCCTTAGTTTTTCCAATGCGAACAGCCCCTACTCAAGCTGTTGTTAAGCATCTTGAGGAGCAAGTATTTATGGTCTTCGGAGTACCCCGTTTGATACTTTGTGATAATGGCCCTCAGTACAAAAGTAACGAGTTTAAGCGTTTCGCTGAGAGTTATCAGGTTAAAATTCAGTATAATCCGTATTATCACCCCAGAGCGAATCCAACAGAAAGGACGAATCGTACGCTAAAAACCATGTTATGTTGTTATGTGAAAGACAACCACAGGAAGTGGGACGAACAAATACATAAACCTGCCTGCGCGATTCGTACTGCAACCCATGAGACAACCAGGATGTCTCCTTTCTTTGTTAATTTTGGTAGGAATATGTGTTTATCAGGAAAACATTACTCCAACCCAGTCTTGTTATCTGAAGAGAATGGTCTACAATCCGCAGCTGAAAGTAAGAACGAAGGTTTCCGGAAGCTCTATGCTGATGTTAAGAGAAGGTTAGAGGTGGCAGGAGAGAAAAACGTAGTTCAGTATAATTTGCGTACAAGGGTACCCAACTTTGTTGTGGGTCAGCGTGTTTGGAAAAAGAATTATGTGTTGTCAGATGCTGCGAAGTTTTTCTCGAAGAAGTTAGCACCGAAATTCGTTGGTCCTTAGGTAATTAGGAATAAAATTTATCCTTGGATATTTGAGCTTCAGGAACCATCGGGGAAAGTACTACCAGGGAGCTGGCATGCCAAAGACCTTAAGTCGGCAGCGGATCTCTCCGATTAACCTTTTTAGATTAATCGTCTTGATGTTGGGGGGGGGATTATGTAACGTGTCATTTTTACGTTTAAGGCAACGTTACATATTTGCTTATTTAGGTAAATAATCAAGGCTCTTCGACTCGTCTTTCTGTACACAAATTAAGGGTATTTTATAGAGCTAGGTTTGGAGGTTATATAGTGTCCAAAACGTTACCTTATAAAGGAGACATTCCATCGAATTACTGTGGACATTGCGCACACCGTATTATCTGGACATCGTAATTGGAATTTAGGATCACAGGTTTCGGAAAAATCACATTAAAACTTTTGATTGTTTTGTTTATCTGTGGAATTTCGTGGTTTTCTTTGACGTTCATGAAAATAAACAGCTGTTCTGCTGGGGAATGGCGGCGTTGCCGCATCACAAATGGTTTCAGTAACAGGAAGGAAACATTTCATTCGCTTATGTTTATTTTCGAGGATATTGGGACAATCCGAACCTCAAATCCTTCACGGATTAGCTAGTTTTGATAGCACGAAAACATATTTGGGTCCACGGGTCGACCAGGAACAACCGAGGCTCCGCCCACTTTGATATCTTTATTAATTTGATAGGGAAAGGATAAAATAAATACGAGTTATGCACTTATATAAATAGGTGATAAACGAGGGATAAAAACCAGGACTAAAATAATAAACAAAATCGTATTTTTATATTATATAAATTTATATATAATCATAGTTATATAAAGTTAATAACTAGCTCAGTTAGTCGGATTGAAGGGCTCTGTAGGGCTAGCTAGTGGTGAGCAAACTTAACATCTGAACACTCTTGTGCCGAGTTTAAGCAGTAGTTCAATGTGTATTTTTAGGTTCAAGTTCAGAAACAACTTTATTAATGTAGAAATGTTTTACAAGAATGGCGTCAAACCATATGAATCTTAGAGAAAACATATATAAAGGGCAAAGGAAACTTTTGACTAAAACTGTAACTAAAATACAACTAAATTCTACACTTAGTATAGCTTTACCCATATAGGAATTGGTTGAATGTTCGAATATTCCTGGGTTTGCTGCATGCTCTGATCTCCAGTAAGTGATTTTACAGTTGATGGTTTCAATGCTGAGCTTCTTATAGTCCGGCTGGTTATTTTCCTCCTACTTGCTATGTCGGCAGGGGTCCGGTAGGCAAATGTTCGGTCTATGTATGGAGGGTGTCTCGATGTCCTTGTTATAAAAATTTCAACCGTGGAAATAGATCCGACAACACCTCAAGGTGCGTTTTACGTATTTTCGATATCCCCTTGGTCGGTGCTGCCCCCTGTAGACCGGTACGGCAGTATTAATGTATTTCCTCATTGGTTAGTTTGAAAACCGCGGGTTTTTTCTCCAGTCTCGCAAACCGGACTTAGTGATTTTTTGGTGAGAGCGTTTTTTTTTATAAATAGGTTTGCATCCTTATTTGAATTTAACCAGGAAAATTAGGTTGGTACTGTCCCCACCAGATTTACGAAACGACTTCCGGCAACTTCATTTTTTTTGTGTTCTCGACAAAGTGCCTTGTCACTTTCCTAACGAATTTTGGCTGGGCTGGTGGCCGTCTATTGGTGTCGCCATTGCTTTTGTGGTTATTGGCACTTATTGGCACTGCAGTAGTTGCGGATTATACCAAAGACGGTTTACTGTGAGCCGTCGTTGTTTAGGCGAATCTAAGTGACGCTCACACCCTTTGAGATGGATTTAAGGCGGCCTACGCCATTTCTACGGGAAATAAAAGCAGTAATAAGTTCGATTTTATTTTTTTTATTATTTTTTTGAATTCTTCAAGACAATATTTGCCTCCCAAATTGTAATTATTTTTCGTGTGAAATGTACTTTTTCGACAAAAGACGTGGGGAATTTTTGGAGTTTTTTTATTTTTTTTTAAAACCACGTTTTAGATAAAAACTATATATTGTTTTTCTCCTTTGTCTACAGCCCTGTCCATTCCATCGACGGGACAGTTGTGCTGGACGCTGGTGTGAAGCCGGGTGTAGCACTGTAACCCTGGGAAAGGTACTTTAGGATTATTTTAGTTCATCCGTTTAAATCTACTTTATTTTATTGAGTCGACATGGGGTTCTCGATTTAAATTACTCGGTGTAGGGGAACTTCGTGCTAAATAGACGAATTCCAGGAAACTGAAATATTTCATTTTCCACAGGGTTTTATGCTCGGGCAAGAATCAGCAACATTTTCGACAACCATGTGCTGCCCTAGCGTGTTGTGCTAAGCGGGCACTAGGGGAGGCGCGGACAGAACAGGGGAACTGGTGCAACAGCAGTGAGGAGATGTCTGGACAACAAATCGAGGTTCACAAAACAAAACACCCTCTTATTCACTCATAAAATAACCAAGGACCAAGGTAGGAGCAAGCCTTTAGATACAATCTTTTCATATAAATTTTTAACATAATTTAAACGTAACTTTTTCATATATAAACAGTATAACTTCAATATTGCTTGTAAACGCAAGATAAGGTATGACGTCATAGCCACAATTTTGCGGCTTAATTAACTTAAGTTCTACTGTCAAATTGCTATTGAGTGTTATTCTGCCCCTAACTTGTTTACATCCATTTCATTTATTTATTTATTTTTATGTTTTTGGTATTTTATCCAACTTTGCCATTAAAATGAACAAGATGAACTAAATTTTAATGTTATTTGTACAACCCAATGACCAACTTTGTAGAGACAAAAGAGAGATGAGGTTATATTTTTTTTAGCGGTTTCCTTACACTGTTTTACCTCATGGGGTAGATCTCGGACTGGGTTGCTGTCTGTCTCATTCTACCCAACGTAGAATGATGACAGCAGATATTTGGTCCAGATCTCCCCTATGACAGAATGATTTTGGAAGTAGTTTTTTTACAGTCATGTGTATAATTGAGTCTTGCACTACTGACTCAAATGTAGGTACACTGTGACCTGTTGAAAATGTGCATCTACCTATAAAGTACTTTCTATTTGTGTCAATACACAAATACTCTGGAAGCCTCGGAAGTAGGTAGAGTTTCATTGTTTGGCTACAACGTTTGGGTTAAACTGTATTTTATTTAAGATCTTCCTTGTAAGACATTGATATTAAAACACTGTGGCGCTTAAAATTTTCTTATTTCTGAACTCCCCCTTCTCCACTGTATAAAAGTTACCGGGCATATCAATGTTTTACGTAGCTGGGAAATACAGTTCTGCTTCCATATATTTGTTTAGTTACTCAGTAATTTGATTGTAGTGTCACAAATTGGCACAGCGTTATTGTTCTATTTACAGTGTCACAAAATGGCGGCAACGTCTTTTAGGTTGCCACAAATGTCACCCAACGCATTTTAATTGGCCACAGTCTTTGTTCTTCAAGATGTTGGTGAACTGAATTCATGTTGGTACTTAATCCTCTTATATTGCTAAAATCAATTCTGAGTTGAGTTTTTGGTCTTCTTTTAATATCTTTGCATGAAGGACCCCCAGGATCACCCGACGCCCGGAGATCCGAGTGGTCGGGTATTTTACCTCCGGAATATTTTGATCCTGGAGGCGCCATCATGCTATCTGTTACTCATTGTTGGAACCGGACTGCCAGCGCAGTAGCGGAACGTGGTGATACCACTTAGCGCTACTCACTTCTGGCATGGTGGTATCTCACCGGTCGACGCCCAATGAGTAAAAAGCGTCTACCACCTACAAATTCCCATGCCGTGCACTTTACGTTTCCAGTTTTTTAGAGCTACTGCGATATATATTTTAAAAAGAGTTGGAGAGATACAACATCCCTGTCTTAAGCCTTTTGTTACCAGGAATTCTTTTGAAAGTCGATTTCCAATTTTAATTTTAATTTGATCCTTTGTATAGTTCTTTTATGTATGTATGATTGATATTAGTTTGCTCTAACACTGTCCATAATTTTTCTACTGGAACGGTATCATATGCTTTTTGTAGGTCTACAAAGGTAACATGAGTCTCTATATTTCTGGCGCTTCTTTTCTCAATTACTTGTTTAAGACAAAAAACATTATCACTACAAGATCTGCCTGCGCGAAACCCACTTTGCTCTTCTTCTTCTTGTTCATGAAAATCATTCTCTATTAGATCTCTAAGAATCCTACCGTACAATCTACTTAGAGTACTGGTTACTGAAATTCCTCTGTAATTGTTACAATCCAGCTTGTTTCCTTTTTTATGTATTGAGGATATGAATGCAAGTTTCCAATCATTAGGTACTGGATGTCCGTTTATGCATTCGTTAATAATATATGTGAGATTTTCGACTAGTTTCTCTGATCCATATTTGAGCATTTCAGCATATATTCCCCCAGGTCCGCTAGCTTTTCCGGATTTAAGCTTTTTAATATTATTCTTTATCATTTCTTTTTCGATGATTACTTCCTCTCCATGTACTTCTATGTCTCTTCTCGGAGAGGCTGCCAGATATTCGGGTCTCGTCTCCTGCAGCAGTCCCTTGTAGTGTTCTGTCCATTGTTCTGGTTTGATTATCTGGATGTTTACTTTTTCTTTTGTTGGGTTTTTTACTGTAGAAATGAATTTCCATACTTCAGAACTCTGCCTACCTCCTACGTCTGTATTTATGTCGTGGCACTTGCGCTCGAACATTTCATTTTTTTCTGTGCGTATCAAATTTCTTAGCTGTCTTCTGGTTTCCCTGTAGATTTCTAGGTCTCTTTGCTCCTTAGTACTGAGCCATTTCAAGTATGTACGTTTTTTCTCTTTGACCATTTCCTGTATTTTGTCCGTCCTGTTATTTCTATTATCTTGGTACCCAACAGCTTCGTTGCTTGCTTCCTTCAAGCTTTTTATTATGTTTGTATATATCTCTTTAAATGAGTGATTTGTGTTTATTAATTTTTCATCTAATCGGTTCTGAGACAATCTTTGGGTACTTTCGATTTCTAGACTTCTAAAGTTGTATTTTTCATTGTCTTCGTCTCGTCTTCTTTATCGCCATTATACCGGTTCAATTGCATGGAATGGTTTGCTAGAGAGCTGGAAGACTTTGCAGAAGATCTGGAAACTGTATTTTTGTGTGATTTACCAATGGAACCTCTAAATAAAAAACAATAGATTGAATTGTTTCGTGCTAAAAATTGTCATGTTTGCGAAAAACCTATTGCTAAAGATGACAAACAGATAAGGGATCACAACCACCTTACCTCTGAATACAGAGGTGCTGCACATAATGAATGTAACTACAGACATTCACACCGTTCCTGTTATTTTTCATAATTTGAGTTCATATGATGCCAGTTTAATTATTGAGAGTATAGCAAAGTGAGATGGTATAATCAATTTGCAAGCAGTAAAAAAAAGAAAAGTATATATCTTTTACAAAAAAGCTGGTTAATAATTTTATAGAACTTAGGATTATTGATTCTTTTCGATTCATGGCTACCAGCTTGTCCAATCTTGTATCATATTTAACAGAATATCCTCTTTTATAAAAAGAATTTCATAGTTTTACGGAAGATAAGATTAAACTGCTAACAAGAAAGGGAGTGTTTTGTTATGATTATAATTATGGATGGGTGGGCAAAATTAAAAGAAACAAAGTTACCCGAAAAATATCAATTTTTTAACACCTTAGAAGCTAAAGAAATATCACAAATTGATTATGAACATGCACACAATGTATGGAATAGCTTTAATTGTAAAAACATGAAAGAGTATTTAGAACTTTATTTACGATCCGACAGTCCTTTTAATGGAGGTATTCCAGCAATTTAGAAAAAGTTGCCATAAAACATATGGTTTAGATGCTGCTAACTATTATAGCCTTCTTGGTTACACATGGGACTGTATGCTCTACAAGACAAATCAAACTTTAGAACTATTAACAGATTACAATATGGTCACATTTATAGAACGTGGTATTAGAGGAGGTTTAAGTCAGTGCTCAAAAAAATATGTTGAGGCCAACAACAAATACATGTCAAATTATGATGCTAGTAAACCGACTACATGTCTAATCTATTTTGATATTAACAATCAATATGGATATAGCATGAGCCAATGCTTACCATATGGTGACTTTCAATGGTTAAATGAAAATGAACAAAAAATGTTTAACGTAGATGAAGTTTCAGATAATTCACATACGGGTTACATATTAGAAGTTGATTTAGAAATTCCCACAATGCTACATGATTATTTCTCTGACCTTCCGCCATGTCCCGAGCATATGTGTTCACCTCAAGAAAAAAACAATCCAAATAAAAAACTTATGGCCACATTGTTTGATAAAAAAGAGTATGTAATTCACTATATAAACTTAAAACAGGCATTAAGACTTGGTGTTAAACTAAAGCATATCCACAGAATCTTAAGTTTTAAACAATCAGCATGGTTTAAGCCTTATATTGATTTAAATACTCAATTAAGACAGAATGCTAAAAACAAATTTGAAAACAATCTTTTTAAATTGATGAATAACGCAGTTTTCGGCAAAGCTATGGAAAATATTCGAAATCATAGTAATGTCAAATTGGTCCGAGACTGGGATGGGTGCTACGGGCCTGCAGCTCTGATTTCTCGACCTGAATTTAAAAGCATTACAATGTTCAATGAAAACTTGGCTGCCGTAGAACTTGAGAAAACTGAAATTTACTTTAACAAACCTATATACCTGGGTATGTGTATTTTAGATATTGCCAAAACAACCATATGCTACCTACTTTTGCGAAAGACTGTTCAATAACATATACAGATACTGATAGTTTAGTATATGAAATAAGAAACTATGATATATATGAAGCTATACGCCGTGACAGTTACAAATTTTTTGATACCTCAGATTACCCTGAAGACAATACATATGTTATATTAGCCAAGAGTTAATAAAAAAGTTTTAGGTATGATGAAAGATGAGAACGGAAATATCATGACACATTTTGTTGGGTTAAGAGGAAAAATGTATGCTTTTAAAGTTTTCAATGGTGAATCGACTAAAAACATTATAGGATTGAACCATATGTCAGCTGAAAAAGTTACTAAAAAGGCAAAGGGTGTTAAGAAATGTATCGTCGAATCAAAAATATTATTTTAACAATTTTAAAGAGAAAATGGTGTTACAAAACGTCGCCCTAGTGGTGAACTGTCCTAACCCACATAAACACAAACTTGAGGTAGCACACTTTTAAAATGTTTTTTTATGGAAAAATTCATGTTTTCGTGTCTAAAATTCTAAACAAAAGACGAAAAGCAGTATGTTTTAATCTTCTGTTGACAGTTTTATAAAAAAAACATGATTTTATTAATGATTTTGTTTTTAAAGCGTGCTATTTCTAGTTTTGTTTATGTGGGTTAGGACAGTTCACCACTAGGGCGACGAAAATCTAATCAGATCAGAAAAACATAAGCTGTACTCGATAAAACAAAATAAAATTGGACTAAGTCCTTTTGATAATAAAAGATCCATATCAAAAGATTCATATGAAATTTTTCCTTGGGGACACTACTGCATTAAACACAATTAATACATTACTAGTATTAAGTTGTATCCATGTATATTTAGCAACAACTGTAATAGCTGTAAGACAATTATGTTAAAATTAAGTAACCTTATAATATGTTTTAGTTATACTAGGACTTTGTAAAAAAACTCTATTTATGCTATGAAAATTGGAATACTAAGCCTTAAAACTTGGAAACTGTGTGTGCGAATGAAGAAGAATTACAAAATGTTGAAAGTCCAGAATGTCGAAAGCTTGGGTTATTAGATATATTAATAGAAACTAACCTGACCAGATCAGGTGCCTTTTTTTTGTAATATACTTTAAAACCTAACCTGACCTGGTTAGGTAAGTACCTATATTTATATACAAGAAGAAACTAACTTGTCTCTTTCACTTAATTTGTGAACGGATTCCTTTCACAAACAAACCTTCTCTTGCCGGCTATTTTACCACAATTTATGGCACGTTTCATTCGACTCTGCCACCAACCCAGAGACAAATTCTCTATGCACCAACCCAACCTCACTTGTGGAATTACAAAATGTCGAAATTACAAAATATCGAAATTACAAAATGTCAAAAAAATATATCGAAATGCGAAATAAAACCTAATAACATATTACGATCTGGTCAGGTTAGATTCAGTGTAATTAAGTAACTAGAAACGGTTAGTTTTTTTTTATAATTTTCACCTAACCAGGTCAGGTTAGATTTTAAACCTGACCTGGTTAGGTTATTATACAAAACAAACTAACCTGATCTGGTCAAGTTAGTTTTTTTGAAATTATAATTACCCAACCGGATTAGGTTTGCTTTTTTTTTATTTCGTATACCAATCTAACCCGATCTGGTTAGGTTTTATTTTCTGTCTTTTAAATTTTTCAACTATTAGTATTTTTGTTTCTTCGACATTTTGTACTTTCGACATTTTGTGTTTCGATGTTTCGTCCGTCGCCCCTTCAATTGATCGCAAACTTATCATTACCTGTCCATACACGCCCCTTTTCCACCAAAAAAAAAGTGTCCAATAACCGGTTAGGTCACGTTTTCGATCAATTAACCAGAGTTGAATTAACAGGTTAGGATAAGTTTGCCATCAATCGACAAAGGTGAGGTTTGGTTTGATAAAAAAAATGCAAAATTTGCTTTTTGTATTAGGAAATGCACGAAATGTGATGACATCGAACCTTTTAGAAAAGCTATCGTCCAAAAAAGTCGGCAAAAAATTTTGCACCCTGTCAATTGTGTACCTTTATCAATATTAATGTTAATCCCGGAATAAAATACACAAACAAAATATAACGGGTTTAAAACCTTAGATACTATAATTAAAATATATTGAAATTGAAAAAATAGTTAAAAAGCTAAAGAATAAATTCCAGTGCAAAATTATTTACTCTGTAGGTTCATTGAATAGCTACCTTATTTGAAAAAGTAATAAAAAAAAAATAGTTTTTAAGGTTTTGATTATAACAAATATAATAAGGGTAAAAAAAAATTGAATTTGTTTTTTTTTTACTTATAAAAATAAAACCAAGTAAAAATTTTCACTAAACTTGCAGACAAAGTGACTAATTATTTAAATTATTTGGTTTTATTTTTAAAAGAACTATGAATAAAGACAGACAGCCATTTTGATTTTTTTGGCCCAAACTTATTTTGAGCAAAAATAAAAAGTTTTTTTTTGACGGTCCCCAATAGCCTTCCTACCTATGAGTGGCTAAAAAGTAAGTCAGCCAAGCATCCTTTTTCATTCAAATTTATTTTAAAATCAAGTTCAAAAACACGACAAAGAAAAACAATTTTTTAGCAGCTGCTCAAATCTTGGATTGATTTTGCAGTCAAGTCAAATAATATTATTTAAAACACACAAATGTTTATGAATAAAATTATGAGATTTAGGAAACAAAATTTTTTTCCACTCTCCATGCATTTAGGTATAAAAAAATACCTTTAAGATTTAAATTTTTTAGAAAACAAAATACTTAACCAAACTTTAGTTTGAGCATGTTTTCAGCTATTATAAGCAAACATCTCAAAAATCAGAATCAATTCCGCCGTAAAAAATGCGAATTATCCATATCTCTACTATTATTATCACTACTAAATGTTTGATTACTTTTTATTCCTAAAAATATCGGGGGGAAATTGATCCCCCCTTAGGTACCACCTTGCACGTTACGTTGTAAGAGTTTTTCGTAAAAATATTTTAACAACATATTTAAAAAGTGAATCCAACTTGTGAACGGTACCTTTATTGGTTTCACTTGGAAACAATGAATTGGCAACATAGTATTTCGTAACTGACAGTCCCCTTGGTGATCGTTGACTGACAGTTGTCAAATTTGCCAGATAGAAAAACCGTTGTATGATGAGGTGCTCGGAAAAATACAATTTATCAAGAACTTGTGGATTATCAGTAGCCGAGTTTCAAGGTAGCTTTTAGATTAAATTTTCCCGCATATTTTAAATTTTTGGGGTTTTCATAATTTCCTAAGTTGGCCCATTACCGTGTGGTGTAAGACGTTTTACACAAAGCTGAAATTGCAGTGTTGTCAAGATTTACACCTAAATTCTGTTGTTTCAAATTTCGTCAGATTATTTCAAATTATTTCAAATTTTGAAGAATTGCCCCCATCAACTCACTTTCTTTCATGTGTCCTCAGTAGATAGGCAAGGGGGGTTCTGTCTGGCTCACTTTTCCTATGTATATTCCCATAAGACGAAAACGTGGTCTTTTTTTTGAACCGGTCGATCACAGTATGTTGCTTGCGACACTAGTTGTCTGCATCGGGCCCTCATATTTACTACATGACTTTAAATGGCATATCGTATATTTTCATTTAAATTATTTTGCAGATTCTTAAATAAATCTTTAATTTTCACTTTAGGATGTGGCTTTAGTTGTATTTTCCAGGATGACATAGTCGTGCTATTCATATGTTAAATATTTGCGCGACCATTCGCTGCGGTGATAGTTGATATAACCTAACATGTCATTTATCTAAGATATTTTATTTTTTATTTGACTGTTAACAGTAATTTTTTTTGTCTTTGCGGAGTTGCACTACTTAACCTAGCTACTTTTACAATGGCGCTTAGCAACTACCTGGTATCATTAGATTTCTTTTCCACTTTGTATTTACTTCTCTATTGTTTGTTTTTATTATGGATAATATTATAACTTGTTTAACATTTTTTTAATTATAATATTCATTTACATAGTTTTTTACAGAATTAACTTATAAAGTATGACATTACAAACTTCTATAATACTGTTCTTATATTTATATTAAAAGAGATGTTTTTACTCTAAGGGCCCACCTCACCGACTTTTTTTTCGTTACTTAGCTTAAAGCATTTCTTATTATAATCATAATATGACGTAATAATAAACAGTTAAGGCTAAGTAACGAAAAAAAAAGTCGGTGCAATGGGCTATTATTGTCTTAATGCTGTTATCACAAAGCATAGCCCTAGCTATACAAAGTATTGTATATAAATTACATTCATTTCTATTACCATCCTAAGGCTACTACTAACAAGTACTACTAACAAGTAAAATAAATATTTTATTTTTACATTTGGACATCATTTGCAACTTTTACCTATAGTCTTAACCATATTACTAATGAATACAAAAAGTCTAGTCCTACTAATTCTAATTTTATTCAATATACTATTATTCAACTCTATTGCCATTTTCTTAAGGCTTAGTATTCCAATTTTCATAGCATAAATAGAGTTTTTTTACAAAGTCCTAGTATAACTAAAACATATTATAAGGTTACTTAATTTTAACATAATTGTCTTACAGCTATTACAGTTGTTGCTAAATATACATGGATACAACTTAATACTAGTAATGTATTAATTGTGTTTAATGCAGTAGTGTCCCCAAGGAAAAATTTCATATGAATCTTTTGATATGGATCTTTTATTATCAAAAGGACTTAGTCCAATTTTATTTTGTTTTATCGAGTACAGCTTATGTTTTTCTGATCTGATTAGATTTTCGTCGCCCTAGTGGTGAACTGTCCTAACCCACATAAACACAAACTTGAGGTAGCACACTTTTAAAATGTTTTTTTATGGAAAAATTCATGTTTTCGTGTCTAAAATTCTAAACAAAAGACGAAAAGCAGTATGTTTTAATCTTCTGTTGACAGTTTTATAAAAAAAACATGATTTTATTAATGATTTTGTTTTTAAAGCGTGCTATTTCTAGTTTTGTTTATGTGGGTTAGGACAGTTCACCACTAGGGCGACGAAAATCTAATCAGATCAGAAAAACATAAGCTGTACTCGATAAAACAAAATAAAATTGGACTAAGTCCTTTTGATAATAAAAGATCCATATCAAAAGATTCATATGAAATTTTTCCTTGGGGACACTACTGCATTAAACACAATTAATACATTACTAGTATTAAGTTGTATCCATGTATATTTAGCAACAACTGTAATAGCTGTAAGACAATTATGTTAAAATTAAGTAACCTTATAATATGTTTTAGTTATACTAGGACTTTGTAAAAAAACTCTATTTATGCTATGAAAATTGGAATACTAAGCCTTAAGAAAATGGCAATAGAGTTGAATAATAGTATATTGAATAAAATTAGAATTAGTAGGACTAGACTTTTTGTATTCATTAGTAATATGGTTAAGACTATAGGTAAAAGTTGCAAATGATGTCCAAATGTAAAAATAAAATATTTATTTTACTTGTTAGTAGTACTTGTTAGTAGTAGCCTTAGGATGGTAATAGAAATGAATGTAATTTATATACAATACTTTGTATAGCTAGGGCTATGCTTTGTGATAACAGCATTAAGACAATAATAGCCCATTGCACCGACTTTTTTTTTCGTTACTTAGCCTTAACTGTTTATTATTACGTCATATTATGATTATAATAAGAAATGCTTTAAGCTAAGTAACGAAAAAAAAGTCGGTGAGGTGGGCCCTTAGAGTAAAAACATCTCTTTTAATATAAATATAAGAACAGTATTATAGAAGTTTGTAATGTCATACTTTATAAGTTAATTCTGTAAAAAACTATGTAAATGAATATTATAATTAAAAAAATGTTAAACAAGTTATAATATTATCCATAATAAAAACAAACAATAGAGAAGTAAATACAAAGTGGAAAAGAAATCTAATGATACCAGGTAGTTGCTAAGCGCCATTGTAAAAGTAGCTAGGTTAAGTAGTGCAACTCCGCAAAGACAAAAAAAATTACTGTTAACAGTCAAATAAAAAATAAAATATCTTAGATAAATGACATGTTAGGTTATATCAACTATCACCGCAGCGAATGGTCGCGCAAATATTTAACATATGAATAGCACGACTATGTCATCCTGGAAAATACAACTAAAGCCACATCCTAAAGTGAAAATTAAAGATTTATTTAAGAATCTGCAAAATAATTTAAATGAAAATATACGATATGCCATTTAAAGTCATGTAGTAAATATGAGGGCCCGATGCAGACAACTAGTGTCGCAAGCAACATACTGTGATCGACCGGTTCAAAAAAAAGACCACGTTTTCGTCTTATGGGAATATACATAGGAAAAGTGAGCCAGACAGAACCCCCCTTGCCTATCTACTGAGGACACATGAAAGAAAGTGAGTTGATGGGGGCAATTCTTCAAAATTTGAAATAATTTGAAATAATCTGACGAAATTTGAAACAACAGAATTTAGGTGTAAATCTTGACAACACTGCAATTTCAGCTTTGTGTAAAACGTCTTACACCACACGGTAATGGGCCAACTTAGGAAATTATGAAAACCCCAAAAATTTAAAATATGCGGGAAAATTTAATCTAAAAGCTACCTTGAAACTCGGCTACTGATAATCCACAAGTTCTTGATAAATTGTATTTTTCCGAGCACCTCATCATACAACGGTTTTTCTATCTGGCAAATTTGACAACTGTCAGTCAACGATCACCAAGGGGACTGTCAGTTACGAAATACTATGTTGCCAATTCATTGTTTCCAAGTGAAACCAATAAAGGTACCGTTCACAAGTTGGATTCACTTTTTAAATATGTTGTTAAAATATTTTTACGAAAAACTCTTACAACGTAACGTGCAAGGTGGTACCTAAGGGGGGATCAATTTCCCCCCGATATTTTTAGGAATAAAAAGTAATCAAACATTTAGTAGTGATAATAATAGTAGAGATATGGATAATTCGCATTTTTTACGGCGGAATTGATTCTGATTTTTGAGATGTTTGCTTATAATAGCTGAAAACATGCTCAAACTAAAGTTTGGTTAAGTATTTTGTTTTCTAAAAAATTTAAATCTTAAAGGTATTTTTTTATACCTAAATGCATGGAGAGTGGAAAAAAATTTTGTTTCCTAAATCTCATAATTTTATTCATAAACATTTGTGTGTTTTAAATAATATTATTTGACTTGACTGCAAAATCAATCCAAGATTTGAGCAGCTGCTAAAAAATTGTTTTTCTTTGTCGTGTTTTTGAACTTGATTTTAAAATAAATTTGAATGAAAAAGGATGCTTGGCTGACTTACTTTTTAGCCACTCATAGGTAGGAAGGCTATTGGGGACCGTCAAAAAAAAACTTTTTATTTTTGCTCAAAATAAGTTTGGGCCAAAAAAATCAAAATGGCTGTCTGTCTTTATTCATAGTTCTTTTAAAAATAAAACCAAATAATTTAAATAATTAGTCACTTTGTCTGCAAGTTTAGTGAAAATTTTTACTTGGTTTTATTTTTATAAGTAAAAAAAAAACAAATTCAATTTTTTTTTACCCTTATTATATTTGTTATAATCAAAACCTTAAAAACTATTTTTTTTTTATTACTTTTTCAAATAAGGTAGCTATTCAATGAACCTACAGAGTAAATAATTTTGCACTGGAATTTATTCTTTAGCTTTTTAACTATTTTTTCAATTTCAATATATTTTAATTATAGTATCTAAGGTTTTAAACCCGTTATATTTTGTTTGTGTATTTTATTCCGGGATTAACATTAATATTGATAAAGGTACACAATTGACAGGGTGCAAAATTTTTTGCCGACTTTTTTGGACGATAGCTTTTCTAAAAGGTTCGATGTCATCACATTTCGTGCATTTCCTAATACAAAAAGCAAATTTTGCATTTTTTTTATCAAACCAAACCTCACCTTTGTCGATTGATGGCAAACTTATCCTAACCTGTTAATTCAACTCTGGTTAATTGATCGAAAACGTGACCTAACCGGTTATTGGACACTTTTTTTTTGGTGGAAAAGGGGCGTGTATGGACAGGTAATGATAAGTTTGCGATCAATTGAAGGGGCGACGGACGAAACATCGAAACACAAAATGTCGAAAGTACAAAATGTCGAAGAAACAAAAATACTAATAGTTGAAAAATTTAAAAGACAGAAAATAAAACCTAACCAGATCGGGTTAGATTGGTATACGAAATAAAAAAAAAGCAAACCTAATCCGGTTGGGTAATTATAATTTCAAAAAAACTAACTTGACCAGATCAGGTTAGTTTGTTTTGTATAATAACCTAACCAGGTCAGGTTTAAAATCTAACCTGACCTGGTTAGGTGAAAATTATAAAAAAAAACTAACCGTTTCTAGTTACTTAATTACACTGAATCTAACCTGACCAGATCGTAATATGTTATTAGGTTTTATTTCGCATTTCGATATATTTTTTTGACATTTTGTAATTTCGATATTTTGTAATTTCGACATTTTGTAATTCCACAAGTGAGGTTGGGTTGGTGCATAGAGAATTTGTCTCTGGGTTGGTGGCAGAGTCGAATGAAACGTGCCATAAATTGTGGTAAAATAGCCGGCAAGAGAAGGTTTGTTTGTGAAAGGAATCCGTTCACAAATTAAGTGAAAGAGACAAGTTAGTTTCTTCTTGTATATAAATATAGGTACTTACCTAACCAGGTCAGGTTAGGTTTTAAAGTATATTACAAAAAAAAGGCACCTGATCTGGTCAGGTTAGTTTCTATTAATATATCTAATAACCCAAGCTTTCGACATTCTGGACTTTCAACATTTTGTAATTCTTCTTCATTCGCACACACAGTTTCCAATAGAATCTACATTTATTTTTATTTTAATATTTATTTTTATCCTTATAAACCCAACAGTAACGTCTTTTAGACGAAAATTGTTCGTAGCACCCCTGTAATCTTCCGCCGGCGGCGACTGTAGCAAGTATTTCTGATTACCCTATCCAAAACCTCATGGGCCGTCACTGAATAACAGCAGTTTCTATATGGGAGGACCCCCCAGAATAAAAAACTATATACGTGCCTAGCTTTGATAAGAAAAGTAAAAAAATAATCACCACTTCAATAATTTGACCAGTCCCCCACTTAGTCAGATTTTTCTGGCAGATTTTAAAGAAATAATTTGACATTCCCTTAAAAATCCGTTCAAATATAATGGTGGCAACAGCGTAGAGCTAATTTTGTAGCGACCCTTCCACGACATGCAGTTAGTCCCTCTTTGTTAATTTTACCGTGAAAAACAAAGAAAGAAAGTAAACTTAGCTGACCTCATAAAGAAAACGAATAGGACTCATAAATTTGAAAGAAATGTGACGAAATGTGACGAAATCTGACATTTCAGTTTGTGTGGTTAATGGTTATCTGCTTTGAATTTATTTACAATTTTTAAATTAAAAATTTTTAATAAATTAGGCGTTTTTAATTAAAAAAATATATTATATCGTGAAGCTACATCTATCAAAAAGTGGGAAATGGCCTTTTAGGTAAGTTTTTAAGTTTAAAATTGCCTTTTAAACGAGAAATCTTAAGCGCCAGATTATGTCACATTTTTTCAAATTTCGTCAAATTTTTTGAAATGTAAAGAATTGACCCCGATATGTCAGTTGCTATCAGCAATGCCAGATAGTTACAGCAGTGTCATAACAGCCATTGATTTGTTATTCGGACAAGATGAAGACAAGATAACCCTAGATTTTGTGAAAAATAAACTTTTAATGGAAGAATCAAGGAAAAACAAAAATAAACAAACAGAAAAAAGGAATGTTGCTTTATCTGGTTTTAAAAACAAGAACTGTCAAAGGAAACCTGGCCAAACCTCCAGCCAAACAAGTCAAAATCCAGGAAACAGTACTGGATACTTAAGTAGAAACTGAAATGGAAACTTCTCATACAGGTGTCATTCCTGTGGAGAGCCTGGTCACTTTAGAAGATATTGTCCCAAAAACAAGAACAAAAGGTGAGTAGTAGAGGTGGATATACAAACCATGGTGGTCGTGCAAATATGACACAAGACAATGAACAAAAAGATGAGTGTTCAGAAAAACAAGGAATAAGTTTTCTAACTGGAAATCAAAAGGTTCTTGAAAGGTCTGAATTAGATGAAATAAAGTTTGTAGTAGACTCAGGAGCAACCCACCATTTGATAAAAGAGCAGTACCAGAAATATTTGATCAACAAGAAAAACTACAATCAGGAAGTTAGTGTTGCAAAGAAAGGGCAAAATCTAAAAGTAACAACTGAAGGAGACATGAACGTTAAGACAGAGACCGGTATACCAATAAACATTAAAAGCATATGGGTGTGTAAATACCTGTTACACAACCTTTTGTCAGTCAGGAAACTAGAGGAAGCAGGACTCGAAGTAAGTTTTAAAAATAAAGCAGTTTTTATTAGACAAAAAGAAAATGTGGTTTTAAAAGGTAAAATAATAGGAAATCTGTACTATGTCACTTTTAATATACCACCAAAAGAATCAGTCAATTTGACAACCAAATAAAATCAGATGTTATTGCATAGAAAGATCGGACACTCAAGTAGGTACGCTCCACCAGAATTATGTGAGACTTGTTTAGAAGGAAAGCAGGCAAGGTTGCCATTTAAACTGTTAGACGAAGACAGAAAAGCTAAGAGAGTGCTAGAAGTGATCTCAACAGATGTTTGCGGACCCATCAACCCTCCAACATATGATGATAAGAGATACTATGTCAGTTTTATTGACCATTACTCACATTTTTCAATGTGTTATTTAGTAGCAAACCAATCAGAGGTCTTAGAAAAGTTCATAGAATACATGAAATATGTAGAAGTAAAATTTGATAGAAAAATAGAGAGAATTCGCTGTGACAACGGAAGAGTTAATGGAATGAAATGAAAGAATATACTGTACCCAGGAATCCCGAACAGAATGGCATAGCAGAGAGGTTAAATCGTACTCTTCTTGAAAAGGCCAGATGCATTTTGTATGACTCAAAACTTGATAAGGAATTTTGAGGAGATGCACTGAGAGTAGCAGTAGGTATATTTGCTAAACAGAACTGAGACTTCTACATTACCTGATAAGAAATTACCCACTGAGATTTGGTATGGACATAAACCAAATTTGGACAAAATTAAGTTGTTTGGTTGTGTTGCCTACAACCTAATACCACAAGAGGACAGACACTCAAAACTAGACCAAAGAAGTAAGAAAATGATAATGATTGGTTATGCAGACAACGGGTACAGACTGTGGGATCCGACAGAGAGAGAAGTAGTGCATGCGAGAAACATAATCTTTAATGAGATGAGATTGTATGAAGACAGAGAAAATAAAGTGGAAATTGAGGAAAATAGTGACTCAGAAAATGAGGAAGAAAATAATAGAACTCAAAGTACACCAAGAAAGACAGAGGAAATACCTAAAAACAAGGAAAATGTAGACAATAAAGGTAGAAAAAGTCAAAGAATAGTAAAAAAATCTTCATACTTGCATGACTATGAAACAGAGATAGAAGATGATAACAGCTCTGTCAGCTGGAAATTTACCCTCAGAAGTACCACAGTCATACCAGGAAGCTAAAGATGATCAAGGATAGCAACAATCAATCAAAGAAGAATTAGACTCATTAGTGGAAAATGGAACATGGAAATTGATTGAAAAACCTGAAAATGTGGAAATGATAGACTCGAAATAAGTGTTTAAAGAAAAAGAAGTGAATGGTGAAATCGTAAAAAAGGCAAGGCTTGCTGCACGTGGCTTTCGTCAAAGTGTTTTAAGTGCAGATGTGTATGCGCCTGTCGCCAGAATGGTGACCAATCGTGTCTTGTTATCTTTCTATGTGCAAGATGATTATCATGTAATGCAGTTAGATGTTAGGTCAGCATTCTTGTAAATTAATTAAATCCTTGTATACAAGCTCCTAAGTATAAACAACAAGTGAAATTAAAGAAAGAAAAATAAGAAAAAAGGTTTCTGCTTCGGCCGGGGATCGAACCCGGGATCTCTTGCTATCTAGGCAAATATTCTAACCACTGAACTACCGAAGCCATACATAAATTTTCGGAAAACTTCCATCTATGCAGGCTGCGGTGTCTCAATACAAGAACGAGAAAATCTCAGGGTATTAACTCGACATAATCATCCAACTGATCTCTCTAAATTCTTCTTTCCCACTGTCAAAGGTATGATAACTCAAATTAGACGTAAAGAATCAACGTCTGAAAGCATGAGATCAGCTTTTCGTGTGTTAAAATTTCTGATCGCAAAATGGGCGATTGCCAATATAATTATCAAATATCAAATTGCAAATAATGCAAGGACCTAAAACTATAAACAACAAGTGAAATTAAAGAAAAAAGTTTTCTGCATCGGCCGGGGATCGAACCCGGGATCTCTTGCTATCTAGGCAAACATTCTAACCACTGAACTACCGAAGCCATACATATATTTTCGAAAAACTTTCACCTATGCAGGCCGCGGTGTCTCAATACAAGAACGA
Organism: Aspidapion aeneum; assembly: GCA_963576565.1. Lineage (NCBI taxonomy): Eukaryota > Metazoa > Arthropoda > Insecta > Coleoptera > Brentidae > Aspidapion > Aspidapion aeneum. The sequence goes on from OY755038.1 coordinate 150,944,180, forward strand.
GAAATTCTCAGGGTATTAACTCGACCAAGACATCCAACTGATCTCTCTAAATTCTTCTTTCCCACTGTCAAAGGTATGATAACTCACAGACGTTGATTCTTTACGTCTAATTTGAGTTATCATACCTTTGACAGTGGGAAAGAAGAATTTAGAGAGATCAGTTGGATGACTTGGTCGAGTTAATACCCTGAGGGTTTCTCGTTCTTGTATTGAGACACCGCAGCCTGCATAGATGGAAGTTTTCCGAAAATTTGTGTATGGCTTCGGTGGTTCAGTGGTTAGAATGTTTGCCTAGATAGCAAGAGATCCCGGGTTCGATCCCCGGCCGAATCAGAAAACTTTTTTCTTATTTTTCTTTCTTTAATTTCACTTGTTGTTTATAGTTTTAGGTCCTTGCATTATATGTAATTTGGTATTTGATAAGCTCCTAAATGTTGGAACTCTTTAATTTCACTAGGTTTCCAGCGCTCCATAAAAGATCCATGTCTATATTTTTAAAAAAGGAACTTATTTGTTGATGTATGTTGACGATGTTATTTTGTTTTCTAAAAGCCTACAGGATCTCGAGTTGATCAAAAAGTGCTTAAGTCAAAAATGTAAGATTAAAGAATACACCAACAGTTGAGCAATTCCACGCCAAGTCATCCAATTTACAAAAAAATTGTTACCCTGACATTTAATTTTTTTCTTTAATCATGCTTACTAAATGAAACAGCTTATGCTTAACCACTTTTGCACAATTTTAGATTTTTTAATCCAATTAGTCTGTTGTACACGCATTTGAAAAGTCTAAAAACGGTCAAAATGGGACTTTAAAGAAAAAAATTATGCTCATAGTAAACAGCGCCTAAAAAAAATTAGCCTATAATTTTGAAAACATGCATAAAAGTAGTTTTCAAAAAAATGTGATGTTTAGCAAAATATTTTATACTGGCTTAATTAGAGCAATTTAGAGAATATCGAAGAATTCGAAGTTTTCATATTTTTTTGGGGTATAAATGTAATGTTTTCTTAAATTGTTGATACAGTGTTGGAAAGCTATACTCAAGGACTATACCTTCCTTGTATAAAACATATTTAAAAAGTAGACGTTACCTTGGAGTTCCACGAAGAAGTTAAGAATGTCTGGGAAATCCCTCAACTTCAGCATCAAAAATGACCCTGTCTATCGGGGTGCTGGTGGTAATCAAAGATTATAGATTATAATATATATTATTAGGATTGGCCACTTAAAATTATATTATTATTATATACAGTGTGTCGAACGTACATAAGTTCGGGTAAGCAGTCCAGAGATGGCGCTACAAACATTTTCGAAAATTGCGCACGGGTGATATATTTAATTTTATATAAAAATACTAAGTAAAATATTTTTAATATAACTTAAAGATTATTTATATTCCATAATCTTTGAATTATATTAAAAATTATTTTCAATATTTTAGGAAATCATTTTGGTGAAATGAATCCAAAATATCTTAACTACTACTTGTATTGAAAAGTCTTTAAAATATTTTAGATAATCATTTCACCGAAATACATAAAAAAACAACTTAATAACTACACATTTATTTTTTATTTAGCTATGTTCAGTATTCCACCGGTCAGGAGTTTTTTTAACTGTAATATATTTTATATAATAAATCAATGTTAATTTAGGCACATGCTAGTCATTTAAGGAATGTTTATGTTGGTATCTCAATCACAGTTTTTTTTATCAATAATTTCACCTTAATTTAAATATTTTATGAACTAGATATCTATATCATAACAAAAACATTTCATGTAAAAAAAGCCAAGTACGCGAAAGTGGTATTTCGTAAAATGAATTGAGACAAAAGTAAAGCCAAGTTCTCCAATACAAATTTCAAAATGAAAGGTTCTTATAGTGTTTGGAAACGTTTTTTTTAAACTATGCTATTCCAGCCAAACTTCTTTATGTTCAATTTAGCACTGTGCCTAAGAGTCATTTGCAGCCGTAATATCCAAGTTTAGAAAAACATTTCCAAACTAGTAAGAACCTTTCATTTTGAAATTTGTATTGCAGAACTTTTTACGGAACACCACTTTCGCGTACTTGACTTTTTTTCATGAAATGTTTTTGTTATGATTTCACTCTTTTTTTAAAGGATTTGGACAATATTTAAGTTTTAAAGTAGTAAAATATGCGGAATATTGTTCAAAACTTTAGCAATACCTTATTAAAAATTTTGAGGTTTTTTTTTATATTTTCCTATGGTTTTATCATAGTTACTATCAGCCTTCTAAAGCTCAGCTTGCTCAGTGTTCGTGGAAGTAGGCAATGTTATTTTTACATAACTTTACATTTATAGAGGAGGAAAGTAAATTAAAATTTGGGTTTTTTTAATTTTCTTTTATATTTTTATCATAGTTGCTATTGGCCTTCTAAACCTTAGCTCTCTAACGTTTCTGGAAGTGGAGAATGTTACTTTTACATAACTTTACATTTATAGGGGAAGGAAGTTAATTAAAATTTGAAGTGTTTGCATTTTCTTTTATAGTTTTATCATACTTCCCTTCCAAAGCTCAGCTCTCTAGGGTTCCTGGAAGTGGGCAATGTTACTTTTACATAACTTTACATGTATGGGGGAGGGGAGTAAATTAGATCTGTGTGGTTTTTTGATTTTCTACAATCCAAGGGTTTGGTCGCAATTTCTATCAGTCTGCCAAATTTCAGCTTTGTAACATGTCTGGAAGTACAGACAAATTTATATGATTTATATATGAGTGAGTGAGTGAGTGAGTGGCAATTTCGACGTTTTTTGAAATTTCGTAACTACTTTACTACTTTATGGAAGCCTTTGAAACTTAGAGGGATGGTTAGCTCCATAAAGATCTATGCCTGTGCAAAGTTTGAGTTTCGTAGCTCATTCCGAAGTAGAGTTTTAGATAGGTCAAATATGGGCTGAAATGTTTCAAAAAAAGATGGTACAGCAGTTTCCACGCGAACTTGGTATGGCACAACGGCATTCTCCCATTTTTGGCGGAGCTGAAAGTAATTAAAGTGTTTTTCATAATAAATCTTTCTATAAAACAAGCTTATATCACTGTATACATACTAAGGGCAATGCTTATATAAATATATATTGTTACTTACCTGAAAATTTCTTGGGAATCTATGAAACAGTTTAATTTTGAAAGGGCAATTGAGTACGCAACACGTTAAAGCCATTTTCAAATAAAGATCCCATTTAAACTACGTAATAAATTAAAAAAAAAACAAACATTTATGAATGACAGAAAAAAATTGACAAATATAAAAAATTGATAAATTTGAAAAGTTTGACGGTATAAAAAATTATACCGGAAGGAAGCAACAGCGCGGGTATTTTTTGTGTAAAAAACTGTAAAAATTATGGAATTAGTGCCATCTCGGGAATGCCTACCGAACTATCAGTGCGCAGGCCGAGGTGGTAATCAAGTAGGGTAAATTTTATACTGTGTCATATACTTTTAAAAACAAGAATAAAAAATCTGGGTCTGTAATCCTTAAGGTCACTACACATTTTGTGGCCAATTAAAATGCGTTGGGTGACATTTGTGGCAAACTAAAAGACGTTGCCGCCACTTTGTGAGACTGTAAATAGAACAATAACGCTAAAATCAAATTACTGAGTAACTAAACAAATATCTGGAAGCAGAACTGTATTTTCCAGCTAGGTAAAACATTGATATGCCCGGTAACTTTTATACAGTGGAGAAGGAGGGTTCAGAAATAAGAAAATTTTAAGTGCGCCACAGTGTTTTAATACCAAAGTTTTACAAAGAAGATCTTAGTTAAAATACAGTTCAACTCAAACGTTGTAGCCAAACAATGAAACTCTACCTACTTCCGAGGCTTCCAGAGTATTTGTGTAATTAAAGAAACCAAAAAGAAATTGAATCATTGACAAATAAAATCTTAAAAGATTGAATTAAGATGACAAAACTAGAAGCACTTTACAGGTAGATGGACTTAAAAGTAGTAGAATCTCCAACAGGTCACAGTGTACTTACATCTGAGTCAGTAGTGTAAGACTCCATTATTTAATGATTGTAAAAAAAAATATACTTCCAAAATTATTCCGTCATAGGGGAGATCTGGACCAAATATCTGCTGTCATCATTCTACGTTAGGTAGAATGAGACAGACAGCAACCCAGTCCGAGATCTACCTCATGAGGTAAAACAACGTAAGGAAACCGCTAAGAAAATATAATCTCATCTCTCTTTTGTCTCTGCAAAATTGGTCATTGGGTTGTACAAATAATACGAAAATTTAGTTCATCTTGTTTATTCTATATGTGAAAACTAGGGGTAAAGATGGCAAATTATTATGAAAAAAATAAAGGTAAAACCAAGTTGAAACAAACTCTTTCAATGGTACAGTACAATTCAGATAAATAGTTATGCCGCAAAATCTTGGTTATGACGTCATACCTTATCTTGCGTTTACAAGAAATGCAAAAGTAGTACTTAACAAAAAAATTATATGGAAAATTATATGTAAAAAAAATATATCTAAAGCTTGCTCCTACCTTGGTCCTGGATTATTGTATGAGTAAATAAGAATGTATTATTGTGTAAACCTGGAAGCTTTCAAACATCTTCCCTGCAACTCCGGGTCCCTGACCTGCTCGCGCCTCCCCTGAAGATCCCTTAGCACATGGTACTTGGACAGCACATGGTCGTGAAAAGGTTGTGGGATCCTTGCCCGAGCGTAAAAACCCTGTGGAAAATGAAATGTTTCAGTTTCCTGGAATTCGTCGGTTTTGCACGAAGTTCCCCTACACCGAGTAACTTAAATCAAGAACCCCATGTCGACTCAATAAATGAACGCAGATTTCAACAGATGAACTAAAATAACCCTAACATACCTTTCCCAGGGTTACAATTATACACCCGGCTTCACACCAGCGTCCAGCACAACTGTCCCGTCGATGGAATGGACGGGCTGTAACCAAAGGAGAAATATAATATATAGTTTTTATCCAAAACGTAATTTTAAAAAATATATAAAAAAAACTCCAAAAATTCGACACGTCTGTTCTAGGAAAATTACGTTTCACACGAAAAATAATTACAATTTGGGAGGCAAGTATTGTCTTGAAGAATTCAAAAAAAAATAAAAGAAAAATCGAATTTACCACGCTTCTTTCCCGTAGAAATTATAATAAGTCCCTCAATCAGAGGATGTGAGATCTACGCAAAATACTCCACACTGCACACGGTTCCACAATTTACCGTTTTTGGTATGATTCTGCAAATCCTGCAGTGCCAATAACCAAAACAAATCTATAGCGATCCAAAAAACGGTCGACAGTCCAGTCGATTTCTTTAGAAAAGAAAGAGGGCACACCTTGTAAAAAAACGAAGATGCCGGAAATGGTTTCTTAATTTGGTGGGGACAGTATCAACCAAATTTTCCCGGTGAAATTCAAATAAGGATGCAAAACCATTTATAAGAAAAAGTTCTCACCAAAAAATCCCCAGCCCGGGCTTGCAAGCCTGAAAAAAAAACCGCGATTTTCAAACTAACCAATGATGAAATACACTAATACTTCCGTACCGGTCTATAGGGAGCAGCATCAACCCAGGGGATATCGAAAATACGTAAAACGCACATTGAGGTGTTGTCGGATCTATTTCTACGGTTGGAATTTTTATAACAAGGACATCGAGACACCCTTATACCGAACATTTGCCTACCGGACCTCTGCCAACATAGCAAGTAGGAGGAAAATAACCCGCTAGACTATAAGAAGCTCAGCATTGAAACCATCAACTGTAAAATCAATTACTGGAGATTCGAGCATGCATCAAACCCAGGAATATTCGATCACTCAACCAATTTACTTGTACTTTAGTTATAGTTTTAGTCAAAAGTTTCCTTTGCTCTTTATATATGCTTTCTCTAAGATTCCTATGGTTTGACGCCATTTTTGTAAAACATTTTTACGTTATTAAAGTTGTTTCTGAACTTGAACCTAAAAATACACATTGAACTACTGCTCAAACCCGGCATAAGAGTGTTCAGATGTTAAGTTTGCTCACCATTAGCTAGCCCTACACAACCCTTCAATCCGACTGAGTTAGCTATTAACTTTATTTAACTATGATTATATATAAATTTATATAATATAAAAATACGATTTCGTTTATTCTTTTAGTCTTGGTTTTTATCCCTCGTTTATCTCCAATTTACAAAAGTGCATAACTCGTATTTATTTTTATCTTCTCCTTATCAAAGTAATGAAGATATCACAGTGGGCGGAGCCTCGGTTGTTACTGGTCAAACCGTGGACCTAAATATGTTTTCGTGCTATAAAAACTAGCTAATCCGTGAAGGATATGAGGTTCGGAAGAGAAATCATTGTCCTAATATCCTCGAAAATAAACATAAGCGAATGAAATGTTCATCTAAATGTTTTCTTCCTGTTACTGAAACCATTTGTGATGCGGCAACGCCGCCATTTTCCAGCAGAACAGCTGTTTATCTACATGAACGTCAAGTAAACGACGAAACTACAGAAATAAACAAAACAATCAAAAGTTTTAATGTGATTTTTCCCGAAACCTGTGATCTCAAATTCCAATTACGATGCCCAGATAATGCGACGTGTGCAGTGTTTACAACAACACGATGGAATGTGTCCTCTATAAGGTAAATTTCTGGACAATATATAACCTCAAAACCTAGCTCTATAAATTACCCTTAATGTGTGTACAGAAAAATGAATCGAATAGTTTTGGTTATTTACATAAATAAAACAAATATGTAACGTTTGCCTTAAACGTAAAAATGACACGTTACAATTTTTTTGTTATTTTTAAATTTTTAGTGAAGTTAAATTGCATCAGATAAAACAGGCGTGGATCTAAGGGGGGATGCCCCCCCCAAATCTGAAACTTTACTCAGTTTTGACACATAGAATACACCTCCTGGTCACTATGCAAAATAGTTTTGTGAAATATTTATTATGACATTTTCCCCCAAAATAAAGTTTCTAGATCCGCCCCTGCAAATTAAGGTTTATCAGAAGGTAAAGTTTATTTATATGAGCACTGTTCAATATATTATGATCTAAACTCTCTTCATAAGGTCACTACACAAATTTTTTAAAAGTTTATTTACTTTTTTAGTAGTTACCTACTGCCATATTTAAAAAATCGGAAAAGAAGTTAAGTTCTATAATTTCAGAAACCGAACAAATTTTTTTTCTGGGCTTGAAGTAAATTTAGCATCTATAGTTAAATCATCCAGAGGAGTGAAAGAATGGTGTCCAGTTGTTGTTTGTTTGAGGTTTTAATGTAAAACAAATCGTTTCACAGTACCTCCAAACGCAAACGGGCTTTTACCATGCGTTAGTTTTGTAGTTAGTTTTTTTAATGCCCAGTGGCGTATGCAGAAATTTTCCAAGGGGGTTGGGAGAGGGGGCTTGAGTAAAAGCAAGGTCCTGGAAAACCATTTATTTCTTCTTTCAGAAAAATTCAATCTTTAGGAGAAGTTATTTAATGGCTTTGGAAAGATTAGGCCTCCAACCCCCCTCCCTCCTGCGTACGCCACTGTTAAACCTGACCATTTCATTTACCAAAGAAACAAACTAATTAATGTCCGTGTCTCACCAAAAATGTATTCTTAAAACTAAAAAAAAATTTCCGACAGTGTACGAAGATGGGACTTGAACCCACAAACTAGGATGTCACGCAAAACAGTATGTGACGATGATTGATGATTTTTATACATAATTTTTTTCATTTTGCGACTCAATAAAAAAATTTGATTTTTTACATGCTTTAACCAAATAGCTTAAAAGTTGATGTTAAAATGACAGACCCAGATTTTTTATTTTACTTTTCTTTAGACGATACATTGTCAAGTAAAACAAGGCACAAGCGAAGTTCTAATAGACAGATAGACATGACGATTTTTTTAGTCAAAAGTTGCCAATTCTGAGGTTTTTCCAATTTTAAAAAATTTAGTTTGCTGAAAGGCAAGACCTAGGCATTTTTCTTTTGCCTTGTATGATAGTCAAGCCACTGAGCTTTAATGTGCGTATATACTGTTTTTTGATGGACCATATTCCGCACCGGTGTAAATAATTAAAAATCGAGAAAATCATAAAATTTTCTATTTTTTTAAAACTATTTTTGCCATGTCAAAAAAGTAAGATTAATTTTTTTTCTGTATAGGATTATCCAACCAATATTAAAAATTTCTTCCAAAACACTTGTTTTTACATAAGATTTAATACAATAGAAATAAACAAAAATAAGGCCACAATTTTCTTCTTTTTTTTACTTTTAAAGTGGCCTGTAAAATAAGGGAGGCGACATTAAAAATTAAAATTTGTTAATTTGGTATTCCTAAGGACACTAATACATATTATCAAAATTTGGATTTTTTAGCTACCCCCATTGGATGATTTGGCGTGGAATTACTCAGTTGACATTTTTAGGACTCGAAATTGAGAAGAGAAATGACAATGAGCGGTTTATAAGTCAAACAAGTTTAATCAAAAAGGTTTTAAGTAAATTTAATATGAATGAATGCAAAGATTCTGATGTGCCGCTACAACCTAAAATTCAGAAAATTTTGAACAATGAAAATAAAAACAAAAATGATAATTTTCCTTACAAAGAGCTTATTGGCTGCCTAATGTATATTATGTTAGGAAATAGACCAGATTTAAGTTTTAGCGTTTCGTTTTTCAGCCAGTTTCAAAATTGCGATGATGAGTCACATTGGATTTATTTAAAAAATGTTTTAAGACATTTGAAACAAACTGAAAATTTTGGAATTAAGTTTGCTAAAAATGAAAATTCTTGTCAAAATTTAATATCTTTTGTAGATTCTGATTACGCAAATGACCGAATAGATAGAAAAAGTGTAACAGAATTTTTGATAAAATTTAACAATAATTTAGTTTATTGGAAATCTCAAAAACAAAATATCGTGACATTATCAAGTGCTGAGAGTGAATACATTGCTTTGACAAGTTATGTTACAGAAAATTTATTTTTGGTACAAATGATTTCAGAAATTCTTAATGTGTTTATCCAATAAAAATCTATGAGGATAATCAATCAAGCATTAAGATGGCCTTAACTCTAGATACTAAGAACTAAACATATTGACATTAAGTATTACTTTGTCAGAAATTGTTTACATGATGGTAAAATTGTTTTGAAATATGTTAGTATAAATCAACAATAGGCCAATATTTTTACAAAGCCATTAGCAAGAACAAAATTTAAATATTTTAGAGAATTACTGAATGTTGTTAATGTGTCACATTAGTTCTTTTAATTTAAGAAACTAGGATTTAGTTTTTAAGAAGCGCAGGAATAGTATTTAAACGCAGTAACACAGAAATGCAGGGGGGTGTTAGAGATAATGATACTTCTGTGTTTTAACATGCTTAGGTAATACTTATATGAGTAGAAATAGGCATTAGTAGGTTGTGTTTAGTTTAGGATATTGCCACTAGAGGCAGCAGTCGTTTTCGAACAGTTCTTCTGGCAGACCGCGTAAAACGTCGTAATTGTTTTGTAACGCTATTTTATATTAGTAAAACTGTTATTAATTACACACGACCTGCTAAGTTATTTAATCGTACTCTGCTATATATTTTGATCTATCTTAGCAATATCTTGGTGATGTCTGTCTGTGTGTGTGTGTAGGTGTATATATAAGTGTGTATATTATGTCTGTCCGTAACACGATAGCTTCTAAACCGCTAAACCGATTTTCATAAAATCAGGTAAAATAGTGTTCGACACTCTAATGAGCTGATTAGATTTTGGTCAAAATTCATAAATGCTAATGACAATTAAAAATTTTTAAAAATGCTTACTTTTTAACGAGTACATTTTTCTCAATTTGTGTTATAACCAAAAACGTAAGAGCTTTAGTTTCTGAGATATTTACCAAAAATTGTTTTCAAGGCTGATATATCATGGCTTCACTTAAAGCGTGCTAAAAGGCTAGCTGGGAAGATATCAGATCCGTCATGGATCCATTTATTTTTAGTCGCATTTAACTCTCAAACTTTTAATTTTTGAGAAAATATGTAATAAAATAAAATAACCTGTAGAACCTATAAAATAAACTCAATCACTGAATTGCCTGTGTCGTACATTTGTATCCGGGACGCAATGGTATTGGATTCAGTACCTGTGTCAAATTTATTATGTTAGGCAAATTATTATACACAAGCGCGGATTTGAGAGGGGATAACGTGGTAATTAACCCCCCCCCCCCCCCCCCTCCCTAGAATTTTTTTATTACAAATAAGTTTTTCGTCGACTATTAAGCCCCCTTAGATTTTCACCTAGATCCGCGCTTGATTATACATATCAAAGATGTTTTTTCGATTGGTGGTTTTATCAATCTGTGTCTCCGATGGAAGTGGGCCATCCAAACTGGATCCTTGGCAAAATGGAAAGGTCAGTCAGATTTAAGAATCCAGGATACAATTCAAATCCGCTACAAATATTTAAAAAAAAACGGATACATATTTTTAATACGTAACTATTGTAGGAAAATTTTTGGAAAAGGTACCAACTCTACAGCTTCAACTAGCTACAAATAAAACAATGCTATTATGTATTACTTTTATTAAATAAAAAAAGCTCAGATTCTTTTCACCGTTCAAATAGGTTTCCCTATTTAGAGTGTTACCTGCAGTGTGTATTTTCATTTACCACGCAATATTTTTATAAAGATAAAAATATGCTGGCCATTTTATTGTGCATCCTATATAATTAAACAAGCATTTGTTATAAAATTTCGTAGTATGTATTCAATATAAATAAAACTTAAACAGATAAATATAGATAATTACTATTTATTGGGTTTTACACCAATTATATTAATGAAGGCAACTAAATGCTATTTAAATTTTATTTACAGGGTTATCAAGCCTATATCTTGCATGGGAAAATTCGAGTGTTCGAGTATAGAAAGACAATTTTTTTTTTGGATTAAAGTAAAACATATATTTGCGCAATGCTGCCAGTTATTTACTCCTATTTATGTTAAAAATAATGCCCTTACTCGACTGCACAGCCCTACTGTGTATGACGTTAGACTTCATCGATTAGGTATTCTTTCCTTGCGAGAGTTTGATGAGTTCGACACGTACTGTGGGTTACGTAGTTTGGTGTTTTTATTTTTAAAATACCGTTTACAAGGACAGACAGCGTGAAAAGGAAGTAAAGTAAATTTTTCTAGCGACATCTTTGCGAATCACCTCGAACTGACCGTATTAATATGGTAAAACCATGAATAAACCTATTATGAACCACTTTTAAACTATAGTGGCGACATCGGCATATGCCCGTCTCTTTTTTCTAGTTTTATTTTTTGTCTGTCTTTCTCGAACACTCTGCTATCTCACATGCAAGATCCAGGCTTAATAACTCTGTATATTATTTATCAAATATAAGACCCAAATACCCATAAGCTACAAAATTAATGCATTTGTTAAAATAGCGAAATTTAAGTATAGTGTCAAGCAATTAAACCACCCATCAATTTAGATAAGGTTTAAGATGACGTGTTTCTTTTTTTATGAATACTAGGATAGTAATACAAAAAGTGATAAAATTTTTATCTAAACCGTCTCAAATCGCTTTTTCTTAAAAAATACATAAAAATCTCAATTCTGCATCTGAATATTTGACAGCTTAATTGCTAAACAGCATATAAAAATATAAATAAAGTATAAATCAACCATACAGGAATTGTTTTCGAAAATAGTTAATTTTATTTATTATCTAGAAAATTAAAAAATGGATTACAAAATTTCCTTGGCCTTTAACGAACAAAACAAATTCCTTATAACACAGCTCGAACTGTGACGACAAACTTTAATTTTTAAAAAAAATGCTAACAAAATCGTTTTGAACTATCATAAATTAAAAATTAGATAAAGATTAATTCAATTCTCGTCGAGAATCAAATTTGCAAAAAGTAATTAAGTTTGAAAAAAATTCTTTGGGAAATCATAAATATTCAAGTTATTGCGTGCGTTTATCATAGAAGACACTATCGTCGTAAAATCAAAATAATAAAAATCTTGCTATAAAATGTTATTTTTTTACGCCTCGCCTTGCCAGATTATAATATCTTTTAATTTTTTAGATAATAATTTTAAATAATTTTTTCATAAATTTGTTAAATCATATTACAAGTATCACAATGTTAGGATGAGTTACAGTTTAATTACTAATAAATTAACGATTAACATCAACAATTACTTACTTAGTTACTACAGGCATATAAAATTTATGAGACTTTGTATCTCTGGTATGTTTAAAAGGGCCCTTTGGTGAATCCACTAAGACCGCAGGACATGGTCCAATATTTCGAGGAGCGTACTCTTTCTTGTAAGAAGTTACTACGTGAACATTACTATCACCCAATGTTATATTTGAAACGTTGGAACGTCGTGAAACTCTTTCTATTTGTTGGATATTTTGTTGTTTCGTAAATTGACCATAAGATTTTGCCTCCGACTGAGCATAGAAATGTCCACCAATAGAGAGATTATCTTTCCGAACAATTTTTTGAGGTCTCTCTACAGTTTCGTATATGTATTGTTGTTGGCTTCTGCGATTTATTCCGGAGTTCTCTTGTTGTGATCTGTGTAGTGAACTTAAACTATGGCGTTCTGAGTTAACAACTGTGCGGCCTTGATCGTGTAGGTTGCATACAGATTTTCTCATGTCCAATGCTGCGGCACTTGTAGCATGAAGAGCTTCAGTAGAGGTTTGTAAACCCTTTCTGTGTAGAATTTGGTTGTTAATTTCTTCAGAACTAACAGTACTTTTTCTGTGATGAGATTGTTTTGAAATATTGGTTTGGCTGGAAGAATGTGATATATTATTTTGATGTTTGGAGGCACTACTTTCGTGGCTTCCCGTTTGAATAATATTATTTTGAGACATCACATGCTGCTTTGAAAAAACATTTGTTTGCGCACCAGTATGAATCCTTTGTTGGTTTTCTGTATGCTGTCTGGATTCTTGGACGTAACTCGAGTCACTATTTCCGTGGCTTCCCGTTTGGATAATGTTGTTTTGAGACATCATATGCTGCTTTGAAACAACATTTGTTTGCGCACCAGAATGAATCCTTTGTTGGTTTTCTGTGTGCTGCCTTGATTCTTGGACGTGACTCTGAGATGAAGATTTTAAAACTGCATTTTGGCCTCCGCCAATGTGTCGGGTAGTAGTTTTCGTTATCTTAACAATAGTACCGTCATCTAATTTCTTTTGATCCGTTTCAGTTTCAGCAATTTTCATACTCTTTTCTCTTGTCATTTGTTTTTCAACTTTATCTGTTTTTTGTACATCTTGCTTATCAATTCTCCTTTTTATAAATGTATTGTAATTAGTTTGGTTTGTAGTTTGCATGTTTGTCTTATCGTCGCCTAAACTTATGTGAGATTCCATGTGTCTACGATTATCGATGACGATTCGTTGACCTGGTTTAGCAGGAGTCGTTTCATAAGTAGTTTTGGAAGTAGTTATACTTTCCATTTTTCCTTCTCCAACTTTAAGATGATCTTCATGTTTTTTTACATCAGCCCGCTCGCCTCGGGCAACTGTATACTGAGACTTTGATACGGTTGTGTCCTCAAATTTCCCAGTGGTTTTAAGATTATCTGGATGTTTTACTACTTCAGCTCTTTCACCTGGAAGATATTTTGGTTTATCGGGAAGATCAAACGAGCCTTCAGGATGCAGATTATCCGTAGGTTTTTTAGGCGTAAGTCTTTCCGCTGGCTGATAGCTTGGTTTTTGTGGGCGTTCAAAGGTTCCCTCCGGTTTCAGGTTATCATGGTGTTTTATAGGAGAAGGTCGTTCCACTGGCAAATATCCAGATTTCTGAGGTCTATCGAAATTTCCTTCAGGTCTTAAATTATCTTGTTGTTTTATGGGAGATCTACGTTCACCAGGGCCAACCGGAGATGCAGTAGGACGTTCAAAGGTACCTTCAGGTCTTAGATTATCTAGCGGTTTTTTAGGAGAAGGTCTCTCAGCAGGTTGATATTTTTGCCTTTCAGGTCTTTCAAAAGTACCTTCAGAATGTAAGTTATCATCGTGTTTAATTGGAGATCTTCTTTCACCAGGTCCGATGGGACTTGGGGTGGGTCTCTCAAATTCTCCTTCAGGTTTGAGATTGTCTTTAGGCTTCTTTGGCGTTGGTCTCTCTGCTGGTTGAAAAAGTGGTTTTTCAGGCCTGTCAAATTCTCCTTCGGAGCGTAGGTTATCTCCATGTCTAATTGGAGTTCTTTTTTCACCTGGACCCTGTTTTGATGGTGTCGGCCTTTCAAACTCACCTTCCGGTCGAAGATTGTCAATTGGTTTTGTAGGCGTTGGCCTTTCAGCTGGTCGAAAACCGGACTTTTCTGGTCTTTCAAAAGTGCCTTCTGGATGCAAATTATCAACATGTCTAAAAGGTGTTCTTCGTTCACTGGGCCCCAAAACTGTGGGAGAAGGTCTTTCGAATTCACCTTCTGGTTTAAGGCTATCCACGGGCTTCTTGGGGGAGGGTCTTTCAGCTGGCTGATACCGTTGTTTGTCAGGTCTATCAAAGTCTCCTTCAGGATGTAGATTATCGTCGTGTTTAATGGGGTGTCTCCGCTCGGCGGGTGAAACTTTTGTTGGTGTGGGTCTTTCAAATTCACCTTCCATTTTTAAATTATCTTCATGTCGAACGACTTCTGTTTTTTCAGTACGAGTAACAAATTCATCCCGTTTCCTGTAGTCGGTAAATTCTCCTTCCATACGAAGGTTATCTTCATGACGAACCACATTCATTCTTTCACCTTTGACCACTCGATAGTCATCGCTAGATCGGGAATCAGTAAATTTACCCTCCATATACAAGTTATCTTCATGTTTAACTACTTTAGCACGATCAACTTTTGTAAGTGAAATATAATCATCTCGTCTATGCATGTTATATTCTCCTTCCATCTTTAAGTTATCCTCATGTTTTATGATTTCAACTTTCTCTCCACGTGTTGCATTATAGTCATCTTTTCTCGTAATTTGCATTAGTCCTTCTGGTTTTAAGTTATCATCATGCTTTATAGGTCTTCGTAACTCAGCAGGTTGAATCTCTATAATGTCTGGTCTTTCAAACTCTCCTTCTGGTTTTAAATTATCCTTAGGTTTTTTTTGTTTAGGTCGCTCTGCTGGTAGATATTTTTGTGGAGTTCGTTTTTCAAAATCGCCTTCGGGCCGTAGATTATCGTGGTGCTTCACTGCTGAACGTCTGTCGGCCGGTCTATATTCAGGTTTTTCTGATACTGCAAAGTCGCCTTCCGGTCTGAGATTATCCTCTGGTCGTTTTTGTGTTGGCCTTTCTGCCGGTCTAAATTGAGGTTTTTCTGGACGTTCGAAATCCCCTTCAGCTTTTAAGTTATCGTCGTGTTTAATCAGTGTCCTTCGTTCACCAGGGCCCAATTTTGAGGGTGAATGCCTTTCAAATTCGCCCTCGGGTTTAAGGTTATCAGTAGGCTTTATCTGTTTGGGTCTTTCAGCTGGGACAAATCTTTCCGGTATGCGTTTTTCAAATTCGCCTTCGGGATGTAAATTATCATAATGCTTAATTGGCTGTGGTCTTTCAGCAGGTCTATATTGAGGTTTATCCGGAACATCAAAGTCTCCTTCAGGTCTAAGGTTATCTTCTGGCCGTTTTTGCGTTGGCCTTTCTGCTGGTCTAAACTTCGGCTTTTCTGGCCGATCAAAAACTCCTTCTGGTCTTAAATTATCGTCATGTTTTATTGGAGTTCTGCGCTCTGCAGGACCTAAAGGTATAGGAGATGGCCTCTCAAAGTCTCCCTCTGGCTTAAGATTATCGATAGGTCTTTTTTGTTCTGGCCTTTCAGCTGGAACAAATTTATCCGGTGTGCGTTTCTCAAATTCACCTTCCGGACGTAAGTTGTCATAGTGCCTAACTGGCGATGGTCTCTCGGCGGGTCTATATTCTAGTTTATCTGGAACTTCAAAGTCACCTTCAGGTTTAAGATTATCTTCTGGGCGCTTCTGCTTTGGCCTATCTGCTGGTCTAAACTGAGGCTTCTCCGGACGTTCAAAATCACCTTCCGGTCTCAAATTGTCATCATGCTTTATTGGAGTTCTAAACTCTGCAGGACCTAAACGTGCGGGAGATGGACGCTCAAAATCTCCCTCAGGTCTAAGATTATCAATGGGTTTCTTTTGTTTTGGTCTTTCTGCCGGTTGATAGTCAGATTTTTCAGGGCGTTCAAAATCTCCTTCTGGTCTGAGATTATCCACTGGTTTTTTTTGTTTGGGTCTTTCAGCTGGGACAAATTTTTCTGGGGTTCTTTTTTCAAATTCGCCCTCTGGTCGTAAGTTGTCATGGTGTTTTACAGGTTGAGGTCTTTCAGCGGGTTTATATCCTAGTTTTTCAGGCACCTCAAAGGCACCTTCTGGTCTAAGATTATCTTCTGGGCGTTTCTGCTTTGGTCTTTCAGCAGGTTTAAACTGAGGTTTTTCTGGACGTTCAAAGTCTCCTTCAGGTCTTAAATTATCATCGTGTTTAAGGGGCGTTCGCCGTTCTGCAGGCCTTAAAGTTGTAGGTGAAGGTCTTTCAAAATCACCTTCAGGTTTAAGATTGTCAATTGGCTTCTTCTGCTTGGGTCTATCAGCAGGTATATATTTATCTGGGGTGCGTTTCTCAAATTCACCTTCCGGACGTAAGTTATCATAGTGCCTTATTGGCGATGGTCTCTCGGCCGGTCTATATTCTTGTTTATCTGGAACTTCAAAGTCACCTTCAGGTTTAAGATTATCTTCTGGACGCTTCTGTTTTGGCCTTTCTGCTGGTCTGAACTTGGGCTTTTCCGGACGTTCAAAATTACCTTCCGGTCTTAAATTATCATCATGTTTTATCGGAGTTCTACGCTCTGCAGGACCTAAATGTAGGGGAGATGGACGTTCAAAATCTCCCTCAGGTCTGAGATTATCAATGGGTTTCTTTTGCTGTGGTCTTTCTGCCGGTTGAAAGTCAGATTTTTCAGGGCGTTCAAAATCGCCTTCTGGTCTAAGATTGTCCTCTGGTTTTTTTTGTTTGGGCCTTTCGGCTGTTACATATTTTTCTGGTGTCCTTTTTTCAAATTCGCCTTCGGGTCGTAAGTTGTCAGGGTGTTTTACCGGTTGCGGTCTTTCAGCGGGTTTATATCCTGGTTTTTCAGGCACCTCGAAGTCACCTTCTGGTCTAAGATTATCTTCTGGGCGCTTCTGCTTTGGTCTCTCAGTTGGCCTAAACTGAGGCTTCTCCGGGCGCTCAAAATCTCCTTCCGGCCTTAAGTTGTCGTCATGTTTAATTGGAGTTCTGCGCTCTGCAGGGCCCAAATGTGTAGGTGATGCTCTTTCAAAATCTCCCTCGGGTTTAAGATTATCGATGGGCTTTTTTTGTTTAGGTCTTTTAGCTGGTACAAATTTCTCTGGTGTGCGCTTTTCAAAATCACCTTCTGGTCGCAAGTTGTCGTAATGTTTTACTGGTAAAGGTCTTTCGGCTGGTTTATACGCTGGTTTATCTGGAACTTCAAATTTACCTTCAGGTCTCAAATTATCTTCTGGGCGTTTTTGCTTTGGCCTTTCAGCTGGCATATATTGGGGCTTTTCCGGGCGCTCAAAGTCTCCTTCCGGTCTTAAATTGTCGCCATGTTTTATTGGACTTCTGCGCTCTGCAGGACCCAAATGTGTAGGTGATGGCCTTTCAAAGTCTCCCTCAGGTCTAAGATTATCAATAGGTTTCTTCTGTTTTGGTCTTTCCGCTGGCTTAAATGTTGTTCTCTCCGGACGTTCAAAATCTCCTTCTGGCCTAAGATTATCTTCTGGCCTTTTTTCTTTGGGTCTTTCAGCCGGCACAAATGTTTCTGGAGTTCTTTTTTCAAATTCTCCCTCAGGACGTAAGTTATCATAGTGCCTCACTGGCTGAGCTCTTTCCACTGGTTTGTATTCTGGTTTTCCTGGAACTTCAAAATCACCTTTAGGTTTAAGGTTATCTTCTGGACGTTTTTGCTGTGGCCTTTCAGCTGGTTTAAACTGAGGCTTTTCTGGTCGCTCAAAGTCCCCTTCTGGTCTTAAATTGTCGTCATGTTTAATTGGAGTTCTGCGCTCTGCAGGGCCCAAATGAGTAGGGGATGGCCTTTCAAAATCTCCTTCAGGTTTAAGGTTGTCAATAGGTTTCTTCTGTTTTGCGCGTTCGGCAGGCCTAAATTCGGTTTTTTCTGGACGCTCAAAATCTCCTTCTGGTCTAAGGTTATCCTCTGGCCTTTTTTGTTTGGGTCTTTCGGCTGGGATAAACTTCTCTGGTGCTCGTTTTGCAAAGTCACCTTCAGGGTGTAAATTGTCGCTATGTTTAACAAGATGAGGTCGCTCACTAGTTTTGTATTGAGGCTTTTTAGGCACTTCAAAATCACCTTCGGGTCTTAGATTATCTTCTGGGCGTTTTTGTTTAGTCCTTTCAGCGGGTATAAACTTTTCGGGAACTCGTTTTTGAAACTCTCCTTCTGGTTTTAGATTATCTTGCGGTTTGCTTGGCACAGGAATTTCCGCTGGTCGATATTTAGGCTTGTCTGGTCTTTCAAAATCGCCTTCGGGTTTTAGGTTGTCATCATGGCGAATTTGTTTTGGTCGCTCTGCAGGTATAAACTCAGCTTTTGTAGGACGGTCAAAATCTCCCTCTGGTCTTAAATTGTCAGTTGGTTTCTTTTGTTTTGGGCGTTGCGCTGGACTATATTCTGGTTTTTCAGGCCTCTCAAAATCTCCTTCTGGTCTTAAGTTATCTATAGGTTTTTTGGGCATTGGACGTTCTGTAAGCTTTGAAACATAATCTTCTTTGGACTTAGCGGTTCCATCAAAAGAGCCTTCAGGACGTAAATTATCTTGATGTTTAACAATAGTTTGTCTAACATCTGTAGTGTCAAATGTTTTATATACATCTTGAGATGTAGTAGTGACGTCAGTCTTCTGTTGAGAATAAAATTTTTCAATGTCATCCTTACTCCAGGTTAAACGGCGTCTATCGCCTTGAGGTACTTTTTCGGTAAATTCCACCGAAGTTGAAGTATCAAAAGTCATTTCTCCATTGACAGTTAGATTATCCAGATGCTTGTGAATTGAAGTCCTTTCGACAGTAGTACTATAATCTATAAATTCTGTTTTGGAAGTCGTATCAGAAATAAAGTCGCCTTCAACTTTGCTAAATGTGTTTCTTCTTACTGGAATAGGACGCGGGACTAATTCGCCAGTGAAGTCGGATTTACTAGTAGTGGTATCTACAAAAGAATATACTCAATAATTAAACATGATAACTCAAAAATCTATAAACGAATTGTAACAAAATTTCGCACTTCGAACATTAATGTGTTTTCGCATAAAAATTTTCCGGTACCCTTGAATAAGGCCACTCGATTTTGATAGGAGGTAGGGGCTTTGCAAGGGGCTAGAAGGAATGAAGAAATAAAAAAAATCATGTTGTATTTTTAACAAAATTTGTTATAACGTCAAAGTTTAGATTTAAAAAAATTATATCTTAAGGGGCCGAACATTTCTAGAGATTAGTACGCGCGTACAAGTTTGCGCATACTAATCTCTTCGTGTGTAGACAATATCCGCCTAAAATATCTCTCGAAGATTAGTTCGCGCGCATGATGTACGCGTGCAAATCTCTCGGTGTCTAGGCAAAACACATTGATAATATGGTGTTTATGTTTTTATGTTTAGAACGTTTAATTTTGTCTTCGTGTGTGTAGGCAATTCCACCAAACGTACATGTATGCAGAGATTAGTTCGCGCGTACTAATCTCAAGAAATGCTCGCGTGTCTGTAGGCCCCTTTACGAAGCAAAGCAGCTAGCGAAACGCGGTTTTTAAATTTAGATTCGAAATTACATTGTATACAAAATTCGTCATAACGTCATATTTTGCCATAGTCATAGTTTTTAAAATAGAAAATCTTATACCGTGTAGCCCACAAAATCGAATTTAATAAAATATTTGACATTTAAGATGACGGACACGTAAAAATTCACCCTCGTTTTTTTTTCTTATTAAACGCTTTGTTGCCTAACATAAAATATAAATTTTTTCGGAAATAAAAAAGTGTGTCTAAGGCAATTTTTGTACTATTTTTGGTATATTCTTATAAAATAATATTTTTCAAAGATACCAGTCGTTATTTTTTTTAGCCCGCTTCATTTCTCTTTACACAAAAACTAAAATTCGAAGAAATGAATGTGTTCGTTTCAGCTTCAAAAATTATCCGCTGACATACCTCTTTGTTTACTACCCAATAGTCCTCGGTTCACCTTTGATATTAAACGATCACATTCAGTTTGACTTGTAGTTTAAGTTTTGTGTAATAAAAAATAAAGCAGGCTAAAAAAAAATAACGACAATACATCTAGAAAATTACATTTTATAAGGATGTACTAGAAACAGTAGAAAAATGGCCTTAGGTTTCAAAAAATTCAAAAAATATTAGTTGTTCCGTTGTTCATAACAGATCTAACTTTTGTTTACAAAAATCAGCTGGACCACCAGTGACGTGAAAATTTGACATATATATATATATATATATATATATATATATATATATATATAAGATCCGAACACCGGTCTATTCTATCCACCGTAGTTCGAAATAGCATTTTTGGTACCGGTTTTAGTCGACGCCGACGGTGCGGTTATTTGTCGTTTGGTGTGTAAATCGAGGTATTCAATAGGGGAGAGATGGGGGAATATTTTTTTTGTCTCAAGGAAAACTTTGTCTGCAGTGTTAATACTTTGTTTGTGGTTTTTCTTGTGTTAAACAAGTAGTCGTATTACCCCTTCATTTTGACTATCTTGGGGTAATAGGAAACATCGTAATGGGGCAGGGGCAATAAGAAATTTATAATCCTTTTTGTTGCACTTTGATTTGCATAGTAATGTTACCGTCAAATTTGACTAAAAAGTGTCTTATGTAAAGCTGTAGAAATAGCAAGTTGCAGAAATATTAAATGGCGTCTAACGCAAATAGTCCACAGTACATCGGTCTATTTTTCAATTGATGACTTCGTACATAGCTTTGTTCGGCCGAAACGAAAACTTTTTCCTCTGCGAAAATTTTTGAAAGTTATTTTAACAGAATGCGCGGGCGCAAAAATCTTTTAAGCTTTGGACTAACTATAAACGAAGTATATGATTTTGGGGACAATGTTGTTATTTACTTTTAAACACATTTTTTAGGCAAGAGAAAAGAAAAACAGGTATTAATCAAATTATCTTAAAATTATAAATTACGGGGGATATTTTTTATTTTTTAATATGTAGCTTAATTTACCGAATGCTGCCCAGGCCAGTCTTACCTGTCTCTTGATTTCAGCCGTTTCGTTTTCTTTTTTAGTTTAATAATTTGTCACAGGTATATATTTCTCTACTTGTTCAATTTTCTCTTGGTTTATTCTAATCGTGATATCTTCATCTGTGTTAGTTATGATTTTAGTTTTAGTGTAGTTCATACTCAGGCCTATATATTTAGCTGAGGTATTTAGTTCTTCCAGCATTTTTATCAGTTTTTCTTTATTATATGTTATTAAGGCGATATCATTAGCATATCTTAGATGGTTCAAATACTGTCCGTTTACTTTAATGCCTATTTCTTCCCAATCTTATTTTCTTTTAACATAGGGCTAGGTTAAATAGTTTAGGGGTTATTCTGTTACCCTGTCTAACACCTCTTCTTATAATCTGTATATTCGGCTATTAATTAAAGATGCTTTTACTATCGAAAGCTTTTTCAAAGTCTATAAACGCAACATAAAGTAAAAGGTTGTTTTCGTTGGCTCGTTCTATTAAAGAATTAGTAACCGGCAATTTTTTTTTAATATGTTAAATCATATGCTTGGTTTAGTCAGTCCGATGCACGAAGCATGTCTCTGTTAGGAATCTTTTCAAGTATTTTTGCGGGAAAAAGTTAGGCGTCTCGGCCAAATAAAGCTATGTTCGAAAATTTAGCCTGTTAGTAATCACTTAAAAATAGACCGGTGTACTGTGAACTATTTGAGTTCGATGCCATTTAATATTTTTGCAACTTGCCATTTCTAAAGCTTTAGATAGGTCACGTTCGTCAAATTTGAAGGCAACTTCACTAATACTCAGTCAAAATGAAAGGGTAATGAAAGGGTAATAAGAAACATTTCCATTCTGAACTACTTGTTTATGACAAGCAAAATTTAGGATATATATATAGGAAGTCTTACATTTGACAACAAACTTAAGTATTAAAACTGAAGAATAAAGTGATTCCTTCAGACAAAAAAAATATTAATTGAAATAGTTTGCTTGCTTATTGTGAAAACAACAATGCTAAAAGTTATAGTAGAAAATTTTCAAAGGTTTTTTTGAGATATGTTAAATGACAAAAGACAAACTGCAAGAGTAGCACAAAAATATTTCCTATTACCCCATTTTCCCCTACATGGAAGAAATCGGTTTCGCAAGAGATTCCTGAACGAGTTTCAAACAAAGAGATTCCTGAATCTTCTTTCATCTGTGCCTAGTTTCGCTCAATACAAGGTCCCTACGAACCGTGCCCTCAACACTGCTGTGTCCTGTGCAGCCTGCCCCACCAATAGAAACCCGCTAAAGCACAGTCGTGCACGTTCTACGTACGTCAAAATTCCTATGTTAACCGTCCGTGAGTTTGCCGCGTTCCACGGAAGCCGCTAACGACATGTGACGTTCAAACGTTAAGCCCATCACACACAAAAATGCATAAGCGCATAGCATGGCACATAGTGGTGCAAAGCCAATCAGCGATCGAATAGCAGCGGCCATATTGGATTTGCGTAAGAAAAGTCCATAAGGTTGAACTTCTATGCATGCGCTATGCATTTTCGTGTGTGAGCGGCTTTAACAGTGTCAAGTTGCGTTAATCGTCGACCGTTTTTGGCCAACGATTATAAACACACAGGATTGCTTATTTCCATATAATTCTATGTTAGCGTCGCTCAGCGAGACGAACAGTGTCTGCTTACGTCACCAGCGGACCAGTTGCTTTGTTTGTATTAAGAGTTCGTGTGATTTGAAGGTGTTTTTGACGTTTTTACCTCCGTTTTTTTGCGTTTTTTCATTTATTTGAAGGTGTGGTTGACTATTTAGGAGGTAAATCTGAGGGCAGTAACCCGCCAAGTTCACGCGCCGTACCATCTTTTCTTGAAACATTTCAGCCGATATTTGACCAATCTAAAACTCTACTTCGGAATGAGCTACGAATCTCAAACTTTGCACAGTCGTAGATCTCCATGGAGTTAACAATCCCTTCATATTTAGTTTCATGGAATTCCCAGAAGTACTGAAGTAGTTACGAAATTTCAAAAAACGTCGAAATTGCCACTCACTCACTCACTCATGTATAGATCATCAAAATTCTACTGTACTTCCAGACATGCTACAAAGCTGAAATTTGGCAGACTGATAGAAATTATGACCAAACCCTTGAAAAAAATCAAAAAACCCCAAAATTCTAATTTACTTCCCTCCCCTATACATGTAAAGTTATGTAAAAGTAACATTGCCCACTTCCAGATATGGCAGACTGATAGAAACTATGATAAAACTATGAAAGAAAATTAAAAAACCGCAAAGTTTAATTAACTTCCCTCCCCTATAAATGTAAAGTTATGTAAATTAGCATTGTCCACTTCCAGAAACCCTAGAGAGCTGAGCTTTGGAAGACTGATAGGAACTATGATAAAACTATAGGAAAAAATTTTAAAACACTAAGATTTTAATTTACTTCCTTCCCTATAATTGTAAAGTTATGTAAAATTAACATTGCCTACCTCCAGGAATACTAGAGAGCTGAGCTTTAGAAGGCTGATAAGAACTATGATAAAACCATAGGTAACTATAAAAAAACTCAACATTTTTAATAAGGCATTGCAAAAGTTTTGAACAATATCCAGTATATTTTACTACTTTAAAACTTAAATATTATCCAAATCCTTTAAAAAAGCTGTGAAATCATAACAAAAACATTTCGTGTAAAAAAGCCAAGTACGCGAAAGTGGTATTCCGTAAAAAGAATTGAGACAAAAGTAAAGCCAAGGTCAACAATACAAATTTCAAAATGAATGGTTCTTACTAGTTTGGAAATGTTTTTCTAAACTTGGCTATTACGGCTGCAAATGACTCTTATTAAATTGAACGTAAAGAAGTTTGGCTGGAATAGCAAAGTTTAAAAAAACATTTCCAAACTAGTAAGAACCATTCATTTTGAAATTTGTATTGTAGAACTTGGCTTTACTTTTATCTCAATTCTTTTTACGGAATACCACTTTCGTGTACTTGGCTTTTTTTACATGAAATATTTTTGTTATGATAAACCTTTAGAAATGTGAATTAAGTGAATTGATATAAAGAAAGCATATTAATTTATTGTTGAAATAAAAGCTTTGTGTTCCCTCTTTCAGTGTAGAAATATAAATATATATACTTTTATATTATTATATTTATATAAACTTTTAATTTTTTTTGCTCCTTAAATTAATTACATTAAAGAAAATTGGTAATTATGCCGCAAACGTACTTCTTTTATTAAACTGATTATTAGAAAGTTTATTTTGTAGACAGTTTCTCCAAGTTTAGTTTCAGTTTTTTTCTTAAGTTTTTTTAGTCTCTTTATAGAGGTTTTCAGAAACATGTTACAGGAGAAGGAGTGAAAACGGGCGCTGGGTGGAATAAAAACAACACAAACAATGTAAATCATTTCTGCAAAAACTGACTGATTTTTGATGTAATAATATAATAAATATTGCAATTTTAGATCTGAAATATCAAATAAATTCCTTTTGTTACTACATAATATAAGTGTATTTTATTATATCCGCAACAAAAACAATAAATTATACATCTAATGATCTAAATTGATTAAACTTTTAGAAAAAATCCTACTTCTATTCTAAAACTTTCAACTATTTAAAAAAGAAACTCCAACATATCGTCTGGTAGGAAAATTCAGCTCTCAGAGCAAACTCTTGATTTATCAAATCATTTGTTTTGAATGAATAAAATTATTAATTACATTTATTATCACGAATAAAAAATTTGTTTGCAAATAAACAAGAAAAAAGCGGGAAAACTCACGATTGCAATGTGTATTAAATGAAGCGCGCTGAGCAGAGGTCCCCTAGTGACGTAAGCAAGGCGCCGCCTACCGCTGAAAGATTCGAGCTAATAAGCAATCCTGTGTGTCTATAATCGTTGGTTTTTGGCATGACCAAAAACTATTTAAGAATTTTAATGAACCGAGCTTCTATTACATTCCGCGCCATTTTGCTGGCGCTGGCTGCACAGGCCACAGCAGTGTTGAGCGGAACCATCGAACATATAAAACCTTTTATCTGTTCGAAGGCAAAAGCCATTTATTTGACGCAGAGGAAGATAGGGGAATAAGAAACAGGGGTAATAGGAAATATTTTTTTGCAACTCTTGCATTTTGTCTTTTGTCATTTGAGATATCTGAAAAAAATCTTAGACATTCTTTTATTACAATATTAATATTTTTTAAACATATTTTTCACAAGCAAACCCTTTCAGAAATTATCTTTTTCTGAAGTAAACACCTGATTTTCAGTTTTAATACCTTCTTAAGTTTGTGGTCAAATGTAATACTTTCTATGTATTGTTTAAAATTGCTTGCCATAAACAAGTAGTTCAGTTCACCCTTTCATTTTGGCTATCGTGTGAGGTAATAAAAAACATCGTAACGGGGCAATAAGAAATATATTCTTTTTTGTTGCAGTTTGATTTGAGTAGGTACTCAGTAAAGTTGCCTTGAAATTTGACCAAAGTGACTTGTGTAAAGCTTTAGAACCATTAACTTTTAAAGTCAATTTTTAGGCTACAGAAAAAAAAGTTGCCGGTTACTAATTCTTTAATGGAACTTTTTTCATCTCATTGTTTTTGAAAATAAATGGAATCATTGTCCCCTAAATCATATGCTTGGTTTAGTCAGTCCGAAGCTCAAAAGATTTTTGTGTCCGCGCATTCTGTTAGGAATCACTTTTAAGAATTTTCGCAGAGGATACACTGAAAAAAAACGATTTTATTATTAACAAATATTTGGTAAACCTGATTTTTGTTGTGCTCATTAAAAAATATTAAAAGGAAATATCATTAATTATTGGTAACAAACCTTTTTTAAAGTGTTTAGTTATAAATAATATATCATTTGTTTCTTTAATAATTTGATGTTTTTGTAAATATTAATTGCCTTATATTAACCATAACCAAAACACACTTTCTTTTAAGGTAACAGAACGTCTTTGTTATTAATACTTAAAATTTCCTAAATATAAATTTACTCTTAATATTGGCAAATATTTCTTTGTGTTTATTACAACAAACATTTTTTTGTATAATGATATGGCGTGATTTTGTTATTATAACGGTCTGAATTGGTTTCTATTAATTACTTCGTAAAGTTTAAACAAATTTGGTTATTAATAACAAGGGATATTATCGAGCAATATAACTTAGTACCGTCTCGTCCACAGAACACCAGTCTCGGCTCGGGCCTTGTCGCGCGAGATCGTGACGTTTCGGTTGATATTTTGTAGGGGAGAGCGGGGCTAGTTAAGCCACTTTTTACATAAATGCAAATAAAAGCATTGCTATATTACACTGAAAAAAAAACCGATTTTATTATTAACAAATATTTGGTAAACCTGATTTTTGTTCTAAATAAAAGCATTGCTATATCACTTACAGTTTTACAATTATAATATGTTTAAGGCAAATATTGGTTTTTAAAACTATGCATTCAAACTTAAAAAACACTTTTTTCTAGCACCCTTGCAAGCGGCCCAACTAACCCCACCCACGGAGTAAGTTGGGCCATACGATGGGGCAAGTTGGGCATGGTTGAATAATTAGGAACTGTATATATATGCAACATAAAATAACAGGAAATTCTTAGATTATTTTTATTGATAATAATAAAATACTAAACTTTAAATTTCTTAAAAAACAAACAATATAAAGTAACCTAATTCTTGCTCTAGTCTGATTCGGAATTACGGTTTTAGCAAACATAAGTAAACCCTGCATCAGCACATGTTTCATGGGCCCAAAACTTGTAAGTTAAACATTGTACCCATTTTTCTTTTGGTTTGCTGTTTGAGAATGGTTCCATGCAGACTAGACAAAATGTTTCCTCTTCATCATCGCTGTCATCTTTCAGTGTCCTTTTCTGAGTAGTTTTTCGATGCTTCTTTTCCTTGAAGACATTTTTGGTTACAGATTTTTCTTTTTTTTAACTTTTTTCACATTCCAACTCTTCTTTAACCGGAGTTTCAGTTAGTATAGCTGTTGACCATTTTATTCGGTTGATATTCTTGGTCTTTCTTTCGCCGGCTTTCGGAAAAGCACGAATTTTTTAAATTTCCCTAGATCGATTGGTAATAATAGATCACATAATTTTAAGTCACCGGGTGTTTGCCTCAAATTTGAGTTGAAGGGTCTGTCTGATGTCATAAATAAATAAATGGCGGCTTTTTTACTGTTTTTTTCACAATTTTTGGCTTATAACTTCTGCCAATAACTTAGTTTTACAGAAAAACTAATCGTTTTTTGTTTGCAAGAGAACACCAATCAAGATACCGCGTAAACAAGTCCACATCTAGGGGGCCTAATTTCCATAAGAGGGTAAAAAACAGATAGAATATAGCATATATTAATAAGAGACCGCAATATGCCCGATTACAGTCGAAAGCGTTTCAGCGTTGCCAAAGGTAACTTTGATAAATAACTACAGGCGCAAGTCGTCACAGTCTTCAAGAGACGGACAATCTAAAACATTTGTTTAGGGCGAGAATTATTACATGAGGTGATTTTTAGTCCATCATACGCACGCATGCTGATTTTAACCTTAAAATAAAAAAAAATATTTTTAGAAAATGTATGGGGTTAGCTGGGCCGGCACTCCTACATACAAAATTGTCTAAATATGTAAAGTTAACTATAAAAAACCGAATGGGGGCATGCAGGTGTTATAAAACAATCTGGAAAATGTTTTCCGAAATAACAAAAAGTTACTTACGAGGTCCAAAAAAAAATGCCTCTGTAGTGAAATAGCGCGTATCAAAATAGCGCGTATCAAAATAGCGCGCTCATTTGAGCGCGTGTTCAAAATAGCGCGTGATCAAAATAGCGCGTATCACAACGGCGCGTTATCAAAATAGCGCGTATCATAATGGCGCGTGTTCAAAATAACGCGTATCAAAATAGCGCGTATCAAAACAGCGCGTATCAAAATGGCGCGTGATCAAAATAGCGCGTATCAAAATAGCGCGTATTCAAAATAGCGCGTATCAAAATAGCGCGTGTTTAAAATACCGTGTGTTCAAAATAGCGCGCTTTAAAATAGCGCGTCTAAAAATACCGCGTTTTAAAAGATCGCCATTACAAACGTGGCTGTTACAAAATAGTTCGAGTAAGGGGTCTCTTTGTAACATATTTAAAAAAAAACTTTCCTGACTTTTTTCCCGGGATACTATAGGGTGTAACCAAACCGAACCGAACCGATTCAAACCGCACCGAACTGAAATGAACCGAACCAAACCGAAACATTTTTAGTATAGCAAGCCATCGGTTTATTTAACGGTTAAGTAAGTATAACTTATCTGACCTTGCTCAAACTGTTTAGGTGAATATACCTAAGCAGACCTGATACGCGCTATTTTTAATACGCGCTATTTTGATACGCGCTATTCTGATCACGCGCTATTTTGATACGCGCTATTTTGAACACGCGCTATTTTAATACGCGCTATTTTGAACACGCGCTATTCTGAAAACGCGCTGTTTTGAAAAGCGCTGTTTTGATACGCGCTATTTTGATACCCGCTATTTCGTTACAGAGCAAAAAAAAATAGGTCAAAATCTGTTTCTTGGAGATACACACATCACAGATTCTCACTGCGGACTAATGCATGAGCAAAGGCGACTTTGCCACGTGGGTGGCGCTGGCAGCTGACGTCTAATTGTCGAGTTAATAGGGGTTTCTCAACGTGCCCCTATGCCCAACGAGCCCCGCTCTCCCCTACGTATGAGTCGCGGTCTAGACCGAACCGACCCGACGCCTTACGTAGCATTGTATTACAGACCGTCGCAGACACTCATAGAGAAATGTCTCTGCAGACACTGACCAAACAAAGTATAGTTTTTGTGATTTTGTGCTAATACAGACCTAAATACGCGGGTATTTTTATGGGATCATAATGGTGTTGTGGTGGCAAGAGTCGAAGTGAACAAAAAGTCATCAGGAATAACGCTTTAAAGGTAGAAATATAGGTTAAAAAAAAAACGTATTCATTGTATAAACTTTTTGTTCTGTGGAAACTGATTGCTTTATAAACAAACAGTAAATAGGATTGATTTTTAATTAACTGATTTATGTGCTAATTGTCGACAAGTATCCACAGGCGTAGGCTTTATTTGTTTTTAATATAAAATTCATACTCTTTTTTTTGTTTCAGATATCCGCTTAAAGATGGAAACAATCTGGCTTTGGTCGTCCACAATAACATAGTAAGTGTTATTTATTATTTTTTTTAGAATGCTTTGTATTTGTATTTTGTGATTTTAATAATTTTAAATTTGATGTCATTTGAATCATGGCTTCAATTCTTTGAATTAATTATTAAAGATTTTTAAGCAAAGAGCCTTTAGTATGAAAATGTGAAGTTTAAACCTTTTAACTTAAAGCAAACATTTAATTCTCTGCACAGTGGCGTATATAGAAAAAAATTCGGGGAAGGGGGCGAGACGGTTTCGCGGGGGGGGGGGGGGCGACACCCCATGAGGCAGTATTTTAGGCTATTTTATGTTTATATTCATACAATATGTGGAAAATATCTAAAAAAACTTAACTTTAAAGGGAGGCCCAGGCCCCCCCTTATATACGCCACTGGTTCTGTATTAAATTTACAAATATATAAAATTTATTTTCTTTTTCAGGTCAGCACTGACTTGAAGGTGGAGGAAGTAATTAAACAAAGGAGAAACATTTTAAACAAACACGGGCTACCCATGCGGCCTTTCATAATGGTGGAGTCCCCGAACTTATAGTGAGGTAAAATCAGTTTATGTCAGATTTGACAAAATTTTGTGTGCATCTCACATTGAACAAACGTGTGTATATTTCATTAACCAACCTTTCCAAAAAAAACAAAGATTACCAGCCACCATAAAAAAATTTGACTCCACTTTTATAATAAAATACAAATAAATATTTTTCATCAAAACAACTTGCTTTTTATTATTATTAAAATTCTCTTATTATTCTATACCTTATTCATTTCTATAGGGTTAATGGGAAAAAAGACACCAATTTTGATCACACAACTTTATTTCTTTTCGACAATCCATTTTCGTCTTCCTAAAGCTAAGGTGTGTAGCCTGAGGAAGACGAAGAAATACAGGTGTGTGATCAAAAGTGGTGTCCTTATTTCCATTAATCCTATAGAAATATACAGGGTGTTCATTTTAAAACTTCCCAACTAAGATTTCTCGAAAATGATTTTTTTTTGAGAAAAAGTAAAAACATGTCAAGTAATTTATTAAGGAGGACACATTTTGGCTATCTTATAGTTTTTGTAGTACACACCCCCTTTGAAAAAATGAGTTAATATGTCAAAAACAAATTGATAGATTTTTAAAATTTGTACACCTTTGTAAAGATATTTAAGAAACCTTCAAAAAAAAGTGTCAATTGACCCACTTTCCATATTCAAAATATAGGGGTAAAATGTACCCCTCAAAGTGGGTGTGTACTACAAAAATTTTAAGATAGCCAGAATTTGTCTCCTTAATAAATTAATTGACGTGTTTTGGCTTTTTTAAAAAAAATCATTTTCGAGAAATCTGGGGTGGGAAGTTTTAAAATGAACACCCTGTATTTTAAACAGAACGTGAAACCTACAAATACTTTATTAATGCAAAATAACTAAATATAATTACAGCTACTTATTATATAATAACCCATAATTAATTAATTTAATATTAAATAAGAATGATCCTTATAATAAATATACAGTATATTAATAATTAAACTCACATATATTTTTAAATACCAACAATATATTAGTGCTTGATGTAGCTTTTTTAAATATTACCAGACGATTTTGTTTTTATTAACAAATATTTGTTTCAATTGTTGAAATTTCTGAATTGTTACCTGCAAACAAATATCTAATAAGCCAAATATGGACAACGCATTTGGTAACAGTTACAAAATGTTTGTTATTGTAAAGTTAGCCGTCTCGCAGTGGCTCTAAAAAACTGGAAACGTAAAGTGCACGGCATGGGAATACAACTTAACGACCGATTTACCATATACACACTACAGTTTGCTGACGACCAAGTAATTGTAGCTAATGATAAAGAAGACATGGAGTATATATATGATGAGAAAGTTAATCGAAGAATACCAAAAGTGGGGATTAACAGTAAACGTGGACAAGACACAGTATTTATGTATTGGAAATGAATCCAGTGAGTTAGAACTAGACAATGGACAAGTAATATCTCCATGCAATGAGTATGTATACTTGGGTGTCACATTTGATAGGACAGGAACAGACTGTAAAGAACTGGAAAAAAGAATAGTAAAAGCAAAAAAGGTTATTGGATGTCTTAACAGCATTTTATGGAGCAGAGAGATAAAAATTGTGTATGTAAATGTAAAATTTAACATATATGAAACAATGGTGAAAAGCACGCTGTTGTATGGAATAGAGACTTGCCGCGTAACAGAAAAATACAAATCAAAAATGGAAAGTGTCGAAATGGATGCAATAAGAACATCAATGAGAATATCTAGAACAGATTACATAAGAAATGAAATCATAAAAGAAAGAATGGGAATCGAGGGAAGCATAATGGATGACATCACTAAAAGGCAACTGATATGATACGGCCATGTACAACGGATGAACGACGAAAGATTACCAAAGCAGGTCCTACCATGGCAACCAATAAGAGCAACAGCGCAGAAAAAGAGGGCGTCCTAAACTAGAATGGCAACAGTCAATCCAAAGATCAATGAGTCAAAAAAACCTGACATAAGATGATTGTCAGGATCGAACGAGGTGGAGAATAGGCGTCGAACAACGTAGAAAAACGCTCTAAACCGACATAATAAAAATAAAATAAACTTTTCCTTTAGAGAAAAAAATTATTCCACAACTTCAATATCTCGATTTTAATAGTCTTGCACACCAAACGACAAATAACCATACCGTCGGCGTCGACTAAAACTGATACCAAAAAGGCTATTTCGAACTGTCAAATCTTGTTAACGTTATCGTTATCAGCGAAGTTATCGGGCCGAAATTTGGCACGACCAAAAACTATCTATTATTTTTAACTCAAAGAAGTTGAGGGCGCCAGAATGCTTACCAATAAATTTGCCTTCTATTGTTATATTGTCTTCATGACGAATGATTTCTGCACGGTCGCCCTTAATAATCTGGTAATCTTCTATTACCCTTTTAGTGAACTCGCCCTCGGGTTTTAAGTTATCTGTTGGTTTCCTCACTACTGATTTTTCGGCTGGTCGCTGAAAACCAAAATAATCAAGTGATTAAAAAAAAAGCTAGCTAGCAAGAATGGAGTTAATAATTTACTAGTTACTATCATTTTAATTATTTTAGAAACATTTACCGACAGTACAGCGTGAGTCATAAGTAGGTGGACAAACTAAGAGTGTTGATTCCTGGACTTATTTTATGACTAAAAGTTTACCTGCAGTTTTAGAGTTTCTTAGTTTTTTTTAAAATAACACTTGCAGTTTTTTAGATTTAAAATTAAATTTGAGAAACAGAATACATTATAAAGTATACATGACAAAACAGGCCAACAGCTTTCAAAAATCTACTGGGTGATATTTTTTCAGGAGTCCTTCCAAAAAAATTAAAAACCATTCGCTAAATGACTATTTTAAAGTATTTACATTTTTAAAAAAATTTTTCTCAATATCGATAGCTTATACAAAAAAATACTAGAAATCAAATTGTTAACCAAGCAAGATTTTTAGAATCCACCAGTAGCGTATCATAAAAAATTTCACCGGCAGAACATCTTGTAATGCCCTGTAGTTTCGAAACTAAGCGTTTGCAAACCCATATGTTCTTATACACGTTGAGTTTTAAAAGTCAAGGATCACCCTTCTTCATTTAACCACCTACTTATGACACCCTGTTTACAGAGGAGAATACAAACTTTTTAATCAAAAAAAGCAACTACAGTCGAACCTCTCTAACTCGAACCTCTATAACTCGAACCCCTCTATAACTCGAACCTTTTAAGCGGTCCCTGCACTTTTTACATGTATTTTAACCTATGCGACTCGAATTTCTATAACTCGAACTCTCCATAACTCGAACTGTTTTGGTTGTCCCTTCAGGTTCGAGTTATAGAGGTTCGACTGTAATTACGAAGCTTTGAAATTTATTAGGCTAGTCAATATTAACATAAAAAAGGCAAACATTGGAAACGCGAATGCAACTACGATTTTCCATGTTCTTAGGATCCCTGATACTCGAAAATCTTAAAAATTCTTGCACTTGTTTAAGTTTTCTTGAAAAAAACTCTTAGGAAGCATCTTTCGAGTACATTTTATATATTTCTAAAGCCAGCCAAATTTTGCACGATTTGAGTGCAACCCGAGCTCCCTAAGTTAGTTAGTTGCGGAGATATATCTATCAAAAATTGTCTATTTTGTCTAGTTTTCTCAAAAAGTCAAATTTTCCGGTAGGGTCATTTTCCAAGTCATGTACCGGCTAAACTAATCTTCCTAGAGAACAGTAAAGAAAAGGAAGAGGATGAATAAGCTTTAATTTAGTACTAAAATGGTGCCTGGATCTTATAGTTTTTGACAAAAATAAAAATATTTTGATATTCTATCTTACTTTTTGACTGAGTCATTTTTGGTCTGTTAACAGGTCAGGCAGTGCTATGGCATCCTATTATATTCAACAAAATTATTTAGTTCAATGTTCGTTTTCTGAAACATCGATGATTTACTACTTTTTTTTTCTGCACAAATTGTAACACCTGGAGCCACAGTTTTAGCATCCGATTAAAGCCAATACGATTCTGTAAAAATGAAATTACAATGACCTTACTTCTTGTGAAAAATTCCACATTTCTGACCAGACGTATCTCCGCAATTAAAAAACCTGGGGAGCTCGGGTTACGCTCATATTATAGTAAATTTGGTTGACTTTACAAAAGTAACGTAAATGCCTAAAAAATGCTTTCTTAAGGTAGTTTATTAAAAAAAAACGAAAAAAATTGCAAGAATTTCGAAGAATAGTGTAAGTAGCACCGGAATTTCAGATGAGCATGAAGTTAGCGAAGCACCCATCGCAGATCGAATCGTGACTAGGTGGATAATTTGCCGTTAATTAGTCGTGAATTAGTTGTGAAAAAATTAATTTTGTCGCTCTTATTTTTTACCCTTTTTTTGGGTGCTTCGCTAACTTCATATGAAGTTAGCGAAGCACCCTCGTAAAAATGGCTTTTATCAAAATCGAATATGGTGGATAATTTGCCGCTAATTAGTCATGAATTAGTTGTGGAAAAATTAATTTTGTCGCTCTTATTTTTGACCGTTTTTGAGGGTGCTTCGCTAACTTCATATTTTGGCACCCATCGCAAATCGAATCGCTACTAGGTGGGTAATTTGCCGTGAATTAGTCGTGAATTAGTTGTGGAAAAATTAATTTTGTCGCTCTTATTTTTGACCGTTTTTTAGGGTGCTTCGCTAACTTCATATGAAGTTAGCGAAGCACCCTCGTAAAAATAGCTTTTATCAAAATCGAATATGGTGGATAATTTACCGCTAATTAGTCGTGAATTAGTTGTAGAAAAATTAATTTTGTCGCTCTTATTTTTGACCGTTTTTGAGGGTGCTTCGCTAACTTCAACTCTGTGACATCCAATGTATATTTTCATCTTAATTGCACGCACTTGTAACATCCGTCAAAGCGACAACCTTGCATTATGACTATTTTATTAATTAAATTTGGTTTATTTTTTATTTTGGGGCGGCTGTTGCTATGTGGTCCAGCGATTCACTTAACTTGCATCTTTGTAAATAATAAATAATGTTAGCTAGCTTATTGGGAACATAAATATAAAATATAAATAAATATTTCTTCATGTACCTCAGAGCAAAAGTGAATTAACTAACGGACTTGGATAGGGACTTGATACTATTTGTGAATTGCTATCTCCGTCCTCCTTTTTACCACGTAGTTAAAGTCAGATGAGTAAAAAGAGCGCTAAATTAATTTGTAATAGTATATTTTTAACTCTATGTTTTTTACAAAAACAAATCTGCTGAATTAAATTAGAATTCTTATAAATCAATCAATACATATATACCGGGTGGGCCAAAAAAAACCGCACAATTTTTTTTCATTATAACTTTTGAACCATACCATTGTTTTTAATGGGACAAACTGCGCTTGGCAGAGAATTAATCAGAGTTTTGACTAATTATAATTATTTGTCAGCGATCTCAAAATCCAAGATGGCGGACAATATTAAATTGTACCCTTTAAAGATGCTGGTTTATTCTTATGTTGCAAACATGTTTGAATTATTTTTTTAAATTAGTAGAAAAGCTGCCACGCACAAGGTATGAATCAGCAAAATCGGTTTGATGGTTCTAACAAAAATATTTTTGTTTCAACCATTGTTTATAAAATTATACAATTGCCTTGCTAATCATGTCTGCATTTATTTCCTTACAAATTTATTACTACTGAACCTTTGACTTTGATGAATTAGCAAAATCGGTGTATTGGTTCTCAAAAAACCTATTTCTGTTTTCGTCATTGTGTTACAGATTATACGATTGCATTGCCAACCCTGTCTGCATTCATTTCCTTATAAATCATTATTACCAAACCGATTTTAGTGAAATAAGAAAAATGATGGTGAGAATTGATTGTTCTTTCAAGGTTATAATCGAAATTTGCCGCCATCCTAAAAGTTAAGATGTTGGACAGAACCATACTTGATCCTTCAAAGAGGCACTTTTATTCTTATTTTTTGAAAATGTTTTAGTTTTTTTTATTAATTTATTGGAAAGTACTACTTTTCTCCCGCTTAATAAAGTACAATTTAATAAAATCGGCGAAGTGGTTCTCACAAAATCTGATTTTGTACAATTGTTTTACAAGTTATGCGATTGCATTGGCAATTTCTGTCCGACATCTTAAATTCTAAGATGGCGGCAAATTTCGATTATAATCTTTAAAGAGCAATCAATTCTTGCCACGATTTTTTGTGTTTCACTTAAATTGGTAGAATTTATAAGAAAATTAATGCAGACAGGATTGGCAATACAATCGTATAATCTCTAAAACAATGGTTGAAACAAAAATAGATATTTTTGAGAACCACCACACTGATTTTAATAATTTTTACCTCGTTGTGTGGGGAAAAAGTAGTGCTTTGTCATAGATTAAAAAAAATCTAAATTATTTTCGGAAAATAAGAATAAACACGCCATTTTAAAGAATCAAGAATAATACTATCCGCCATCTTAAAATTTAAGATGGCGACAACTTTGATCATGATCTTAAAAAAGCAATCAATTCTCACCAGGATGTTGTTTATTTCCACTAATATCGGTTCAGTAGTAATGAATTTATAAGTAAATAAACGCAGACATGATTGGCAAGCAATCGTATAATATGCAAAACAATGGTTGAACAAAAATATTTTTTTATAGAACCACTGAACCAATTTTGCTGAATCGTACCTTGTCGTGCCTGGCAAGAACGCAGCTTTCTTACCAATTAAAAAAAATAATTAGAACATATTCGCAACACAAGAATAAACGAGCGTCTTTGAAAGGTACATTTTAATTTCGTCCGCCATCTTGGATTTTGAGATAGCAGACAGAAAATGATAAATTAGTCAAAACTCTGACTAATTCTT
Organism: Aspidapion aeneum; assembly: GCA_963576565.1. Classification (NCBI taxonomy): domain Eukaryota; kingdom Metazoa; phylum Arthropoda; class Insecta; order Coleoptera; family Brentidae; genus Aspidapion; species Aspidapion aeneum. Next base: position 150,981,235 of record OY755038.1, read on the forward strand.
TGGCAAGTGCAGTTTGTCCCATTAATATCGATTGTATAGTTCAAAAGTTATAATAAAAAAAATGTCCAGGTTTTTTTGGCCCACCCTGTAAAGGAAACGAGTTCAGAAACTGCTTAACCGATTTTATAGAACACCCCCCCCCTAATTGCGCCTCTAATATATTTATTTATTTATTTCCAAGGAGTAGCACATATAAGAAAAATTCAGAAGAATAATTTAGGTACCTAAAAAAAAGTAACATATGGGTTAGCCGATTTGGAAAAAAAATATAGATATAAAAGAAAAGAAAATGGGAATAAATTGCTAGACTGAATAATGAAAATCTTATATTTTTATTTTATATTATTTGCATAATAATTAAGGGCCTTAATTCTGCCAAAGTGGCGCCAGCGTCAGTAAATAAAACATATCCAGCTAGGTATAGAGCTACATAATTTATCAAAAATTCGCTGAACATAGGTAAGTACCTAGTCCAGATTATCTAGATTCTTTTTTAAATCTAGGTACTGTAGTCATAGATTTTACTGGAATATCGGCCATTTTTTGTGTACCGAGCAAAGCCGATTAGTAATCAGTTTCTATGTGACTATGCTGGGGGGTGCTTCGCACCTCCCTGTTTACGTCTTGGAGGTGCCCTAGCTAAGGACACTCATCGTAAAGGCAAGCTTTATTGGAAGCGAAGCTAACGTCAAGCTTTCTATTTTTTGTTTATTATTTTTGACATGTTTTCCTCAGTTTCGTATTGGCGGTTCTGTTTTATTTTGAAGATGCTGTTTTACACAGTATGAAGGTACCTAAACTATATATATTTATGTAATTAAAAAGTTATGCTGCAAACTATCTTGAAACTGTATCATTATTAAATAGATCTTTAGACTGTGTTAAAACCACATTTTTAAAATAACAACGAGCCGCCAATGCGAAACCGAGGAAAACATATCAAAAATTATAACCAAAAAATATAAAATCAGAGTTAGGCTTCGCTACCTGTAAAGCTTGCTTGACGATGAGTGACCTTAGCCCTAGCCCCTTACTACCCCCGTAGTGGGCGCCCCTGTAGGTATTCTATTTTTGCAAACGGCCGGTCCGCAATCGGCCAGCCCTGGGCAGAGTTGAGTATGTATACTTTGATTTAAATTCGTCTCTCTGTGACATCCACACTTACAGAATTATGTTTTCGTTTTATTTGTGACCCCGCGTAGAAATCGAGCAAAAGCTGTTCCGGCAAAGTGTTTTTTTGTTTTTAATCAAAGTTTATTGAATTTAAAGGTAAGTAGATCTGAGGGCACGGCAGTGCCTCGCCAAGTTCGCGTGCCGTAACCATCTTTTCTTAAAACATTTCAGCCGATATTTGACCTACCTAAAACTCTACTTCGGAATGAGCTACGAATCTCAAACTTTGCACGGTCGTAGATCTCCATAGAGTTAACAACCCCTCCAAGTTTCATGGAATTCCATAAAGTAGTAAAGTAGTTACGATATTTCAAAAAACGTCGAAATTGCCACTCACTATCTCACTCACTCACTCATGTATAGATCATCAGGTGTTTTAGTTTGAGATTTATCAGACAAACACGTGTTTATTTTTGCTTCCAGTTTTTCGGATTTTTTCAAGCTTTAAATTCATAGTAAATTTCTGATTTTTGGAAGGTGTCAAGTGACCAAGTCCATCAACAAGCAGCAGAAACTGTAAGTCGATTACTCAACGCATTTAGAAGTTATTTGACTTTAAATTTTAATTGAAGTATAAAGTACCATATTATTGCTGTTTTTTTTTTGCTTTTCCAAGTATTGTCAAAAGGTAAATTCAGCAATTTAATGTCAATATGCCTGAACAAAAAACCGTAGAAGACCTTTCCGTTGGCGAATTATTTGACGTCATTAAAAAAGCTAACCAAGAACAAACGGATGTTATCAAGGAAGAGCTTAACAGTAAAATAGATTCAGTTCTTAGTAAAGTGTCAGAAATAGAACAAAAAGTTGACCAACTTCAGAACAAAATCACGAGTATTGATCGTAGGCTAAGAAGAAATAACATTGTTATTCACGGTGTGCAAATCAGTAACAAAGACAACATTTTAAGTGAAACCTTAACAAAACTTAACTCCTTGTTGGAATCTTCAATTGTTGAACAGGATGTAAACAATATATATTTCTGCAACAAATCTCTTGATAAGTCACCAATAACATTAGAGTTTATATCCAATTTACGAAAGCGCGCAGTTTATAGCTTGGTTAGTAAACTAAAAGATACAGGCGTATCAATTTCCCATGACAGCTCTTATGAAGATTGGCAGAAACAAAAGGTCTTAGTTCGCCATTTAAAGCAAGCCAAGGAGCAGCAGCTTGATGCAAGAATAAGGAGGGGTGTTTTGGAAATTGGCAAAGATTCTTATACTGTGACGGAATTGAAACAACTTGAGTTAGCTATCGAAAACTCAACAAATATCTCTGAAGAGGAAGATCAAATTACGAACATTGAAGAACAAACTGAACTGGAGCGCAAACGCAAACGTGCAAAAATAGTATACAGCCCAAAAAATTTACGTAGTAATTCAGGAAATAAATAGAACATTTTTACTGCTAATAAAATTTTTGTTATCATTTGATTTATTTATTATACTATTTTGTTTTTCATATCCAAATTTACCAAAACTGTTTGAATATTTTTTGTTTGTAAAGAGGACTGAATAAATTGATATTTTTAAATTGAAATTAAAATACCACAAATTTTCTTTTATATATTTTTTTTGTTAGATACCTACTTAGTGTTTATTATTTGTTTTGATTTTTAATTCACAAAGTAAACATAGTACCTAAGTCTTGAAAAATAAGTTTGGCTATAAATTTAATAAAATAAGAATCCAGCGAAATTTTGAGTTTTGATTAATTTGGTCCTGTAGGGTGACCAATTGTTTGTCTTATTATTAAGTTTTATTTTGTTTGCTACACTCACGAAATCTAATCAAATAGTAAATCAAAATTATGGATAAAATAACAGTGGCTCATCTAAATATTGCCTCTCTACCATTGCACTTTAATAAATTTAAAGAGGTCATTTTGAATGAATCTTATGATGTCATTGGGGTTTCTGAAACCAATTTAAAGCCACATATACCGAATAATATTGTTCAAATAAATAATTACAATCTTTATAGGTGGGATCGGATTGGTCAGGAGCGTGGTGGGGTAGGTATTTACATTAAAAAAGAAGTTAAACATGAAATAATAGAATATTATCATGAAGTCATTGAGTGCATTTGGGTGAAAATTAAACTAAAAAAGTCTAAGTTATTAACTATTGGTTGCATTTATAGACCACCAAATTTTAATCCGAGGCGTTTTTGTGATGAGTTTGAAAACATTTGCCTAGATATTTTGCCTCAAACTGACCATTTGGTTTGCTTTGGAGATGTAAATTTGAATCTTTTTGATATTAGTGAATATGGGGTGCGTCCATATCTCGATACCTTGGACTCTCTGGAGTTGGAACAGATTATTAATGAGCCGACTCGAATAACATCAACATCCAGCCGGTTAATTGATCACTTACTTATCTCCAAAACCTTAAAAATCAATAAATCGGGCACTATTAGAAAAAAGATATCTGACCACTTTTTAATTTTTGCAGATATTGAATTGCATCCAGATAAAAGTCAAGAAGAACCAACTACATATAGAGACTTTAAAAACATTAATTTACAAGATTTATATGCTTCACTTCAATCTATACCCTGGCGCAACATACTTGACCTACATATTGTTGACGAAAAAGTAACCTTTTTTAATGAAAATATAAATGATTTATTAAATATCTATGCTCCACTAAAAATAGCTACTTTCAAAAAACAAAATAAGCCATGGATAACAGAAAATACGAAACTTCTGATTAAATTACGTAATAAAGCAAAATTCAACTATAAAAAAGGAAAAACTCCTGAAAATCAAAAGCGCTACAAAGAACTAAGAAATTTTACAAACAAGGTGGTTCAGACGGAAAAGAAAGCTTATCTTGAATTTACTTTGAGTAATCAAAATAGCAAAACCTTTTGGAAAACTTTAAAAAACTTGAATATAGTAAAAAATAAAAACTGTAAAAATTTCATTCCGGAAAAACTGGCAAAACCTGATGCAATCAATAACTTTTTCATTAACTCTATACCATTGCTTAACACTTCTTCAGTCAATTTGGATCAGTACTACCAAGATTCCCCGCATTTAGCAAACAAATTTAAATTTTGTACTGTATCAGAGACTGACATTGCACGATATTAAACACATATCAAAACTAGAGCGGTCGGGCATGATGGTATTCATGTAAACTTTATTATCTTTTGTTGTCCATTTATTTTAAAATATATAGCTCATATTGTTAACTTTTGTATATCTAACTCAGTTTTTCCTTCGGACTGGAAGGTTGCGCATGTTGTGCCGCTCCCTAAAACAGACAATCCACAATCATTTAGGGAATTACGACCCATTTTTATATTACCGATCTTATCTAAAATTATTGAACGCGCATTAAAAGTACAAATGGTAAGCTATGTCGAAAAAGAAAAATTGATTGACAAAACACAAGCGGGTTTTAGAGAGGGGCACAGTTGTGCAACCGCACTTCTGAATGTTACTGATGACATTTTTAGAGGGATTGATAAAGGAAACTGTACAGTGTTGGTTTTGCTTGATTATTCAAAGGCATTCGATACAGTTGATGATGGTATTATGCTTGTAGTTCTTAGATATCTAGGTTTTGATGAGTCTTCGGTTGAACTAATAAAAAGTTATTTAACAGGAAGAAAGCAAAAAGTGGTCTTAACTGGACAAAAATCTGGTTGCTTAGATGTAAATAGTGGTGTTCCTCAAGGATCGATTTTAGGGCCAATTTTGTTTATTTTATACACCGTTAAGTTTGTAGAAGTTTTTGTGTTCTGCAAGGCACAAAAATATGCTGATGACAAGCAATTGTATCGAATTTTCTCCCCTGTGTTACTAGAGCAAGAATGTCGTAATATCAACTCTGATTTAGAGAGAATTGCACGCATATCCAATGATCATGGATTACACCTAAATCCAGACAAATCAGTTGCGATGTTTTTTGGCCGGCCCATTGATGTAAAGCGTCTCACTTCAGAAGTAACTATTAAAATAAATAATGTAATATTGCCCTGTAAAATCCGAGACTAGAAATTTGGGGGTTATATTCGATAATAAGCTCCGATTTAAAAAACATATTTCAGTTTGCAGTCAGAGGGCTATTGGAAGATTAAAAGGGTTGTATAACTCAAGGCACTTGTTAAATCAAAATATCAAAAAATCATTATGTGACTCACTTGTTTTATCAGTTTTTAATCACTGCGACGTGGCATACGGTCCTTGTCTTACATCAGACATAGCTAATCGTATTGAAAAAATTCAGAAGTGTTGTTTAAGATTTATATTTGGTATTCGACGTGGTCGACCGATTAGTTATAAACTTAAAGACGCAAACTGGGTTAACATGAAAAAAAGACGGTTAATTCACAGACATTGCATTTACTTTAAAATAATAAAACAAAAGTATCCTGAGTAACTTTATGAAAAAATAATTTTTCGGACAGATGTCAATAACCTTAATTTAAGGTTTAAAGGTATAATAGTACCCAGACATCGATCTGGAATTTTTGAGAGATCATTCAGTTATGACTTGGCAAAATTGTACAATGAACTGCCCCAACACGCTCGTATTTCATCTATTTCCGCATTTCCCAAAAAAAAATACAAAAATTGTATTTTTGAATCAGGGTTTTTTATTTAATTTTTTTTTACTGACATTTTAAAAGCATATTTTTTGGGTAAAGTTTCTATTATATACTTGGTTTGGTCGGTTTATTAGATATACCAACTGTTTTTCGTTTCTTAACATAAGTAGTTGGTTAGTTACCTTTTATATTATTTTATATTATTATCTTTACAATGTAATACTTTAGACTTTTTTATAAAGAATATATATTTTTTTTTCCCAGGGATAAGTGTAAAAATCAGTTTGCAGTATTTTCTAAATTCTGTAAACTGCACTCTGGCCCTTTCTTATATATTTCTATACTTGAATAAAGATATTATTATTATTATTATTATTATTATTATTATTATTATTATTATTATTATTATTATTATTATTATTATTATTATTATTATTATTATTATTATTATTATTATTATTATTAATATTATTATTATTATTATTATTATTATTATTATTATTATTATTATTATTATTATTATTATTATTATTATTATTATTATTATTATTATTATTATTATTATTATTATTATTATTATTATTATTATTATTATTATTATTATTATTATTATTATTATTATTATTATTATTATTATTATTATTATTATTATTATTTTTTTTAAAAAAAAAAAAAAAAAAAAAAAAAAAAAAAAAAAAAAAAAAAAAAAAAAAAAAAAAAAAATAATAATAATAATAATAATAATAATAATAATAATAATAATAATAATAATAATAATAATAATAATAATAATAATAATAATAATAATAATAATAATAATAATAATAATAATAATAATAATAATAATAATAATAATAATAATAATAATAATAATAATAATAATAATAATAATAATAATAATAATAATAATAATAATAATAATAATAATAATAATAATAATAATAATAATAATAATAATAATAATAATAATAATAATAATAATAATAATAATAATAATAATAATAATAATTATTATTATTATTATTATTATTATTATTATTATTATTATTATTATTATTATTATTATTATTATTATTATTATTATTATTATTATTATTATTATTATTATTATTATTATTATTATTATTATTATTATTATTATTATTATTATTATTATTATTATTATTATTATTATTATTATTATTTTTTTTTTTGTTTTTTCTCCTTTTCAGGGCTTTTGCTAAAGTGGGATTCTCTTGAATCAGTCACTTTAACCGGTTTTATTGAGGTTTCTCAATTTACGTTTGTGAAGGTAAGTTAAGGGTTTTTCTTACAATACGACAGGTTTCCAGTATCACTGATTTCTGCATTGTCGTGAATATTTTTTTATCTGTGATATTTATTTGTTTTAGGTATGATTCCAAGTTCCTCGAGACCAGGCCTGTAACTGAGATGACAATAGGAACTATGGTAAGACTTTTAAGTTGATGGATGTTTCTGTATTCTTCTGATAAGTCAAAATATTTATTAATTTTTTCTCTTTCAGCTTTTTCTAGGTTGTGATCGTTCGGATGCGTGATGTCAATGAAAAAACCCCGCCTTTCCTTTTTTTCTACTAAGACAATGTCAGGTCTATTACAGGGGATTGGTTTATCCGTTTGAATTGGCGTGTCCCAGTATAGAAGGTATGTATCATTTTCATGTACTGGAAATGGAACATATTTAAAGTGTTGTTCAGTTTTATTTAGGAAATTGCAGTAAATAGCAAGGTGTTGATGAATTATATTAGCTGTTAAATTGTGCCGTTTTAAATATTCTGTAGGTGCTAACACCGTACATCCTGCTATAATATGTTCTATCGTCTCGGAGTGACGTCTACACATTCTACAGAGATCATTGTCAAGTTGTACTCCATGAATCGTTCTTATGTGGTTTCTTGTTGCTATGACATTGTCCTGAATGGCCACCATAAATCCCTCTGTCTCTCCGTATAGGTAACCTTTTTTTAACCATTCCGTCGATGCTTCAGCCTTTGATTGATTAAGGTGATTTATTATTATTATTATTATTATTATTATTATTATTATTATTATTATTATTATTATTATTATTATTATTATTATTATTATTATTATTATTATTATTATTATTATTATTATTATTATTATTATTATTATTATTATTATTATTTTTTTTTTATTTTTTATTATTTTTTTTTTCACAGGTTTGCCCTGGGGCGTCCCAGCGAGTCGGAAGATCAATTTCTTCAAGACCCATTGGTGTCGTGGTTTAGAAATGATCGAGCAATCGACAGAGTCTGCAAGACGACAGCCCTTTGCAAATGTCCAATCATGTTCACAGGTAGGTCTAGTGTTGTAAGGTTTTCTTTTAGAGATTTTGGAATGATTCCGGTAACAGATATGATTATGGGTATAACGTAAACTTTCTTCATAGACCATAATCTTTTTACTTCCTCTTTTAGAAGTTCGTACTTCTCAATTTTTTCCCGGTATTTCGCCTGGATGTTATGGTTTCCCGGAACAGAAATATCAATTAGATAAGTGTTTTTTTCTTTTTTGTCCACAAACACAATATCAGGTCTGTTATGTGCAACAGTACGGTCTGTATGTATTGTCTTATCCCACAGTAATCTCCAATTTTCATTTTCTTCAACTTCATTGGGTTGATACTGATAATATGGTGTTTTATCTGTCTTCATATTTGTTTTGATAAGTAGTTCTTGATGAACTATTCCCGCAGCCAAGTTATGCCTTTTTATATAGGCCGTTGGAGCTAAGATTGCGCAGGCACCAAGGATATGATCAATCGTTTCGGTTGCAGCGTTGCATTTTCTGCATCGGTCGTTGGGTATGTCTTCTTTTAGGATAAATTTTGCATAATTTCTGGTTTTAATTACTTGATCCTGAATCGCAATAAGAAAGCCCTCTGACTCTGGGTGAAGGTATCCTTGGTCTGCCCATCTAATTGATTCCTTATGATCTATTAGTTCATTATGTAGGTGGTTGTAGTATCTGCCATGAAGCTCTTTTTGACCCCATTGAGTCAACTTTTGCGCTAACGTTGTCACAGTGGGTTGAAAGTTTTGGTCCGCTAGATTCAATGGAGTTAGGCTTTTATCAGCGTCAGAAATTATACGGTGGAGTTGGCTATTTGTTTTACTGTAGAAAAAATTTCTTATGCTTGATATCTGCCCTGCCCATTGCTCCCTTAGGTCTAAGAATCCTCTTCCTCCCAGATGTCTTGGAATTGTAATTCTTTCCTTACAGGACTTAGGATGATGCATTCTGATTCGTGTTAGGCTCGTTCTGATTTTTCGATTTAGGTTTTCTAGATCAGTATCAGACCATTTTATGATACCAAAAGAATAAGTAAGGACAGGAATGGCATAGGTGTTTATGGCTTTTGTAAGGTTTTTAGAGTTAAGTCGAGTTTTTGTTAGTTTGTTTACTCTATCTAAAAATTCCTTCGTTAGTTTTTGTTTGACTTCGGTATGCTCTATTTTGTGCGTTTGTGCTATTCCAAGATATTTATAGGGTTGTGAGATTGAAGATATGTAAACCTGGTTGCATAGCTCAACGTTTGGCATTTCTTTAAGCTGTCCCTTTATAACCTTGATTGTTGCACACTTGTCCATCCCGAATGTCATGCCTATGTCCTGACTCATTCCGTGAATTAGGTTTAAAAGAGTTTTCAGTTGTTTTTCGTTCGCAGCGTATCCCTTGAAATCATCCATGTATAATAGATGTGCCAGAGTCATTTCCTCACCCGCTCTACCTTTAATTTTAATTCCATATTTTGTGGATTTAATGGCACTGGATAAGGGGTTTAGTGCCAAACAAAACCACAGAGCGCTTAGTGAATCGCCCTGAAATATTCCTCGCTTAAGCGGTATTTTATCAGTTTGTAACTCGTCTTTCAAAGTTTTTATCTTCAAGGTAGTTTTCCAATTCTGCATGGTATGCTCAAGAAAACGAGTGACTATTGGGTGTATTTTATAGAGTCTTAGGACATGCATCAGCCATGAATGGGGAACGGAATCAAACGCCTTCTTATAATCGATGTATGCCATAAAAGCATTGCGTTGATTTTTGCGAATTTGCTCGGTTAGCACTGAATCTATAATAAGTTGTTCCTTACATCCCAGAACACGCCTTCTAGCTCCTTTTTGTTCTTCATTAATAATTCCTTTTTCTTCTAGGTGTTCGTCGATCTTCCTGCACATCACAGCTGAGAAGATTTTATACAACGTCGGCAGACAAGTGATCGGTCGGTACTGCGATGGATCTTCAGTGGAGTCACTTTTGGGGATCAGGTAGGTTGTACCCTCCGTGAGAAAAACTGGAAATTCCTCTGGATTTTTCAAAGCATCATTGAAAGCCACAATAAGATGTGAGTGGACTGCGGTAAGACGTTTGTACCAGAAGTTTTGGATACCGTCTGGGCCGGGTGCTTTCCAATTAGCTGAGTTCTGAAGGGCATTTGTGAGGTCTTTTTTCGTGATCCTAACCTCCAGCATCTGCTCAAGATTTCCACATCTCTCTTCTTCTTGTCTAATCCAGGAGGCTTGTCGATGAATGTGTTCTTGCGACCATATGTTAGACCAGAAAGTTTGAACTTCCTGTGGTATAGGTGGTTTAAAATCTGAGATTTGCTTTAGTTTTAGTGAAGAATAGAAAGCTTTCTCATTTCGCGCAAAGAGGTTGTTGTCCTTTTTTCTTTCATAGCTCTCCTTATACCTTTTTAATCGACCAGCGCTGACTGCGAGTTTTTGTTTAAGCGTATCGAGGTAGGACAGTATGAGTGCATTTTGGTGTTCTTGATCTTTTTCCTGAAGTGAAGTTTTAAGATCTTTTGGGATCTCCCTAAGGACCCGTCTTGATCGATTACCCATCCGAAGCCGCTCCACTCTTCCAATGTCTTTTCGAAAATGTTCTATTTTTTTTTTCTCCAGACGTTGTTGCCATGCCGGCTTAAAGGGGACTGGATGTAAAGAGGCCCTTTTGTTTGGTTGTTTTTGATTTAGGGACAAAATAGTAGCAGCTGCACAGTAGACCAAGGAATGAAGCTGTTCAAGCGTTTTATTGCTTTCTATCACTTCACTGAGAATCTCGTTCATTTTTCGAATAAGGGTTATAGTTTTATTATTATTATTATTATTATTATTATTATTATTATTATTATTATTATTATTATTATTATTATTTTATTATTATTATTATTATTATTATTATTATTATTATTATTATTATTATTATTATTATTATTATTATTATTATTATTATTATTATTATTATTATTATTATTATTATTATTATTATTATTATTATTATTATTATTATTATTATTATTATTATTATTATTATTATTATTATTATTATTATTATTATTATTATTATTATTATTATTATTATTATTATTATTATTATTATTATTATTATTATTATTATTATTATTATTATTATTATTATTATTATTATTATTATTATTATTATTATTATTATTATTATTATTATTATTATTATTATTATTATTATTATTATTATTATTATTATTATTATTATTATTATTATTATTATTATTATTATTATTATTATTATTATTATTATTATTATTATTATTATTATTATTATTATTATTATTATTATTATTATTATTATTATTATTATTATTATTATTATTATTATTATTATTATTATTATTATTATTATTATTATTATTATTATTATTATTATTATTATTATTATTATTATTATTATTATTATTATTATTATTATTATTATTATTATTATTATTATTATTATTATTATTATTATTATTATTATTATTATTATTATTATTATTATTATTATTATTATTATTATTATTATTATTATTATTATTATTATTATTATTATTATTATTATTATTATTATTATTATTATTATTATTATTATTATTATTATTATTATTATTATTATTATTATTATTATTATTATTATTATTATTATTATTATTATTATTATTATTATTATTATTATTATTATTATTATTATTATTATTATTATTATTATTATTATTATTATTATTATTATTATTATTATTATTATTATTATTATTATTATTATTATTATTATTATTATTATTATTATTATTATTATTATTATTATTATTATTATTATTATTATTATTATTATTATTATTATTATTATTATTATTATTATTATTATTATTATTATTAATTCTACTGTACTTCCAGATATGTTACAAAGCTGAAATTTGGCAGACTGATAGAAATTATGACGAAACCCCTGGAAAAAATCATAAAACCCCAAAATTTTAATTTACTCCCCTTCCCTATACATTTAAAATTATGTAAAAGTAGCATCGCCCACTTCCAGAAATTCTAGAGAGTTGAGCTTTGGCAGACTGATAGGACCTATGATAAAACTATAGGAGAAAATCAAAAAACTCCAAAATTTTAATTTACTCCCCTCCCCTATACATTTAAAGTTATGTAAAAATAGCATTGCCCACTTCCAGAAATGCTAGAGAGTTGAGCTTTGGCAGACTGATAGGACTATGATAAAACTATAGGAAAAAATTAAAACAGCCCAAAATTCTAATTTACTTCCCTCCCCTAAAAATGTAAAGTTAAGTAAAAGTAACATTGCCTACTTCCAGACATGCAAGAGAGCTGAGCTTTGGAAGACCGATAGTAACTATGATAAAGTTATAGAAAAAAATTAAAACACCCCAAAATTCTAATTTACTTCCTTCCCCTATAAATGTAAAATTATGTAAAAGTAACACTGCCCACTTCCAGAAACGCTAGAGAGCTGAACTTTTTAAGACTGAAAGACAATATGATAAAACTATATTAAAACATTTAAAAACTCCAACATTTTAATTTACTTCCCTCTCCTATAAATGTCAATTTATATTAAACTAACATTGCCCACTTCCAGAAACGCTAGAGAGCTGAGCATTGGAATGCTGATAGAAATTATGATAAGACCATGGGAAAAAATTTAAAAAGTCCAATATTTTCATTTACTCTCCTCCCCTATAAATGTAAAGTTATGTAAAAGTAAGATTACTCACTTCCAGAAACGCTAGAGAACTGAGCATTGGCAGACTGATAGGAACTATGATAAAACTATAGGACAAAATTTAAAAACACGACACTTTTAATTTATTTCCTTCCCCTATACATGTAAAAGTAACATTGTGCACTTTCAGAAACGCTAGAGAGCTGAGCTTTGGAAGGCTGATGAGAACTACGATAAAACCATGGAAAAAAATTAAAAAACCTCAAAAATTTAAGTAAGGCATTGCAAAAATTTTGAACAATATTCCGCATATTTTACTACTTTAAAAATTAAGTATTATCCAATTCCTTTAAAAAAGAAGTGAAATCATAACACAAACATTTCATGTAAAAAAAAAGCCAAGTACGCGAAAATGGCATTCCGTAAAAAGAATTGAGTAAAGCCAAGTTCTCCAATACAAATTTCAAAATGAAAGCTTCAGACAGACAGACGGCGCAACAAAAAAGTTTCAAAATCATCTGAAACGCAAAGATTTATAAGCTCACACTACTATAGTATAGAAGTCGTGTGAGCTAAAATCGTGGGACGCTTTATGCCATATTTTCTTTGTATATCGAGAGCCCGACGTTTTTTCACAATAATACTAGTATTTTTCGTTCATTATTGTTTTCAACTAATATTAAGAATTATTTTTAAGTGTTTAGTTTGAAGCGTGTTTTTTAGTTTTTTTAACTATATTTATTTTTTACTTTTTAGTTTAATGTGCTGTGAAATCGTGTTTTTTAATTAACTATATTACGTCGGTATACTGGCAAAATACACTCAAAGTAAATATTCTACTGTACTTCCAGACATGTTACAAAGCTGAAATTTGGCAGACTGATAGAAATTATGACGAAACCCCTGGAAAAAATCATAAAACCCCAAAATTTTAATTTACTCCCCTTCCCTATACATTTAAAATTATGTAAAAGTAGCATCGCCCACTTCCAGAAATTCTAGAGAGTTGAGCTTTGGCAGACTGATAGGACCTATGATAAAACTATAGGAGAAAATCAAAAAACTCCAAAATTTTAATTTACTCCCCTCCCCTATACATTTAAAGTTATGTAAAAATAGCATTGCCCACTTCCAGAAATGCTAGAGAGTTGAGCTTTGGCAGGCTGATAGGAACTATGATAAAACTATAGGAAAAAATTAAAACAGCCCAAAATTCTAATTTACTTCCCTCCCCTATAAATGTAAAGTTAAGTAAAAGTAACATTGCCTACTTCCAGACATGCAAGAGAGCTGAGCTTTGGAAGACCGATAGTAACTATGATAAAGTTATAGAAAAAAATTAAAACACTCCAAAATTCTAATTTACTTCCTTCCCCTATAAATGTAAAATTATGTAAAAGTAACACTGCCCACTTCCAGAAACGCTAGAGAGCTGAACTTTTTAAGACTGAAAGACAATTTGATAAAACTATATTAAAACATTTAAAAACTCCAACATTTTAATTTACTTCCCACTCCTATAAATGTCAATTTATATTAAACTAACATTGCCCACTTCCAGAAACGCTAGAGAGCTGAGCATTGGAATGCTGATAGAAATTATGATAAGACCATGGGAAAAAAATTAAAAAGTCCAATATTTTCATTTACTCTCCTCTCCTATAAATGTAAAGTTATGTAAAAGTAAGATTACTCACTTCCAGAAACGCTAGAGAGCTGAGCATTGGCGGACTGATAAGAACTATGATAAAACTATAGGACAAAATTTAAAAACACGACAATTTTAATTTATTTCCCTCCCCTATACATGTAAAAGTAACATTGTGCACTTTCAGAAACGCTAGAGAGCTGAGCTTTGGAAGGCTGATGAGAACTACGATAAAACCATGGAAAAAAATTAAAAAACCTCAAAAATTTAAGTAAGGCATTCCAAAAATTTTGAACAATATTCCGCATATTTTACTACTTTAAAAATTAAGTATTATCCAATTCCTTTAAAAAAGAAGTGAAATCATAACACAAACATTTCATGTAAAAAAAAAGCCAAGTACGCGAAAATGGCATTCCGTAAAAAGAATTGAGTAAAGCCAAGTTCTCCAATACAAATTTCAAAATGAAAGCTTTAGACAGACAGACGGCGCAACAAAAAAGTTTCAAAATCATCTGAATCGCAAAGATATATAAGCTCACACTACTATAGTATAGAAGTCGTGTGAGCTAAAATCGTGGGGTGCTTTATGCCATATTTTCTTTGTATATCGAGAGCCCGACGTTTTTTCACAATAATACTAGTATTTTTCGTTCATTATTGTTTTCAACTAATATTAAGAATTATTTTTAAGTGTTTAGTTTGAAGCGTGTTTTTTAGTTTTTTAACTATATTTATTTTTTACTTTTTAGTTTAATGTGCTGTGAAATCGTGTTTTTTAATTAACTATATTACGTCGGTATACTGGCAAAATACACTCAAAGTAATTTTTTTTAGTTTTTGAGCCATGCTGAAACCTGGGCGTTACAACCAAATTAAAAAAATACATTAAATCACAGACTTCACAAAATCTATTAATTATTACTAAAATTTCAAAAAATAACTTTTTTTACATAGGTACTTACATATGTTCTCCAATATTCAATGCATAAATAATGTAAAATTCAGGAGTTTCTCAATGAAATCAAATGTCTCAAATGTTGTTCCTAATTTCAAAACTTCTTAAAATGCGATTTTCTCAAAACTAAATTTTTGACTTAGTGTATGTTGCCAGTATACCGATGATTTATTTTCACAATAATACTAGTAATAATAAAAATAAATTATCCTGATCAGGATAATGAGAAAAACTTAATAAGGGAGGGAGGGAGGGAGGGGACCGAGACCTCATTAAGCCGTATTTTAACCTATTTTATTGTTTTATTCCTGAAATATATGAAAAATGTCTGCGAAATTATGAATCTTGGCGTTGTCACCGGTTCTTGATAAGTGTATACAAAGTCTAAATTAAATTTGTTCGTTTTTGCAAAATTCTTAGGCTTGGGGGGGGGGGCGGATCCCCGAAGTACCTCCAAGGGTGCGCCTGGAAAATTATTGTATTGTCACCGGTTCTTGATAAGTGTACAAAGTTTAAATTAAATCTGTTCATTTAAAGTAGGTCAAAATCTAGTCCAAAGGAGTCAGTTACAAACATACATAGCTACCTACAAACATACAGGTGAAGCTAATAAAAGCACGGATCACCTAACAAAATAAGAAATTACAAAATACGAAAACTTTTATTTAAAACTTGTTATTTCCCCACAATTTTTATTCTGGTAACGGAGTTTTCAGAAATTGATTAAAAATCTGATTTGAAAAAAAAATACTCTGCCAATATATGGGCCCCTAAGCTCACACTAGGTACTATAGTTATAGTGTACGTGTGAGCTAATATAACTAAAAACTGAAATATATTTTATTCAACTCCAGACTAAATTACCTTTTGTTTGATACCACACAAGCCATGTTTTGACTTAAACTCAAATTTTTGAAATCTACCCCCACCCTTACAAAAAAAACAAAACCTAAAATGTATTTTGTTAAAGTCCGGACTCAATTACCTTTCGTTTGATATCACACACGCCATATTTTCACTTAAACTCTAATTTTCAAAATATACCCCCACCCTTTTTTTAAAAATAAATTAAAATGTATTTTGTTTAACTGCAGACTCAATTACCTTTCGTTTAATATCACACACGCCATATTTTCACATAAACTCTAATTTTTGAAATCTACCCCCACCCTTTTATTTGGTTTGTGTTCGGTGGATTTTGTTCATTTTTAAATGGGACCATCTTGACCCAAGACCCAGCCTAGGTACCAAATTTCATTAAAATCGGCCAAGCGGTTTTTGAGTTATGCGCGTTGGTCGTTACAGACAGACATACAGACACACAGACAGACAGACAGACAGACATACAGACAGACAGACAGACGGCGCAACAAAAAAGTTTCAAAATCATCTAAAACGCAAAGATATATAAAAATTTTTGAAATCGGAGCAACTTTTTTTTTCTCGAAAAAATTAGGATCACCATAGCTCACACTACTATAGTATAGTATATGTGTGAGCTAATAAAGCGACCTAAACACCCAAAACTACTGCGTTTTTCAGATGGCTGTACGTAAGTTAAAAAATTTCAAGGTAAAAGGCAGAAAAGCCATTTCGATATAGTAGGCCGATTTTAATGTGCAGCTACAGGGTTTTCAAAAGTCCGAAGAACCGAACCGAACCGGATAAACATACATACAAACAAACAAATGTCACGAAATATGTCTAAGTTATCTTAAAAAAAAATCCGTCGAACATAATACCTTTCCTAGCTTTTGCTGCACGAACTAGGAAAGTTAAAATTGCCCGATTTGAATGAAATTTGGTACCTAGGCGGGTCTTGGGTCGAGATGGTCCCATTTAAAAATGAACAAAATCCACCTAACGCAAGCCAAAAAAAAGGGTGGGGGTAGATTTTAAAAATTGGAGTTTATGTGAAAATATGGCATGTGTGATATCGAACGAAAGGTAATTGAGTCTGCAGTTAAACAAAATACATTCTAGTTTATTTAAAAAAAAAGGTCAAAATTAGAGTTTAAATGAAAATATGGCTTGTGTGGTATTAAACGAAAGGTAATTGAGTCTGGAGTTAAACAAAATACATTTTAGTTTAAAAAAAAAAGGTGGGGGTAAATTTAAGTCTGGAATTGAATAAAATATATTACAGTTTTTAGTTATACTGTCATAAATAAGTTTAAATTCGGATCATTTTACTATAGCAATAACCAATATTGCTGCGCTTGCACTAATTTCGTCTATAAAAGCCGATGCTCGATAATAGACCGGCATCACTCTAGCAAGTGATCAACCTAGTATACCACTGAAATACGTGGTCCCTACTAAACACACCCAGTACACGACTAAAATACGGTCCCTACGAACCCAGTACACCACTGAAATAATTTGGTCCCTACTAAACATACCTAAGTAAAACCTCACTATGGTGGTTACGCTTTATGGCCCATAAGGCCAACTCTCTCCAGCCAGCATCCCTCTTTTTACATTATTTAATTATTTATAGCAATAACCTCTTTTCCTGTTAATCTGTTTTCTTATATAAAATACATGTATAAATGTGGATTCTTTATACTTAATTTTCATATTCCCCTAAATCCCTCAGTCACAAGGGCACTAAATAACAAACCTTGTGATATATATGGTAGAGATACCACTTGTCACAAATATAGTCGTGACAATATTAGCTTACACGTACAGACTATAATTAAAGTACCTAGTGTGAGCGTAGGTGCCCATATAATAGCAGAGTATTTTTTTTAGTCCTTGCCGTATATTCATCTTGTAAGCCTATTATGACATCAATAACGTGCTTGTTATTTTCTTCCCCGTTACATCCAGTGTATATTTTTCTTATTTGCATACATATACCTGTAACATATTTGCACACATCTGTGACATCCCTAACGTCTTTGTATATTTTATTTGTTATTTGTTTCCTCGTGACATCCAGTGTATGTTTCTTATTTTTATAGAGGTACTTGTTACATCCGCTATTTTTATGAAACGTTGGCAACATTGCTGGATGTCACAAGTTAACACAAATATTTAGGGATGTTACAACTTCAAAATTTTTTGTATATACAATGGACGCCACAAAGATATGAAAAATTTTATTTCTAAAGTTGTGAGTTTATACAAATATTTTTATGGAATTAAAAATAAAATATTTTTTATTACATTTCATATTTTTTATTTTTGGATAACACCAGGTTTTAAAGTGGATGTCACAAAAACCGACTTTTTGCTGGATTATTTTTTTAGTCCTTGTGTGTACTGGGTTCTTAGGGACCACGTATTTCAGTGGTGTACTGGGTGTGTTTAGTAGGGACCGCGTATTTCAGTGGTATACTGGGTTGATCACTTGCTAGAGTGATGCCGGTCTATTATCCAGCATCGGCTTTTATAGACGAAATTAGTGCAAGCGCAACAATATTGGTTATTGCTATAGTAAAATGATCCGAATTTAAACTTATTTATGACAGTATAACTAAAAACTGTATTATATTTTATTCAACTCCAGACTCAAATACCTTTCGTTTAATACCACACAAGCCATATTTTCATTTACCCCCACCCTTTTTTTAAAATAAACTAAAATGTATTTTGTTAAACTGCAGACTCAATTACCTTTCGTTAGATATCACACACGCCATATTTTCACATAAACTCCAATTTTTAAAATCTACCCCCACCCTTTTATTTGACTCGCGTTAGGTGGATTTTGTTCATTTTTAAATGGGACCATCTCGACCCAAGACCCAGCCTAAGTACCAAATTTCATTCAAATCGGGCAATTTGACGTTAAAAAAACTCGTCAGATTAAATTTTATCTGACTAGATTTAAAAATTCCTTATCTATTTAACTTAACTTTAGTTAAATTTAGTTGAAAAATAATGAGCCTATTATTAATTATTGTACCCTGTATTCACAGTTTGTAGGTCAAATTAGATAAAAGTTGTCCGTTTTTGTATGTAATTCCCATTATCTTTTTGGACTCAGACTTCAGTTTTTATCAGTCCCAATTTTTACTTTCCTAGTTCGTGCAGCAAAAGCTAGGAAAGGTATTATGTTCGACGGATTTTTTTTTAAGATAAAGAAATATTTTGTGACATTCGTTTGTTTGTATGTACGTTTATCCGGTTCGGTTCGGTTCTTCGGACTTTTGAAAAACCTGTAGCTGCACATTAAAATCGGCTTACTATATCGAAATGGCTTTTCTGCCTTTTACCTTGAAATTTTTTAACTTACGTACAGCCATCTGAAAAACGCAGTCTTTCTGGGTGTTTAGGTCGCTTTATTTTTTTTTCAAATCAGATTTAATTAATTTCTGAAACCTCCGTTACCAGAATAAAAATTGTGGGGAAATAAGTTTTAAATAAAAGTTTTCGTATTTTGTAATTTCTTATTTTTGACAGGCTTTTATTAGCTTCACCTGTATGTTTGTAGGTAGGTATGTATGTTTGTAACTGACTCCTTTGGACTAGATTTTGAACTACTTTAAACGAACAGATTTAATTTAAACTTTGTACACTTATCAAGAACCGGTGACAATACAATAATTTTCCAGGCGCACCCTTGGGGGTACTTCTGGGACCCGCCCCCCCCCCAAGCCTAAGAATTTTGCAAAAACGAACAAATTTAATTTAGAATTTGTATACACTTATCAAGAACCGGTGACAACGCCAAGATTAATAATTTCGCAGACATTTTTCATATA
Source organism: Aspidapion aeneum (assembly GCA_963576565.1). Lineage (NCBI taxonomy): Eukaryota > Metazoa > Arthropoda > Insecta > Coleoptera > Brentidae > Aspidapion > Aspidapion aeneum. The sequence goes on from OY755038.1 coordinate 151,001,322, forward strand.
TTTCAGGAATAAAACAATAAAATAGGTTAAAATACGGCTTAATGAGGTCTCGCTCCCCTCCCCACAAGAAATATTCCTTATTAAGGTTTTCTCATTATCCTGATCAGGATAATTTATTTTTATTATTACTAGTATTATTGTGAAAATAAATCATCGGTATACTGGCAACATAGACTAAGTCAAAAATTTAGTTTTAAGAAAATCGCATTTTAAGAAGTTTTGAAATTAGGAACAACATTTGAGACATTTGATTTCATTGAGAAACTCCTGAATTTTACATTATTTATGCATTGAATATTGGAGAACGTATGTAAGTACCTATGTCAAAAAAGTTATTTTTTGAAATTTTAGTAATATTTTATAGATTTTGTGAAGTCTGTGATTTAATGTATTTTTTAAATTTGGTTGTAACGGCCAGGTTTCACCATGGCTCAAAAACTAAAAAAAATGACTTTGAGTGTATTTTGCCAGTATACCGACGTAATATAGTTAATTAAAAAACACGATTTCACAGCACATTAAACTAAAAAGTAAAAAATAAATATAGTTAAAAAAACTAAAAAACACGCTTCAAACTAAACAGTTAAAAATAATTCTTAATATTAGTTGAAAACAATAATGAACGAAAAATACTAGAAATTTGTATTGGAGAACTTGGCTTTACTTTTATCTCAATTCTTTTTACGGAATGCCATTTTCGCGTACTTGGCTGTTTTTTACATGAAATGTTTTTGTTATGATTTCACTTCTTTTTTAAAGGAATTGGATAATACTTAATTTTTAAAGTAGTAAAATATGAGGAATATTGTTCAAAATTTTTGCATTGCGTTACTTAAATTTTTTAGGTTTTTTAATTTTTTTCCATGGTTTTATCGTAGTTCCCATCAGCATTCCAAAGCTCAGCTCTCTAGCGTTTCTGAAAGTGCACAATGTTACTTTTACATGTATAGGGGAGGGAAATCAATTAAAATGATCGTGTTTTTAAATTTTGTCCTATAGTTTTATCATAGTTCCTATCAGTCTTCCTTTCTGAAAGTGGGTAATCTTACTTTTACATAACTTTACATTTATAGGGGAGGAGACTAAATGAAAATATTGAACTTTTAAGTTTTTTCCAATGGTTTTAACATAATTTCTCTCAGCATTCCAATGCTCAGCTCTCTAGCGTTTCTGGAAGTAAGCAATGTTAGTTTAATATAAATTGACATTTTTTTTCATATAGTTTTGTCATATTGTCTTTCAGTCTTAAAAGTTCAGCTCTCTAGCGTTTCTGAAAGTGGGCAGTGTTACTTTTACATAATTTTACATTTATAGGGGAAGGAACTAAATTAGAATTTTGGGGTGTTTTAATTTTTTTTCTATAACTTTATCATAGTTACTATCGGTCTTCCAAAGCTTAGGTCTCTAGCATGTCTGGAAGTAGGCAATGTTACTTTTACTTAACTTTACATTTATAGGGGAGGGAAGTAAATTAGAATTTTTTTGGATGTTTTAATTTTTTCCTATAGTTTTATCCTAGTTCCTATCAGTCTGCCAAAGCTCAACTCTCTAGCATTTCTGGAAGTGGGCAATGCTATTTTTACATAACTTTAAATGTATAGAGGAGGGGAGTAAATTAAAATTTTGGGCTTTTTGATTTTCTCCTATAGTTTTATCATAGGTCTTATCAGTCTGCCAAAGCTCAACTCTCTAGCATTTCTGAAAGTGGGCGATGCTACTTTTACATAAATTTAAATGTATAGGGGAGGGGAGTAAATTAAAATTTTGGGGTTTTATGATATTTTCCAGGGGTTTGGTCATAATTTCTATCAGTCTGCTAAATTTCAGCTTTGTATCATGTCTGGAAGTACAGTAGAATATTGATGATCTATACATGAGTGAGTGAGTGAGTGAGTCAGTGAGTGGCAATTTCGACGTTTTTTGAAATTTCGTAACTACTTTACTACTTTATGGAATTCCATGAAACTTGGAGGGGTTGTTAACTTCATGGTCTACGACTGTGCAAAGTTTGAGATTCGTAGCTCATTCCGAAGTAGAGTTTTAGGTAGGTCAAATATCGGCTGAAATGTTTTAAGAAAAGATGGTTACGGCGCGCGAACTTGGCGAGGCACTGCCGTGTCCTCAGATCTACTTAACTTTAAATTCAATAAACTTTGATTAAAAACAAAAAAACACTTTGCCGGAATAGCTTTTGCTCGATTTCTACGCGGGGTCACAAATAAAACGAAAACATAATTATATAACTGTGGATGCACAGAGAGACGAATTTAAATCGAAGTATACATACTCAACTCAGCCCAGGGCTGGCCGATTGCGGACCGGCCGTTTGCAAAAATAGAATACCTACAGGGGCGCCCACTATGGGGGTAGTAAGGGGCTAGGACTAAGGTCACTCATCGTCAAGCAAGCTTTACACGTAGCGAAGCCTAACACTGATTTTATATTTGTTGGTTATAATTTTTGACATGTTTTCCTCGGTTTTGCATTGGCGGCTTGTTGTTATTTTAAAAATGTGGTTTTAACACAGTCTAAAGATCTATTTAGTAATGATACAGTTTCAAGATAGTTTGCAGCATAACTTTTTAATTACATAAATATATATAGTTTAGGTATCATACTGTGTAAAATAACATCTTCAAAATAAAACAGAACCGCCAATGCGAAACTGAGGAAAACATGTCAAAAATAATAACCAAAAAATAGAAAGCTTGACGTTAGCTTCGCTTCCTATAAAGCTTGCCTTTACGATGAGTGTCCTTAGCTAGGGCACCTCCAAGACGTAAACAGGGAGGTGCGAAGCACCCCCAAGCATAGTCACAAAGAAACTGATTACTAATCGGCTTTGCTCGGTACACAAAAAATGGCCGATATTCCAGTAAAATCTATGACTACAGTACCTAGATTTATATGTTCAGCGAATTTTTGATAAATTATGTAGCTCTATACCTAGCTGGATATGTTTTATTTACTGACGCTGGCGCCACTTTGGCAGAATGAAGGCCCTTAATAATTAGGCAAATAATATAAAATAAAAATATAAGATTTTCATTATTCAGTCTAGCAATTTATTCCCATTTTCTTTTCTTTTATATCTATATTTTTTTTCCAAATCGGCTAACCCATATGTAACTTTTTTTTAGGTACCTAAATTATTCTTCTGAATTTTTCTTATATGTGCTACTCCTTAGAAAAAAAATAAATAAATATATTAGAGGCGCCATTAGGGGGGGGGGTTCTATAAAATCGGTTAAGCAGTTTCTGAACTCGTTTCCTTTACAGGGTGGGCCAAAAAAACCTGGACATTTTTTTATTATAACTTTTGGACTATACAATCAATATTAATGGGACAAACTGCACTTGCCAAATAATTAATCAGAGTTTTGACTAATTTATAATTTTTTGTCTGCCATCTCAAAATCCAAGATGGCGGACGAAATTAAAATGTACCTTTCAAAGTTGCTAGTTTATTCTTGTGTTGCGAATATGTTCTAATTATTTTTTTAAATTAGTAAGAAAGCTGCGTTCTTGCCAGGCACGACAAGGTATGATTCAGCAAAATTGGTTCAGTGGTTCTATAAAAAAATATTTTTGTTCAACCATTGTTTTGAATATTATACGATTGCTTGCCAATTATGTCTGCATTTATTTACTTATAAATTCATTACTACTGAACCGATGTTAGTGATAATGAACAACATCCTGGTGAGAATTGATTGCTTTTTTAAGATCATGATCAAAGTTATCGCCATCTTAAATTTTAAGATGGCGGATAGAATTATTCTTGATTATTTAAAATGGCGTGTTTATTCTTATTTTCCGAAAATGTTTTAGATTTTTTTTAATCTATGAAAAAGCACTACTTTTTCCCCACACAACGAGGTAAAAATTATTAAAATCAGTGTGGTGGTTCTCAAAATATCTATTTTTGTTTCAATCGTTGTTTTAGAGATTTTACGATTGTATTGCCAATCCTGTCTGCATTAATTTTCTTATAAATTCTACCAATTTTAGTGAAACACAAAAAATCGTGGTAAGAATTGATTGCTCTTTAAAGATTATAATCGAAATTTGCCGCCATCTTAGAATTTAAGATGTCGGACAGAAATTGCCAATGCAATCGCATAACTTGTAAAACCATTGTACAAAATCAGATTTTGTGAGAACCACTTCGCCGATTTTATTAAATTGTACTTTATTAAGCGGGAGAAAAGTAGTACTTAATAACCAATAAATTAATAAAAAAAACTAAAACATTTTCGAAAAATAAGAATTAAAGTGCCTCTTTGAAGGATCAAGTATGGTTCTGTCCAACATCTTAACTTTTAGGATGGCGGCAAATTTCGATTATAACCTTGAAAGAACAATCAATTCTCACCATCATTTTTCTTATTTCACTAAAATCGGTTTGGTAATAATGATTTATAAGGAAATGAATGCAGACAGGGTTGGCAATGCAATCGTATAATCTGTAACACAATGACGAAAACAGAAATAGGTTTTTTCAGAACCAATACACCGATTTTGCTAATTTGTACCTTGTTGTGCGCGGGAAATGTAGTGCTTTTCTATAAATTAAAAAAAAAATCTAAAATATTTCCAGAAAATAAGAATAAACCCACCATTTTTAAGAATCAAGTATGATTCTGTCCGCCATCTTAAATTTTAAGATGGCGATAAATTTTGATCATGATCTTTAAAAAAACAATCAATTCTCACCGGGATGTTTTTTATTTCATCAGAGTCATAGATTCAGTAGTAATAAATTTGTAAGGAAATAAATGCAGACATGATTGGCAAGGCAATCGTATAATTTTTACCTTGTGCGTGGCAAGAACGCAGCTTTTCTACTAATTTAAAAAAATAATTCAAACGTGTTTGCAACATAAGAATAAACCAGCATCTTTAAAGGGTACATTTTAATATTGAACGCCATGTTGGATTTTGAGATCGCTGACAAATAATTATAATTAGTCAAAACTTTGATTAATTATCAGTCAAGCGCAGTTTGTCCCATTAAAATCGATGGTATAGTTCAAAAGTTATAATGAAAAAAAAATTGTGCGGTTTTTTTTGGCCCACTCGGTATATATGTATTGATTGATTTATAAGAATTCTAATTTAATTCAGCAGATTTGTTTTTGTAAAAAAATCACTGAATAGAGTTGAAAATATACTATTATAAATCAGTACGTTTTGACGTAGCTAGATTAAAATTTAGCGCTCTTTTTACTCATCTGACTTTAACTACGTGGTAAAAAAGAGGACGGAGATAGCAATTCACAAATAGTATCAAGTCCCTATCCAAGTCCGTTAGTTAATTCACTTTTGCTCTGAGGTACATGAAGAAATATTTATTTATATTTTATATTTATGTTCCCAATAAGCTAGCTAACATTATTTATTATGCTTACATTTTTGAATATTTTTATAAAGACGCAAGTCAAGTAAATCGCTGGACCACATAGCAACAGCCGCCCCAAAATAAAAAATAAACCAAATTTAATTAATAAAATAGGCATAATGCAAGGTTGTCGCTTTGACGGATGTTACAAGTGCGTGCAATTAAGATGAAAATATACATTGGATGTCACAGAGTGATGAATATCAATTGGATCGATTTTTGAATATACTCGCGCCAATATACACAGAAATTTTGGCGTCAAAATTTTTGGAAAATTTTGCTGTATTCTTCATCAGACTCATGGTATGCTATGACATCCATTTAATTTAGGTACACCCGGGCGCTCCCCATCAGGACTGTACCAAAAACATGGAAAAACGTTGTGACATCCGAATTTGGATGTCACGGCGTCGAAGGATGTCACAAGATATCTAAAATTTTTACGCCTGGATGTCACAACGATCAGCGGATATCTATTTATATCTATTATCTTATATATATATATATATATATATATATATATATATATATATATATATATATATATATATATATATATATATATATATATATATAAGTCATATATTAACCCTTACCCATTTCTCAGGCTCCGGTAATTCAAAGTCCCCTTCAGGTTTTAGGTTATCTTGAGGTTTTTTAATGGGTGCTCGATCACCTGGGCGCCATTTTTGGGGTTGCCTTTTCTCAAAGTCACCTTCAGGATGCAGGTTATCCTCAGGTTTCTTTTGTTTCGGTCGTTCGGCTGGTTTATATTCGGATTTTTCTGGTCGTTCAAAGTCGCCCTCTGGGCGGAGATTGTCTCGCGGTTTTTTCGTAGCGGGTCGCTCGCCTGGGCTCCATTTTTCGGGAGTGCGTTTTTCGAAATCACCTTCAGGATGAAGATTGTCCTATTGGATAAATGTCAAAATAGCCTTATATCAAACTGTAAGTAAGTAAGTATATGTACAGGGTATCCCAAATAAAAGCAACTACATAGGGATTTCGGAAACGGTAAGAGATACGAGTCTGTTTAAATGAGAAAAAAGATGCGCTATTCTTAGCCCAATCAGATGCCGTATCAAAATTAAAAATATCTACAGGGTTTTTTAAAATATCGAGCAAAAACTAAAAATTGTGTTTTTGAAAAATTGAAATATCGCGGCCATCTTGCAAACAAATTTATTGAAATTTATTTTATATAAGCAACTACGGCCAATTGAATGACGTTAACAATTTTATTCTAGGCCTTCTGGTTTTTTTGAAACCATAGCCAACTTTCTTATTTCTTATGACCGCCATATTGGATTTATATACTTCAATAAACAGAGCATAAAAGGAGCTTTTCAACCGTGTATAATAAGCCTATCTTTGGATGACGGAAAATGTGAATTTATTCATTGAGTTGTATAAAGCCCGTAGGGTATAGAAGTCAATGGAATTTATTTAAAAAATTGTTTTTTAATTAGTTGGCTGTGAAACAAATGCCGTAGTTGTTTGTATTGTCATAACTACCTTTCAAAACTTTTCCATTTATTTGATTTATATGCAAATCTTTAAGGCCCTTATTTTTTAATTTTTCTCTGGCTAAGAAATAATACAATTTCTTAAAATCTATCTTTTATTTCTGAAATAAAAGTTTGCATTTATTATTTAATTTAAAATAAAACTAAAAATCGATAACAAAGCATTGAATTAAATAAGCAAATGTTCGAAAATTCCACCCATACAAATCCTGCATCGATGAATCAGAGACATGCATGCATCTTTAACCATTTGTTCAGGAATTTCTTCTATGGCTTGAACAACGGCTGTATCAAGTTCTTTTATCGTATTATGAGTAGTAGAATAAACTTTATCCTTTAAGTATCCCCAAATACAAAAATCAAGAGGCGTAAGATTCGGCGAACGTGCAGGCCAGGCAACTGGACCTCGATTTCCGATCCAGTTATTTCCATGTTGCTGATTCAAATAGTCCACATGTTTGCTACATCTTGAAGAGGCAAATTTTCTAAGATTTGGTCAACGTAATTTTGTAGAATTTCTTGATATTGAGGCGCTGTCAAATTATTATGAAAAATGTTCAAACAACCAACCAATTGCAAAACAAGGTTCTTCTTTTTAAGTCACCATCTCGGAGAGCTTACATATGTTGCACATGGATGATACTTAAATTTTTTAAGAATTCTTTGTGCAGTTAATTTGGGTACTTTAACATTATTTTCTAGTTCACGAAGGGAGATGCGAGGATTGTCAACGACACTTTGTAAAACCAGAGCTTCAATATTTTCAGGTTGTCGATTACGATTTTGTTTTTTAAAGGAACCATATATAATAAGTATTTTGAAGATTGACAAACCTGGTTGTCGTCTTTCTGAATATCTCTGAAAGTACATATCTCGAGCTCTTTCAGCATTCTTATTACACAAAATATAACATTCATACATATCTACTTTCTCCCAATCTGGAAACATTTCCATGTTAAATTTAATTGATAATGTGACTCAAAAAAAATCTAAAAGTAATTTAGAAACTTTAAAACTCCAACAGATAAATCAAAAAAGTGACAAAGTTTTGACAGATAGTTACGTAGGTATGACAACAAACGCAACTTTGGCCTTTGTTTCACAGCCAACCAAGTGAAAAACAGTTTTTTAAATAAATAATAAAATAAATTCACATTTTCCGTCATTCACACATAGGCTTATTATACATGGTTGAAAAGCTCGTTTAATGCTCTATTTATTGACGTATAAGTTCAATATGGCGGTCATAAGAAATAAAAAAGTTGGCTATGGTTTCAAAAAAACTAGAAGGCCTAGAAAAATTTGTTAACGTTATTCGATTGGCCGTAGTTGCTTATACAAAACTACCAAATTTCATTAAATTTGTTTTCAAGATGGCGGCGATATTTCAATTTAAAAAAACACAATTTTTAGTTTTTGCTCGATATTTTAGTAACTCCTGTAGATATCTTTAATATTGATACAGCACCTGATTGGGCTTAGAATAGCGCAACTTTTTTCTTATTTAAACAAACTCGTATCTCTTACCGTTTCCGAAATCTCCATGTAGTTGCTTTTATCTGGGACATCCTGTATACATAGTGTCCGGTAAGTAGTGGAACACGTAAATAATAGGAAAACCAGCGATTTTTCGAAAAAATGTTTAAAGCAAAACTTCTAGGGCTTATAAATATCTACCTAAGTGTCATCTTGACTTTGAAATTGATACATTGTTTGTGGGATATTTTGGGGTCAAACCACTTTTTGTTGTCACGGGTTTAATGAATAAAAAACTGGCTATAATAAAAAAAGTAGGTTGACCTCAAAATAACCTTCAAATAATACGTTAATGTCAAATTTAAAGTGACACTTTGGTTGATAAATTATAAGGCCTTAAAGTTTTGCTTAAAACATTTTCGAGATCAAACATCTTTTTGTGGCTAAGCGGGTATAGAAAGATTTTGTTTCTCTTGTATTCTTCCATGGGCAGCTCGAAAGCTGTACACCCACGGGGCTCCAAGATCTAATGGACACCTATAAAATGTTGACAGTTAGCGGTTTCGTCCTTAAGAGGCTCTTCAGAACACTGCATGGTCAATGTGACACCTTTGTAGAGCTAGAGAGATGGTATAGTCCTTGCCATGGGCAGTTACACTTTTCTGACATTTGTTTATTATGTGCATAATGAGCAACAAGTAAAATTCTAAAAATATAGTCAGAATCTTTTAATTTAAGACAATGACAGTTTTGCCTTTAATTTGATACCAGTATGACATATTTAATTTTTCAAATATTTCTGGTTAGGAAATGTTTAAATATCATGTCAAAGTCACAAAAGTGGAACTGCGTATGGCAAGGACTATATATACATCTCATCTTACGACATTGGTCAGAGAAATGATAAATATTGCCTGCGACATCGTATGCTTTCCAAACTATTAAAGTAAAAACAAAAGGCAGGCAGATAAAACGAAAAACAGTACCTATGAACGTGACATAATTCGTCCCTCAGGTGGGGTCAATGTATATTGCATTTTTACCGTCATCGCGACGTTTTATGTCGAGTGAGCGGAGTATAAGCCAAAAATACTACAAACGTAAAGTTTAGTACCCGTGAATAAAAACAAACATTTTTTCGTGGCTGAGCGGGTATGAAATTTTTTTTTTTTATTCACGGGTACTAAACTTTATGTTTCATTTTCGAGATATGAAGGTGTTCCGCTACAAACCGGACATCCTGTATATTAGTTATTACTGATTATTATTATTATTATTAACAAACTGATTCCTAAATAAACAAGTTTACGTTTTCAGTTGCGCTATCCTTCTATAAAAAACTAGAAATCTTATAATAAAATAAAATATTGATCTAGGATACGAAATTGCATATGGGGCTTTCCATGTCAACACAGCCACCTTTTGCATAGATCCCGATTACACGCAGATAAAAAATTTGAAAAAATGTTGCGATTCCTTAAATCTACAGGGTGTTTTATCTTCATAATTGACTAAAACATATCTATAGTTTATGATTTTTCTTGAAAAAATACGAACTTTGCAAAAAAAAAATTACTACTGTTTAGAAATAAGAACAAAAGGCTCCAAGAAAAAAAATTGAAAATGACAAATAATCGCATCATTGACCTTAGTACAAGACAATAAATTTAAAAAATCGTCATTCTGAAAATGTGAATCTTTCGATTTTTTATATTTTTTTGAAAAAGATGCTCCAGTATTTTGCCTATTGCCTTTAAAAATTTTAGAGTGGGCCGAGAAGTGTAAAAGCAAAAAAGAAAAATTCTTGTGTAAGTGCGCGGGGGCCTTGGCCTTACTTATGTCCATATGGGCAAGGGAGCAGTCTTATTGAGGCGCCCCGGATGTGAATCAACATACATTTTATTTAAAAAAATTGTTTTGCTTTAAGGAATTTTTTTTTATTCTGACCCCCCGCCCCTTGCATATGACATCAGCGGCGTCACATTGAAGGGCCAAGACGTCAACTGTTTAAAACGTGATCGGCTACCAACATTGTGGCACATTTTTTTAGGTACTTATTCCCGCACTTTTATGACACTCGACGCCTTGCAAGACAAGGTGTCCCAAATTCGATTTCTTTGGGAAGTCTCGACCCTTACTTCCGAGTGTCCAGTAAAAACGAAAGCGATCTTTTTTAAGTCTGCGTTTTGGGAGCAGGGCTTACCTTGCCCAAAAAAATACGTTTCTTTAAAGAAAACTTTTCACTGACTATTTCACTTTATAACTAAGTATACCCCAAAAATTAAAAGTTTAGATGAAATTCAACTAAATAGTTATACTCAAAATAGACTATACAAAAACGATTTGAGCAAAAATTTAATTTTTATAAACTTCAAAGTTATAGCCCCCCTCCCAAAGCGCAGAGTTAAAAAAAACCACTTTTCTTTATACTGGATACTTGGAAGTGATCGTCGAGACTTTCCAAAAGAAATCGAATTTGGGACACCCTGTATAGTGGCGTCTAGTGTGATAACAGTGCAGGACTAGGTATTTTAATTAGAAAAATATGCCACAATGTTGAAAGCCGATAAAGTTTTAAACAATGGAAGGCCAAGGCCCGTCTTGGCCCTTCAATGTGACGCCGCTGATGTCATATGCAGGGGGGGTGTCAGAATAAAGAAAAAAAGATTTTTTCCTTAAAGCAAAACAACATTTTTTAATAAAATGTATATTGCTCGCTAGCCCACATACATATAAGTAAGGCCAAGGCCTCCGCGCCCTACACAAGAATTTTTCTTTTTGGCATTTATACTTCTCGGCCCACTCTAAAATTTTTACAGGCAATAGACAAAATATTAGAGCATCTTTTTTCAAAAAAATATAAAAAATCGAAGGGATCACATTTTCAAATTGGCGGTTTCTTTAATTTATTGTCTTGTACTCAGGTCACCGATGCGTTTATTTGTCATTTTCAATATTTTTTCTTAAAGCGTCTTGTTCTTATTTCTAAAAGGTAGTAATTTTTTCAGGAAAAATCATAAACCATAGATATGCTTTTAGTTAAGAAGATAAAACATCCTGTAGATTTAAGGAATCGTAACATTTTTTCCAATTATAGAGGAACCAAAAAATAAATTTTTATTAGAATCAAAATTTTTAATTGCAAAAGTTGTAAAGTGTCATTTTTACGTTTAAGGCAACGTTACATATTTGTTTATTTAGGTAAATAATCAAGGCTCTTCGACTCGTCTTTCTGTACACAAATTAAGAGTATTTTATAGAGCTAGGTTTGGAGGTTATATAGTGTCCAAAAAGTTACCTTATAAAGGAGACATTCCATCGAATTACTGTGGACATTGCGCACATCGTATTATCTGGACATCGTAATTGGAATTTAAGATCACGGGTTTCGGGAGAAGTCACATAAAAAATTTCGATTGTTTTGTTTATCTGTGGAACTTCGTGGGTTTCTTTGACGTTCATGAAAATAAACAGCTGTTCTGCTGGGGAATGGCGGCGTTGCCGCATCACAAATGGTTTCAGTAACAGGAAGGAAACATTTAGATGAACATTTCATTCGCTTATGTTTATTTTCGAGGATATTGGGACAATCCGAACCTCATATCCTTCACGGATTAGCTAGTTTTGATAGCACGAAAACATATTTGGGTCCACGGGTTGACCAGGAACAACCGAGGCTCCGCCCCCTTTGATATCTTTATTAATTTGATAAGGAGAAGATAAAATAAATACGAGTTATGCACTTTTGTAAATGGGAGATAAACGAGGAATAAAAATCAGGACTAAAAGAATAAACAAAATCGTATTTTTATATTATATAAATTTATATATAATCATAGTTATATAAAGTTAATAACTAGCTCAGTTAGTCGGATTGAAGGGCTTTGTAGGGCTAGCTAGTGGTGAGCAAACTTAACATCTGAACACTCTTGTGCCGAGTTTAAGCAGTGGTTCAATGTGTATTTTTAGGTTCAAGTTCAGAAAAAACTTTATTAATGTAGAAATGTTTTACAAGAATGGCGTCAAACCATATGAATCTTAGAGAAAACATATATAAAGAGCAATGGAAACTTTTGACTAAAACTGTAACTAAAATACAACTAAATTCTACACTTAGTATAGCTTTACCCATATGGGAATTGGTTGAATGTTCGAATATTCCTGGGTTTGCTGCATGCTCTGATCTCCAGTAATTGATTTTACAGTTGATGGTTTCACTGCTGAGCTTCTTATAGTCCTGCTGGTTATTTTCCTCCTACTTGCTATGTTGGCGGGGGTCCGGTAGGCAAATGTTCGGTCTATGTATGGAGGGTGTCTCGACGTCCTTGTTATAAAAATTTCAACCGTGGAAATAGATCCGACAACACCTCAATGCGCGTTTTACGTATTTTCAATATCCCCTTGGTCGATGCTGCCCCCTATATACCGGTACGAAAGTATTAATGTATTTCCTCATTGGTTAGTTTGAAAACCGCGGGTTTTTCTCCTCCAGTCTCGCAAACCGGATTTAGTGATTTTTTGGTGAGAGCGTTTTTTTTATAAATAGGTTTGCATCCTTATTTGAATTTAACCGGGAAAATTAGGTTGGTACTGCCCCATCAGATCTACGAACGGTTTCCGGCCACTTCATTTTTTGTGTTCTCGACAAAGTGCCTGGTCTCTTTCCTAAAGAATTTTGGCTGGGCTGGTGGCCGTCTAGTGGTGTCGCCATTGTTTTGTGGTTACTGGCACTTATTGGCACTGCAGTAGATGCAGATTATACCAAAGACGGTATAATTGTGAGCCGTCGTGTTTAGGCGAATCTTAAAGTGACGCTTACACCCTTTGAGAGGGATTTAAGGCAGCCTACGCCATTTCTATGGGAAATAAGAGCGCCCTGTCCATTCCATCGACAAGACAGTTGTGCTGGACGCTGGTGTGAAGCCGGGTGTAGCACTGTAACCCTGGGAAAGGGTTTTATGCTCGGGCAAGGATCCAGCGACAGATCTAAGACCCTGTGTTGCCCAGCATGACGTGCTAAGCGAGCACTAGGGGAGGCGCGGCAGAACTGGGACCGGTGGAGTAGCGGGAGGAGAACAACACCAGGTTTACAAAATAAAACACACATAAATAAATCAATGACCAAGGTAGGAGCAAGCAACATTTGATATAATCTTTCCATATAACTTTTTAAATATAATTTTAGCACTTCTTGTGAACGCAAGATAAGGTATGACGTCATAACCAAGATTTTGCGGCATATTTAATCATATTATTTTTATGTGAAATTGAACGCCCTTGGCTCTAACTTGTTTCCTTGTTTCATTGAAACATATTTCATGTTTCCAGTATTTTTTTCTTTACAGTAGGTTTTACACCTAAAATAAACAAGATGAACTAATTTTTTTCGTATTATTTGTACAATCCAATGAACCAACTTTGCAGAGACAAAAGAGAGATCAGGTTATATTTTTTTGCGGTTTCCTTACACTGTTTTACCTCATGGGGTAGATCTCGGACTGGGTTGCTGTCTGTCTCATTCTACCCAACGTAGAATGATGACAGCGGATATTTGGTCCAAATCTCCCCTATGACAGAATGATTTTGGAAGTGGTTTTTTACAATCATTTATATAATGGAGTCTCACACTACTGACTCAAATGTAGGTACACTGTGACCTGTTGGAAATGTGCATCTACCTATAAAGTACTTTCTATTCGTGTCATTTTGATTCATTTAGGAATCTTCTAGAATTTTACTTTGTTTACTAGTCAATTTTTTTTGTTTTTTTTAATTACACAAATACTCTGGAAGCCTCGGAAGTAGGTAGAGTTTTATTGTTTGGCTACAACGTTTGAGTTGAACTGTATTTTAATTAAGATCTTCTTTGTAAAACATTGATATTAAAACACTGTGGCGCTTAAAATTTTCTTATTTCTGAACCCCCCCTTCTTCACTGTATAAAAGTTACCGGGCATATCAATGTTTTACCTAGCTGGAAAATACAGTTCTGCTTCCAGATATTTGTTTAATTACTCAGTAATTTTTTTTTAGTGTCACAAATTGGCACAGCGTTATTATTCTATTTACAGTGTCACAAAATGGCGGCAACGTATTCAGTTGCCACAAATGTCACCCAACGCATTTTAATTGGCCACAAATGGCGCCCTACGTGAGTTTTTGGCTAGTTTTTTAACATCTGATGTAATTTCTTTTTTTGTTTTTTTAATTTGAAAAAAAAAGAAAAAACTTTTTTTGAATTTTTTTTTGAATTTTTTTTGAATTTTTTTAAGGAAATTTTTTTTTTGCTGTTACAGCCAAAGTCAGGTTAAAGGCTTTCAGTGGCTGTCGGTGTTTTTTGACAATCAATCATTTTTTAATAAAAAACAAGATCATTGGTTTTTGGAAATAACACTTTTTAAATATTTTTTGGTAATATTTGAACGTTGATTTGGAACTCTTTGTGTTGTTTTAGTAGTTATCTTCACAAGTTTTTTCTTGGAAAATAAAATATTCATTTTATTTATTAGGGAAGAATAAGTGGATAGAAAGCATGGGAGTTTTTATTCAACAGCGTCCAAATCATGTTCTTAATTCTTTAAAGTTTTTTGTAGGAAAAACACGTTTTAATTTTTTTTTAAGAAAAATAAACACAGTAACGTAAATTTACTTCAATTTTTGTTGATTTATAGTTGGATGGACCTCCAGACAGGGTCTTTTTAGTTTTAAATATATGACAGAAGTAGTGTGTTTTTCTGACAATTTTTTTTGCAGGTTGCCTACTACTAATATGTTATTATTTCCTGCTTGTAATAAGATAGAAATTGTTTCACCGATTATTTTTTAGTGCAGTCAATTTATTTAGGTCAACAAGTTATTTTTTTTTTGGTGATTTTAAGTTTTTGTGGGATATCACCACTTGGAAGCAGGAATATTTTTACAGGGTTTCACACAAATTTTTCTTGGCTGGGTTGTTTTAAAGTAAATATAGCTTAACAGCTGGTAGCTTTGTTTAGTTGAAAGTATTAAATAGTAATGAAAGAAAAGGAAAATGAGTTTATTTTGCTTTGTCATTTTCTTTTCTTGTTTTTTGGTGGTAACTGTTGATGACAATTAAGATCTTACGTCACTCATTTACATCGGGTCAGAGGAGGGTACTACTACTACATAGTGTCAGCTCGGAACTTTAGGGAACACAAGGCTAAAATTCCTAGAGCAACACATTGGCTGAAGATCAATGCCAAAAGCCCAGTTAACATTTTTTTTTGGGTTGCCAGTTTAGTTGTCTAGTTGTGTTTTCGTGACTGGTCAAATTTTTTTGGTACAAAATACAGCGTTGGGCTTTGGAGTGCATTTTTTTAAAAAAATGACCTACGGGTATTTCTATCAATTAAAGTTTTTCTGGTTCACAATTATTTTTTCTGTATTTTTTTTCTGCGTTCAGGTCATAGCTTGGTCATGGCCAATGGAGAGCAAACATTTATGTTTGAGCCTTGAGAAGTTTTGCCTGCGCCGGATTGAATACAGAGAAAATGAGTTTAAAGCCCAACTAGATATAATACCACAAAAGAAGTGTTTAACTGAGACAGATATAGATATAAGTTTTTTGATTTTTTTTAGTTCATTTGTAAAGTTCAGTAATTTTTTTTAAGTAATGTCATTTTGAGGCCGTAAAATTGGTCAGTGAATTTAAGAGAGACTTTCAACTAGATATAAATGATAGGCGGTGGTAATTGGTAAAAGTATTTCAAAATTTTACTTTTTTTAAATAATTTAATCTTTCTTAAAAAGATTATTTTTTTTTTCTGTAAACATAACTTCTCGAATTCTTGTTTTGGTCAAAACGGTTTGTATAATAGTCGTAGTTTTAAAGGGTGACCAGACAGGTTATATTTTTTTAGGGGACCAAACGGGAACTTCTTGAGTTACAAAAGGGGAACTTTTTTTTGTCTTAGTTGATCAGGCAGGAATAAATAAATCTTTTATTTCCAAATCTTAATTTTAAATAACAAGATTTATTGGTTAGGTGTTTGGGTCTTATAATGAAAAAAGTTTTGTTTTGAGGATACTGGTATGATATGGAATTATTTTTATTTCATGCCAAATATTGTTTGACGGCAGATATGCTAGTCTTCAGTTTTTTTTGATAGTTTGCATTTCAGGACAGTGGCGTGTACTTAAAGGGGCCTGTCATCTGCGCCCATTGTAAAGCAACTTACAACTTACTTGCTTAGCTTTTTCACTTCATCTTCGTTTTGTTGCTTCTGAAATTAAAGCGTTATGTTGGATAAAGATGGATGGTGTTAGACTAAGAAAGTACCTATTTAGGGATAAAAACTTGAAAGTTGTGAACAATTGGGAAATATTTTTTTTTAATTTTAAAATAATTTCATACTGGTGACCTCAAATAATAAAGCAATTTTTTAAATTACAATACACTGTTGTTGAATAAATGGGAAAGTGTTCAGGCTAAACAATAAACTTAAGATCATTGATTTAAAAAAAAAAGATTTCAACCTAAGAATAAATTTAAAAACAATAGGTTTTCTTTGATGCGACTAAACAATGAAGAGCGCATATATTTTTTTTTGTTATGCATAATATGATAGTAGTACCTTTTGTATTGCAATAATTAGGGGTTTTCCTCCCGCGAGGTGGGTGGAAATGGAAGGAATGTTTGGTTCGGGGTGTAGAAATCGAGGAACGAGGACTTCCTGCTAATCTTTTTAGGATTTCGCAACTTCGGTTTTCGCTAAATTAAAATACATCCAAATTTGGCCTACAGGCTGAATCTCACATCTTCCAGGACCTTGCAGATTGCGATCTGTTTAGTTATGATAGGAATTAAAATAGTAACATGCACATGAGGGAACTAGATATATTTAGGTTGGGAATTAGTTAGCATAAGAGTGTCCTATTTTCACAGGGTGCTTCAAATATATATAAATAAAATATCTTCACCTTTCTTTGAAATAAGATATTGTTTCGCCTGTGGGCGTTTAACCGTTTGAAAAATATATAGGGTCCAGATGGGATTGGAATGGAAATCACAAGTTTTTGGGTTTTTTGACATTATACTTAGGAAATAGGGGAAATGTCTAATAAAAAGTTTTTTTTTGGTTTTAGGCCGAGTTTTGTTGATATAACAAAAGTTTATTTGGGGCCGGGAGGTTATTATGCTCTTTTAAAATTAATGTAATAGTTTTGGCTTCTTGATTTTTGTTGTCTGGTTTTTACGCAGGATTATTCCCAACTGTTTCATTTCAAAATATCATTTGTAGGTGATAGGGTCTCATTAGCCCTTGGACATTTGGTAAATTTGCTTTGACTAATAGTTGTGGGAAGGGCCCAACTTAATTTTATATCTCGTGAACACCAGGAATAAAGATCTTAGAATGCATTAAGCAGTAAAAATTTTTTGATTAGGTGTTGTGTGTAAAGACTTGAGTAGGCAGATTTAGTTTTACAACGTTCTTATAGGTGAACCTCGGAATTGTTTTCATAGTTGTTTTTCTGAAAGTGCACACAAGATAATTCTTTACGGGGTTGAGTGCAAAGTTTAAAACTTAGGTTCACATTATTATAGTGGTACAGTAAATAAGTACTCACGTTGTTTATTTCCTTCAGTAATAATTTTAAACAAATATACTAACATCATTTGTTTTTTTTTGGAACATAAATATTTTTTAAAACTTTTCCTAAACTGATTGGTTTTTTTTTTCAATTACGATTTTTATACCTTATGATTCTTAAGTAAATTTTATTTTCAATACTTTTTTTTCGTATAGTAAATTAATTTTTCTAGCTCATTCACTTTTCACATTCACACAGTTTTGGGAGAGGAAAGGAAATCTACAACTGTTTTTAAAGGAAACTAACAAAAACTGTTGCATGCCATAACTCTATTAAGATTTTTCTAGTGCTAATTTTATTTTAATTCTTTTAAAATCGTTAATAGGAGCTGCAATCCCACTTAAACATTTTTAATTTTTTTGAAAATATTTTCCAAATATTTTTTTTAAATATTTTTTTTTAAAAAGGGAAACTTGATTTTCTTGTTGGAAATATTTTTTTGATGCATAGTAGTACCTTGCCCTACAATGATTTTACCAGTTTATTTAAATATTTTTTTTTCTGAATTAAAATATAATTTCATTTCGAACCCTCGCGTTTTAACAACCTATCATCATTTGTTTTAATTTTTTTTTCTCCCTACTCCAAACCAGGGTAAAGTAATATTTTGAAAATTTTAGTGAGCCACTAATTAATTTTTTTTGATTATTGTGCTACTGTGGTCGACACCAAAAAATTTTTTAATTTTTTTTGGACACCTTCCGGTACGATCTTAGGGTCTTCTTGACCATGGTTTGCATCAATTTAGTTAAAATTTTGGGAATTTCATTTTAACGATTATTATAGAGTTGCAGTCCTACCAAGACGTTATTTGTATAATTTTTTTTAATACCATCGGTAATTTTTTTTAATTACACACAACATCCTTACTAGTCTAATTCGACGCAATTTCAGCAAGCGGATTTTTTTTTTAACTGAGCATATTTTACGATTTCTATAACATGAACAACTGTTCCGATGTTTATTGCGTTCACTTATATATTAAGGGATGATGTGGCCTTAAGCAATGCATGTTTCGTGTAAACTCAGAGTAGGTAAGCAGGTTAAAGTGGGTTTTGATTTTTTCTTTTTCGAAAAATCATTGTATACGGCGATTTGGGTTTTTTTTGTGGAGCCGTTCGGCAATAGCAGGAGTATACCCTAGCGTTAACTGTGTACAAGAGCTTTGGGATTTTTTTGTTATAGGTATATTTACCTATTCGGTTGCTGAGGTAAACAAACATCACTTAACTTTAATTTTAATCCAGTTTAGCTAGGATAAGCGCAATAATTTTTTTTTGGTTTTACTCACGCAGGAGTGGAACATGTGGCAGTGTTCAGGCCAAAACTTTTCTCTCTTTTATTTTTTTTTTAAATTTTTTGTGGCTACTTGTTAATTCTAATTTAGGATTTAAGTAGTTATTTCTCTCTGCAAGGATGGACGTCATAGTTGGTTGTGCAAATAATTAATATAAACTATGATTACATTTTTAAATGCAAATAAATTTATTTTCTTACTGCTCCGGTGTTCTTCGATTTTGTTCGCGTCTGCCCGTATTTAAGTTTTATATTTTCTACATTTGTGAGAAAATTTATAGTGATTTTCACTAGTGAGTTTAAAGTGAACTTTGTGTTTGTTATTGCGTGGTTTAGTTTTATAATTGGGAGGTATAATTAAAAGTTTTAAAGTTTAAAGTTTTAATATAAAAGGCACCATGGCTGTTTCTGTGAGTCGGTTGTCTGACATAAGGTACTTAGTCAAGGACGAGTTAATCTACGAATTAACATGGAGAGGCATAGCCATTGGATCGGTGGAAGAAATGAAACAACAGCTCATGCTGATTAAGCAAAGAGAAAAGACTGATACAAGTATGAGATACCCTCCGTATCCCTTTAAATTTGGCCAGGATGCTTTTAGCTGCATCAAGAAGCTAGATAGTCTGGTACCGCTGGTAGAGAAGTTCTCTGGTACGAGCAAAGGGGGAGAGTTTAGGAAAATCGCTGTAAGGTTGGAACATGTGTTAGCCAGGTTAAATAATATGAATCCGTCAAACTTTGAAGAAAGTCAAACAAAAGGCATACTGGTTGCGGAAACCTTGAGTTTGATTGGGAGATTGCAGAGCCAAGCAAGAGATTTACTAAGAGTTGGCGTTACCTCAGATGATGATGAAGCATCTGAAACCCAATCAACGAGTCGAGGCTCAGACCACTTAACAAATGCTGGCAATACACCAAACCAGTCTCATTTCCCGCAACCACAGCACTGGAGCACGCAGAGAACAGCTCAACAGCCCACAAACCAACCGTCGGTCATTGCTCCATTGCAAATGCAAGTGCTTACAAACCCGACTCAAACACCAATACAAGCACCACCCCAATGCTGATCCAGAATGACGGTGCATCAGCTTTTCATTATCAACAACCGTCTACCGTTCCTTTGAGTCTAGCTGCCCTCCAAAGTAGCATTGCACCAATTGCTCAGTCACGACCATTTTCATGTTCGTCGCCAGTACCAATGTCAAGTGATCCTGGTACTTCATATCATGTTGCACCTGTACCTCCGCATAAGTGGAACTTAAAGTTTACAGGCGAGAGGGGTACAATCTCCGTCACCGCATTTTTTGAGAGAGTGGACGAGTTGAGTCAGGCTAGAGGAGTTAGCAAAAAGGTTCTACTGAACTCAGGCATTGATCTTTTTGAAAAGTCAGCCTATACTTTTTATAAAGATGTTCGTAGAGAAGTCCATACATGGGAACAGCTGGAACAAAGGTTCATGGCAGAATATCTTCCTTCTTCATATGGCGAGAAGCTATTGAACGAAATACAAAAACGTAAACAAGGCCCTGGAGAGTCTATAGGGACCTATATTGCTGTCATGAACACATATTTCCAAAGACTTGGCTGTCCTGTTTCTGAAGAGGCGAAATTAGCCATCGTCTTCAGAAATATCGCGGACATCTATAAAAATGGGTTAGTTGCTACTGAGGTCAATAGCCTATCACATTTAAAGGATCTGTGTCGTAGAATAGACCAGAGATATGGGTTAGAGGAGGAGAATTTTACTCCTAGGAAAAACCAATCAATTGAACCTAACTTGGCCTACGTTGACGTAGAGAGCGACAGTGACGATTTTCCAACAGAAGTCAGTGCAATTCAAATATCAAGTACCGCGACATCTAACCAACGGAATTCAAATCATCATGCTGATAGAATTGACAGAGATAGGCAACAGCCAGCAAGCAATTTCGCTGCTAGAGCTGATAGAGAGAGAGAGACAACAACCAGCTAGTTGTCAGTCTAGTGAAAATGATAGGGATAGACAACCACCACAAGGTGCTAGACCTGGTAGGGCGAATAGAGACGTGGTATGTTATAGATGCAACCAAACAGGGCACATGGCAATCGGGTGCGCATTTTCTAGAGGTAAGCAATGTTATTCGTGTGGACAGGCAGGGGTTACAGTAAGAGAATGTCGTAATTGTAATCGTCAGGGAAACGGACCCAGGCGCTCGTAGGCGGTCGACCTTCGAGTCAGCCTGAACAAGCATCGACCGATAGGCTAACGTACGTTTTAGATTATGTGATAAGTCATGCTCGTAAAGATGAAAGGCCTTATTTAGAAGTGGATGTGCTCGGAAATAAGTTATTAGGTTTGGTGGATTCCGGGGCTTCACGTACCTTTTTAGGGAATCATGGTTGGTCAATCATCGAGAGGTTTGGTTTTTCACTTGATACGACAAAGAAGACGAGTTGTATTGTGGCAAATGGTCAAAGCACGAGTAGTATTGGGACAGTGCAGCTTCCTATGCGAGTTCAAGATAAATTTAGGTTAATAGAGGTCGTCGTCGTTCCTGAGTTGCCGCACACTTTGATTTTGGGATTAGATTTTTGGATTTCGATGGGGATAGTACCGAACTTAAGTACTAATGAGTGGCACTTTGCCGATAATAAAGATGTGATTTGTTCTTTAGAAACGTCAGACCAACAAACTACTCTTTCGCCTTATGAATCAGAACGACTAGAGGAATTGGTCGATAAATATAAGACTATTATGGGTGACTCACTAGGATGTACAGACAGGGTAGAACACAAGATTACAACAGATGCAGCACCGATAAGACAACGTTCTTATAAGGTCTCACCGGTCATTCAAAAACTTATTGATGACGAGATCGACGAAATGCTGAAAATGGATGTAATAGAACGTAGTAGTAATAATAATAATAATAATAATAATAAATTGTCTTTATTGAAAAAAATGCCATGTACAATATTGCTGGAAATTTAATAAGTAGTTAGTAAATTAAAAAAAAGCACTTTTCAAAGGGCGAAGTCTAGCTGACAGTACAGCTACTCAACATTAACCCTTATTAAGATTAATAAATCTTACCTACTCTAAATACTAATCTCAGATTAATTTTATATCTATAAAACAATGAAACAATGAAGGAGAAAAAAAACGAACAAATTTGTGAAGCCTAATAAACTACTCTCCAATCCGTCGATAATATTTGTTTTTGCTTGTCTATAAAAACCATTTTAAGTTTTTTCTTTAATGATAAAACGTTTCCGCAGGCGGCAAAGTAAGTTTGAAATTCATTATAATATTTAACACAGGTATAAGAAAAACTGCGTTCAAACATACTAGAACGATATCTGGGTAAAATAAGTTTATCAGATCTTATTGGAAAACCTCGAAAATCGCTACGAAAAGATAATTTTTCTCTTAAATAGGACGGTGTTGATGTTTTTAATAGTTTGTATATAAATATCAGTAACAAATATATGTATAAATTATTTATTCTCAGCCAAGAGAGTTCGTTAACGGCAACAGTTGTTTTGTATCTTTTGTAAACGTTGACAGTCTACTGCTGTTAAAGAAGGATCAAAAACTGTAAGACAATAAGAAATCGTTGACATAATATAATATTCGCACAACTTTTTTCTTACTTTAAAATTTAAAATGTGCTTATTTGCATATAGAGTTTTAAGTGATAAATATGATCTTTGGCTGAGATTTGAAACATATTGCTGGAACCTAAGGGAAGTATCCAAGAGCACCCCCAGATTCTTTGCTGTTTCACTAAACTCAAGTTGCTGGCCGTCCAACACAAAGAACAAATGGTCTTCTAAAAATTGACAATTAGAAGGAGCAAATAGGAGAACCTTTGTCTTATTTGCATTTAATCTTAAGTTATGTTTACTAGTGTATTCTAAAATACTACGCAGATTCTCATTAACCTGTCCCGAGACCTCTGTAATATGTTGGGTCAAACTCATAAGTTACTTGATTATCATCAGCATAAGAATGAGTTTCACAATATTTTAAAACATTACCAATATCAAATGTAAATAGAATATACAAAAGAGGTCCCAGGATGGATCCCTGAGGTACTCCTGAAGAAACTTCCCCCGCCACTGAAGTATTAGATATGTTTGAACCGACTCGAGCTGGCTGTGTTCTATCACAAAGGTAGTATTTGAAAAATGACAGAGGCATATCCGTTAGTCCAAAATAATGTAATTTTGCCCTAAGTAGATCATAATCAACACAATCAAATACACGCGAAAAATCCAGTAATATAAGCACAGTCGCCCTTTTGTCATCTAAGCGTTTTAATATATTGTCAAAAACATTCAGTAGTATGGTAGACGTACTGTGTCCAGGGCGAAAACCTGATTGATTTTTTGGTAGTAGCTGACACTCATTTACATAAGCATATAATTGCAAATAAACAACTTTTTCTAAAATTTTGCTTAGTATTGGAAGCAAACTTATAGGCCTTAAATCATTTAGGGTCTCAGGTGAATTTACTTTTGGTATTGGACAAATGATCGCTGTCTTCCATGATTCCGGAAAGTATCCATATTCTAGGCAGCAGTTTATTATATGTGTGATGTGATTTATAGTAAAAGGAAGACTATGTTTCACCATCAAAAGAGAAATATCATCAACACCTGCAGCATTTGATTTAAGGCTAAATATAAGTTTGTTTATTTCATCTGGTGAAAAAAACTTAAATTCAAAACGTGCTGAACTATGCCTATTAGAATTAAAGTAATCTACTAAACCCGAATCGGCTTTGGTTTTACTGTAAATGGATAAAAAGTGATTATTAATTTTGCTACAGTCCTGCATAATAGTTGGTAGTTCTGGCTTTGGCTTTCCTATAACTTGAGTTCGTCTTAAGCCCTTCCACAGTTCACCGGTCTCCTGTGCATTAAAGTGATTTAAGTAAGCTGATTTTTCCCTTCTTATGGCTGCCAGTGCAAAATTACGCAACTGTCTATAATTATTCCAATTCGCAATAGTTTTATGGTTTTTAAATCTAGACAAAGCGTTATCCCGATCCTTAAGTATCGAGTTAAGCATTGGTGTAAGCCAGGGAGCCGGTGATCTGCTAAGACGCACGGTTCGCAAGGGAGCGTGAATGTCAAAAATTTGTTTTAAATTATTTGTTAAAAATTCTACCTTTTGATCCACATTTTCCATATAATACAAAGAGTCCCAATTAATCCTATTCATATCTTTAGAAAAGGCTTGTTGATTAAAATATTTAAAACATCTATATGACTCTAAGACTCCGTGTTTTTTAACAAACAAAACGTTGTTAACAAAAATTGGATCCAAAAGCGTAGATATTGTACGGGAAATCCTAGTGGGTTCATCTATAAGTTGAACCATATTATAAGAATCAAAGCAATCACTTAATGGGTTTCCCGGGTCCAGCATATTGACATTTACGTCCCCTGTGACAATAATGCAGTCTGCCTCGACCGATATTTCAGACAAAATTGCATGGTATGAGTTAACGGACTCAGAAACTGAACAAGCAGTATGTGAGCGATATACAACACAAATTGTAACTTTAACCTTTTTTACCTCAAACTTAATTAACAAAGATTCTAGGGGTCCACTATCACAGGTGTTTAAAACGTACATATCAACATTTAATTCATTTTGAACATAAATAGCAATACCTCCTCGAGCCCGATTTATACGATCTTCCCTTATTAACTTATAACCATTCATATGCACCACATCTGAAGATATCCATGGCTTAAGACAGGTTTCAGTCATACAAAACACATGAAACCCATTACTTTGTATCACATCGCGTATATCTGAAAAATGCGCTGCTAAAGAACTTACATTTAAGTTTCCTATTTTTAGATTATTAAAATAGGTCGCCATTTTAAAGGAAAATAAAAAATAGACATATTATATAAATAAAACGCTAGTAGACAAATTGTAAATTGTAAAAATTTACTCAGTGCAGTAGTAGTTCATGGGCTTCACCAGTGGTAATGGTACAAAAGAAAAACACAAAGAAATATCGGTTCTGCGTAGACTACCGCAAATTGAACTCAGTGACGGCGCGTGATAGTTATCCTTTACCACTCGTATCCGAGACTCTTGACAAGTTGAAAGATGCTAAATACTTGTCAACTTTAGATATCAAAAGCGCTTATTGGTAAGTACCAATGGAAGAATCATCGAAGCCACTAACAGCATTCATCTGTCGACGAGGTCTCTTCCAATTTAAGCGTTTACCTTTTGGTCTTCATAATGCACCTGCAACTTGGCAGAGACTCATAGATAGCATCATAGGAAACGACTTAGACCCCTACGTGTACGTATATCTCGATGACCTCGTAATTTTCACACAGAGCTTTTCCGAACATCTTAGAATTCTTGAGGAAGTCCGACGAAGATTGCAGAATGCAAAGATAATGGTAAGTTGGGAGAAATGCCAACTGTGTAGGCCAGAAATGACTTATTTAGGATTCGTGGTGGACCGTCGAGGCATCCGAGTTGACCCTAATAAAATTAGAGCCATGTTAGAGCTCCAGAGGCCAAGAACTGTCAGAGAAGTTCGTAGAGTTGTAGGTACCATTTCCTGGTATAGACGTTTCATAGAGAATTTTTCAGCGATAATAGCTTCAATTACAGCTCTAACTAAGAAAAATCAAAAGTTCGATTGGACTCCAGACTGCGAAAAAGCATTTATTAAGATTAAGGAACTTTTAGTGACTGCACCGATTCTTACATGTCCAGATTATATCAAAGAATTTGTCATTCAAACAGACGCATCAGGATATGGAATAGGAGCATGTTTAACGCAACCTTATCCTGAAGGAGACAAAGTCATATGCTATTTGAGTCGATCTTTGACTAAGCAAGAACGTGTTTACACGACCACCGAGCGAGAATGTTTGGCATTGGTTTGGACGATAGAGAAGCTCCGGCCATATATTGAGGGGATCTCATTTAAGGTCATAACATATCATTTTAGTTTAAAATGGCTTCATAGCTTGAAAGAGCCCAGTGGAAGACTTGCTCGTTAGTCTGTAAAACTGCAGCAATATGACTTTGAAGTAATCCATCGGAAAGGGAAAGATTTAGTTGTCCGGACATGTTGTCTCCCGCAGTACCCATGATTGATACAATTTCGCAGCCCAGAGACGTTTCAACAGCAATTAAAGATCGATGGTACCAAAAGATGGTAAAGAGGGTCGTAGAATCACCGTTAAAATTTATGAATTGGAGATACACTGATAATAAGTTGTATAAATATGTCAAACAAGAATACCCTCAACTTTCACCATCTAACGAATATTGGAAAGAGGTAGTCCTCAAAGATCATAGGCGTAGAATTGCTCACGATCCTCCTACCGCAGGACATATGGGTGTGTATAAAACTTTCCACAGACTGGCAGAAAAATATTATTGGCTAAAAATGCGCCAGGACGTGGCAACTTTTGTAAAGAAATGCTTTGTCTGTGCAGCTCATAAAGGTGATACACAAGGTGTATCTGATCAGATGATATCTCACCCAAAACCAACTCGTCCTTGGGAAATTATTTCAACAGATTTATGTGGACCTCTAGCTCGTTCGACAAAGGGTAATTGATGGATTCTCGTCGTTACGGACTATTTGAGTAAGTTTTCCTTAGTTTTTCCAATACGAACAGCCCCTACTCAAGCTGTTGTCAAGCATGTTGAGGAGCAAGTATTTATGGTCTTCGGAGTACCCCGTTTGATACTGTGTGATAATGGCCCTCAATACAAAAGTAACGAGTTTAAACGTTTTGCTGAGAGTTATCAGGTTAAAATTCAGTATAATCCGTATCACCCCAGAGCGAATCCAACAGAAAGGACGAATCGTACGTTAAAAACCATGTTATGTTGTTATGTGAAAGACAACCACAGGAAGTGGGACGAACAAATACATAAACTTGCCTGCGCGATTCGTACTGCAACCCATGAGACAACCAGGATGTCTCCTTTCTTTGTTAATTTTGGTAGGAATATGTGTCTGTCAGGAAAAGATTACTCCAACCCAGTTTTGTTATCTGAAGAGAATGGTGTACAAACCGCATCTGAAAGTAAGAACGAAGGTTTCCGGAAGCTCTATGCTGATGTTAAGAGAAGGTTAGAGGTGGCAGGAGAGAAAAACGTAGTTCAGTATAATTTGCGTATAAGGGTACCCAACTTTGTTGTGGGTCAGCGTGTTTGGAAGAAGAATTATGTGTTGTCAGATGCTGCGAAGTTTTTCTCGAAGAAGTTAGCACCGAAATTCGTTGGTCCTTATGTGATTAGGAATAAAACTTCTCCTTGGATATTTGAGCTTCAGGAACCATCGGGAAAAGTACTACCAGGGAGCTGGCATGCCAAAGACCTTAAGTCGGCAGCGGATCTCTCCGATTAACCTTTTTAGGTTAATCATCTTGAAGTTGGGGGGGATTATGTAACGTGTCATTTTTACGTTTAAGGCAACGTTACATATTTGTTTATTTAGGTAAATAATCAAGGCTCTTCGACTCGTCTTTCTGTATACAAATTAAGGGTATTTTATAGAGCCAGGTTTGGAGGTTATATAGTGTCTAAAAAGTTACCTTATAAAGGAGACATTCTATCGAATTACTGTGGACATTGCGCACATCGTATTATCTGGACATCGTAATTGGAATTTATGATCACGGGTTTCGGGAGAAATCACATAAAAACTTTCGATTGTTTTGTTTATCTGTGGAACTTCGTGGGTTTCTTTGACGTTCATGAAAATAAACAGCTGTTCTGCTGGGGAATGGCGGCGTTGCCGCATCACAAATGGTTTCAGTAACAGGAAGGAAACATTTAGATGAACATTTCATTCGCTTATGTTTATTTTCGAGGATATTGGGACAATCCGAACCTCATATCCTTCACGGATTAGCTAGTTTTGATAGCACGAAAACATATTTGGGTCCACGGGTTGAGCAGGAACAACCGAGGCTCCGCCCCCTTTGATATCTTTATTAATTTGATAAGGAGAAGATAAAATAAATACGAGTTATGCACTTTTGTAAATGGGAGATAAACGAGGAATAAAAACCAGGACTAAAAGAATAAACAAAATCGTATTTTTATATTATATAAATTTATATATAATCATAGTTATATAAAGTTAATAACTAGCTCAGTTAGTCGGATTGAAGGGCTTTGTAGGGCTAGCTAGTGGTGAGCAAACTTAACATCTGAACACTCTTGTGCCGAGTTTAAGCAGTGGTTCAATGTGTATTTTTAGGTTCAAGTTCAGAAAAAACTTTATTAATGTAGAAATGTTTTACAAGAATGGCGACAAACCATATGAATCTTAGAGAAAACATATATAAAGAGCAAAGGAAACTTTTGACTAAAACTGTAACTAAAATACAACTAAATTCTACACTTTACCCATATGGGAATTGGTTGAATGTTCGAATATTCCTGGGTTTGCTGCATGCTCTGATCTCCAGTAATTGATTTTACAGTTGATGGTTTCAATGCTGAGCATCTTATAGTCCTGCTGGTTATTTTCCTCCTACTTGCTATGTTGGCGGGGGTCCGGTAGGCAAATGTTCGGTCTATGTATGGAGGGTGTCTCGACGTCCTTGTTATAAAAATTTCAACCGTGGAAATAGATCCGACAACACCTCAATGCGCGTTTTACGTATTTTCAATATCCCCTTGGTCGATGCATTGGTTAGTTTGAAAACCGCGGGTTTTTTCCTCCAGTCTCGCAAACCGGATTTAGTGATTTTTTGGTGAGAGCGTTTTTTTTTATAAATAGATTTGCATCCTTATTTGAATTTAACCGGGAAAATTAGGTTGGTACTGCCCCACCAGATCTACGAACGGTTTCCGGCCACTTCATTTTTTGTGTTCTCGACAAAGTGCCTGGTCTCTTTCCTAAAGAATTTTGGCTGGGCTGGTGGCCGTCTAGTGGTGTCGCCATTGTTTTGTGGTTATTGGCACTTAATGGCACTGCAGTAGATCCAGATTATACCAAAGACGGTATAAATGTGAGCCATCGTGTTTAGGCGAATCTTAAAGTGACACTCACACCCTTTGAGAGGGATTTAAGGCAGCCTACGCCATTTCTACGGGAAATAAGAGCGCCCTGTCCATTCCATGGACGCTGCTGTGAAGCCGGGTGTAGCACTGTAACCCTGGGAAAGGGTTTTATGCTCGGGCAAGGATCCAGCAACAGATCTAAGACCCTGTGTTGCCCAGCATGATGTGCTAAGCGAGCACTAGGGGAGGCGCGGCAGAACTGGGACCGGTGGAGTAGCGGGAGGAGAACAACACCAGGTTTACAAAATAAAACACACATAAAATAATCAAGGACCAAGGTAGGAGCAAGCAACATTTGATATAATCTTTCCATATAACTTTTTAAATATAATTTTAGCACTTCTTGTGAACGCAAGATAAGGTATGACGTCATAACCAAGATTTTGCGGCATATTTAATCATATTATTTTTCTGTGAAATTGAACGCCCTTGGCTCTAACTTGTTTCCTTGTTTCATTGAAACATATTTCATATTTCCAGTATTTTTTCTTTACAGTAGGTTTTACACCTAAAATAAACAAGATGAACTAATTTTTTTCGTATTATTTGTACAATCCAATGAACCAACTTTGCAGAGACAAAAGAGAGATGAGGTTATATTTTTTTGCGGTTTCCTTACACTGTTTTACCTCATGGGGTAGATCTCGGACTGGGTTGCTGTCTGTCTCATTCTACCCAACGTAGAATGATGACAGCGGATATTTGGTCCAGATCTCCCCTATGACAGAATGATTTTGGAAGTGGTTTTTTACAATCATTTATATAATGGAGTCTCACACTACTGACTCAAATGTAGGTACACTGTGACCTGTTGGAAATGTGCATCTACCTATAAAGTACTTTTTATTCGTGTCATTTTGATTCATTTAGGAATCTTTTAGAATTTTACTTTGTTTATTAGTCAATTTTTTTTGGTTTTTTTAATTACACAAATACTCTGGAAGCCTCGGAAGTAGGTAGAGTTTCATTGTTTGGCTACAACGTTTAAGTTGAACTGTATTTTAATTAAGATCTTCTTTGTAAAACATTGATATTAAAACACTGTGGCGCTTAAAATTTTCTTATTTCTGAACCCCCCCTTCTCCACTGTATAAAAGTTACCGGGCATATCAATGTTTTACCTAGCTGGAAAATACAGTTCTGCTTCCAGATATTTGTTTAATTACTCAGTAATTTCTTTTTAGTGTCACAAATTGGCACAGCGTTATTATTATATTTACAGTGTCACAAAATGGCGGCAACGTATTCAGTTGCCACAAATGTCACCCAACGCATTTTAATTGGCCACAAAGTTGGCCGGGTTGACATGGAAAGCCCCATATATTAATTTAGTTTATTACCTGAGGTTTCTTTACAGGAGCTCGATCTCCCGGTTGCCACTTTTCTGGTCGGCGTTTTTCAAATTCTCCTTCAGGATGAAGATTATCCTCAGGCTTTTGTACAGGTGCACGGTCTCCAGGTTGCCATTTTTCAGTACTGCGTTTTACAAAATCTCCCTCTGGGTGCAAATTATCTTGCGGTTTTTTAACTAGTGCTCTTTCACCTGGTTGCCACTTTTCTGGTTGACGTTTTTCAAAATTACCTTCCGGATGCAAGTTATCTTGAGGTTTCTTAACAGGGGCTCGATCGCCCAGTTTCCATTCTTCCGGCTTGTACCTTAAAACCATAAGTTTTTTTTTTCAGTTAGGAGAAGTTCATTCTTAATTTACTTAAAAAAAACGAGAGTGCGTCAATGAAAATGACTATGGAAATTTATTTTTACAAAGCTTTTTTAGTTATAATGACATAAGTTTAAGTCAAGATAAAGATTATTTTTAAAACCGTTTTAATGTAAAAATTTATTAATCGTGTTCTCAAACTTATCTGAATCGGAGTCTATGTATCATGTGTACCACAGATAGAACTCTTCTATGTGGTGGTGGTCTATAAAATGTGCCACCAATTTTTCGACTATATAGACCATCTCGAAAACCATTTCTCACGACTGCTCACGAGAACGATCGGTTTGCAACACCGCGCTACAAAGTGACATCTGTGGACTCGAGCGACAACTTGTGGTGGTATATTGGGAGTTCAAATCACATTCATGTTTGTTACCTTTCAAAATCTCCTTCAGGTCGCAAGTTGTCTTGTGGTTTTTTGGGTACTTGTCTTTCACCAGGTTGCCACTTCTCTGGATGATGCCTTTCAAACTCACCTGAAACAGGCAAAAATGATTGAATTTTATTTATAGCACAGGATAAATAAATGTTAAAAATTTTCAGAGGTAATCTCTAAAAATCCGGCATAAATATAAGAAAAGAGAAAGTTAGTTTCATTAATTAAGTTTTTATTTATTTTCTCTGTGAGAAAGAAACCAGACTTTGGTTAAAACAGTGTTTATCTGGTGCCGTTTGTTTCAATTGTGAATTTGCGCGAGAGCTGAACTAATGTAACCGCAAGTAGGAAGGTAGGCTGTCCCTAAAAGATCTTTACAACAGCTTACCACATATTTCTAAAGTTAAAATAACCATATACGTATTATTAAATAACCCTTTTACAGCAACCTAACTTAGTCCGATATCGCTCCGTTTCTGAGATATAAGACACTCCACACTGCACTTGGTAACAACTTTTTTCTCAATGTATTTTTTACCTTTTTTGTTAAAAACGTAATTTTTTTAACATCTTAAAGCAAAGAAAGGAACTCCTATTACAATCCGCTAAAGTGAACTGTTTTCAAGATTTTTTGATTTTTAGTGTTTGATGCCGCATTGAAAAATTTTAAATATTCAAAATATAAAATTAAAAGTATTTTTGATCAGAATTCACTGGTAAAAAAAATAGTCCTTTCAAAATAATTTAAATTAACAGCTTACTTTAGCGGATTTTAACGTTTTAGCTTAAAATTATCTAGGAAATTTTTTCTTAACAAAAAAAGATACACTGAGAAGAAAGTTATGACCATTTTAAACCATCAAAACGCTGTCTGCCACAGTGAAAAGGTGTAAAAATAGTTTTTTAATTTTTTAACTTAACAACCTATTTCGCGGAAACGGATCAGTTCGGAAAAAGGTAACAGTTTCGGACAAAGATAAGTTGCTTTAAATCGGCTTGTGTTGACCTTAGGAATATGTGTTAATAACCTTTTAGGGACACCCTGTATAAAACCATACAATAAAAAAACACCTAATGTGTTTTTTGTTGCTCTTCGGCAGAATACACGTACTGACAATCCTAGTTCGATTCGAAAAACATATTTTGCTATTAGGCCAAGCGTTGTGTACAAAATATTTGGCTCTATTTGCAAAAGGTCGAACACAAATGAAATTTGGTGCGATGGTAGACATAGGTCCCCTGATAGGACATCGCATCGCGGCGCCTGGAGGAAAATAGCACCGTTGGAGTAGGTGCTATAAAAAAAGTTTAAATAAAATATGTAAAGAACAAAATTGCGCACAACTCTGGTCTTTTGCATTTTTTCGCTACGACCAACAGTTTTTGCCTTACGGCGCCAAAGTTGGGGAGTGTTTGCAAATTTTAACAAAATCAGAGTTTAATTGCGGATTAAAACAAATATGGCTACCAAAAACAATTCTGGTATATTTTTTTTCTATAAAAGTAAGGTTTCTAAGTAAAGCTCGATTCGTTACATTTGACCTTCTATTAGAAAAGATATGATTTTTTAAAATGCGCCCTTACATACTTGGATATGGGATGGATAAAAAAATTAAAAAATAAAAAGCTTTCTAAAACATAAAATCAAGACTACACGCAAACGATAGCTATTGGGTTCCCATTAAACATAGTAAAATTCCCGATCCCTCTCCATTATGGAACAGTGTCAAAATGGCGGCGCCGTCTTGGATTTTTGACTATTTTTTCCTTGATTAGCATTTTACTCAAAAAGTACTGATTTTTTAGAAAGTATGTAAAAGAACGATTAAACCCCAATAAAAGACCTATCAAACGAGATATCTCCCAGCTATCTAAGTACTGCCCTTGCAAAGATACGCACCCTTAAGGATCCACAATATGATAATTCAACCAATTTTTTTAAAAAAAGCCTTTTTGAAAAAAAGTGTAGTTTACTTTTTTGTAGAAAATAAAATTTCCATTTAAACAGTATAATATTCAGCGCGGTATGTATTGTGGTTCAAGCTCCAGTGACGTCCGCAAACTGGGAATCTTCTTAAAAAATCATTTTTATTAAATGTTTTTTGCAATTTTCCTAAAAACTAAGCATTTTAGGAAAAAAATATTAAAAATATTGTCAAGAGAATAAAATTTTCTTTCCAACGATGTATAATATAGTAGGGTTGAAATTACAGGAAACGATACCGTGACTTCCTTAAATGAAGGTTATTTACAGAAATCTTCAAAAACCTAGTTTAATTATAAGTTTTTATTTAACAAATTAACTTTACTCAATTAAGTTGTACAGCGTTTTTGCACAGAGTACTTTATTTTAAAGAAAATTGATTGAGAACTTATGAATAAAACAGATTTTTAACGATTTCTGTAAATCACCCCTATTTATGGACCGCACTGTAGCGTTAGCAGTAAACTAAATTCTAGAAAGTTATACATTGGAAAGGAAATATTACTCTCTTAAAAAACTGTCATTTATGTTTTTCATAAAGGTCTTGGGTTTTCAAAAAAGTTGAAAAAAACCTATATTAAAAATTATTTTTTCGTAATTTTTAAAAGGCACTTTTCTTTACAAAAGACACTGAAATGATAATTATAATGATGACATAAGGTTGTTATACACATTTAAGAAAATTTTATTGTCTATAACACAGCATAAATTGTTTTTTTTTCAAGAAACTTTATTTTTTTAAAAATCCAGAAAAACTTTTCATTGGAATAGATTTTTGTTGATTTCTATAACCCCCATTTAAGGACGTCACTAAAGAGTAATAAATTTAATCCTACTAAACTAAGTCATACATTGTTGAAAAGAAAATTTGGTATTCTTAATAAAGTATTTTAAAAGTAAGTTCCTAGAAAAAATAGTTTTTGCCAAAATTGCAAAAAATTAATTTAAAAAAAAGTGTTTTTTGTGATTTTTGAAACTGATCCCAGTTAAGAGACAGCATTTAAATGTTAGTCATAATCTTTAGCAAATTATGTTATACATTATCGTAAGTAAAATTTTATCGTCTAATGAAAGCGTGTAAAACTTTTTTCCTAGAGGGCTTTGTTTTTAAACAAATTGGATCAAACCCTAAAAATTCAGTAGATTTTCGACGATTTCTGTAAATTATCCACATATATGGATGCCACTGGGCCGCTAGGAATAAAGTAATTCCTAAGTGATACATTGTTAAAATGGAAATTTTATTGTCTACAAAAAAGTATTTTATTATTTTTTTCACAAAAAGCTTGGTTTCTAAGAAAATTGGTTAAATTTAAAAAATTTGCTGTATTTCTTTTGAATAAAATGTGCAAGAATTCAGCATATTACGTACGTATCTTTGCAAAGGTAGTACTTTGGTAGCTTGCAGATACCTCGTTCGATAGGTCTTTCAATGAGCTTTATATTTCTTTTAACAGATTTTTTCAAAAGTAAGTAGTTTCTGAGTAAAAGGCCATTAAAGGAAAAAATAGTCCAAAATCCAAGATGGCGGCGCCATTTTAACCATGTTCCT
The DNA here is from genome assembly GCA_963576565.1 of Aspidapion aeneum. NCBI lineage: Eukaryota > Metazoa > Arthropoda > Insecta > Coleoptera > Brentidae > Aspidapion > Aspidapion aeneum. The sequence continues at coordinate 151,036,326 of OY755038.1, forward strand.
GAGGGGAAAGGGGTCGGGGTTTTTACTATATTTAGTGCGACCCCAACAGCTACTAAATAGACCGAGCATTGGCTTTAATTTTTTTTTAACAATTTTTTGCCGGCCGAATATGAATATCTCAAAATCCTCAAGGGTGCCAGAGTGGCATCAACTATAAGAATATTAGAATCAGCAATAAAATTTTCTATATACCTCAATTCCAGGTCCTTTGAAAATCTTCCTATTGTAGGTCAACAATAATAAGAAAATATCGATCGTAGGTCATGATATGTATGTAAGGGCACACTTCAAAAAATCATATCTTTGATAAGGTCAAATGTAATGAATCAAGCATCAGTTTACTTAGAAAATCTTACTATTATAGAAAAAAATATACCAGAATTGTTTGGTAGCCATATTTGTTTTAATCCGCGATTAAACTCTGATTTTGGCGCGCCGGCCGTATAGCAGAAACTGTTGGTCGGAGCGAAAAAATGCATAAGACAAAAGTTGTGCGTTGTTCTCTACATATTTAATCATAACAAAAACATTTCATGTAAAAAAAGCCAAATACGCGAAAATGGCATTCCGTAAAAGAATTGAGATAAAAGTAAAGCCAAGTTCTCCAATACAAATTTCAAAATGAAAGGTTCTTACTAGTTTGGAAATGTTTTTTTTAAACTTTGCTATTACAGCCAAACTTCTTTATGTTCAATTTAGCACTGTGACTAAGAGTCATTTACAGCCGTAATAGCCAAGTTTAGAAAAATATTTCCAAACTAGTAAGAACCTTTCATTTTGAAATTTGTATTGGAGAACTTGGCTTTACTTTTATCTCAATTCTTTTTACGGAATGCCATTTTCGCGTACTTGGCTTTTTTTACATGAAATGTTTTTGTTATGATTTCACTTCTTTTTTAAAGGAATTGGATAATACTTAATTTTTAAAGTAGTAAAATATGCGGAATATTGTTTAAAACTTTTGTAATGCCTTACTTAAATTTTTGAGGTTTTTTAATTTTTTTCCATGGTTTTATCGTAGTTCCTATCAGCCTTCCAAAGCTCAGCTCTCTAGCGTTTCTGAAAGTACACAATGTTATTTTTACATAACTATACATGTATAGGGGAGGAAAACAAATTAAAATTGTCGTGTTTTTAAATTTTGTCCTATAGTTTTATCATAGTTCCTATCAGTGTTCCAATGCTCAGCCCTCTAGCGTTTCTGGAAGTGGGTAATGTTACTTTTACATAACTTTACATTTATAGGGGAGGAGAGTAAATGAAAATATGGAACTTTTTAAATTTTTCCCTGGTTTTATCATAATTTCTATCAGCATTCCAATGCTCAGCTCTCTAGCGTTTCTGGAAGTGGGCAGTGTTACTTTTACATAACTTTACATTTATAGGGGAAGGAACTAAATGAGAATTTTGGGGTGTTTTAATTTTTTTCTATAACTTTATCATAGTTACTATCGGTCTTCCAATGCTCAGCTCTCTAGCATGTCTGGAAGTAGGCAATGTTACTTTTAGTTAACTTTACATTTAAAGGGGAGGGAAGTAAATTAGAATTTTGGGGTGTTTTAATTTTTTCCTATAGTTTTATCATAGTTCCTATCAGTCTGCCAAAGCTCAACTCTCTAGCATTTCTGGAAGTGGGCAATGCTACTTTTATATAACTTTAAATGTATAGGGGAGGGGAGTAAATTAAAAGTTTAGGGTTTTTTGATTTTTTCCTATAGTTTTATCATAGTTCCCATCAGTCTGCCAAAGCTCAACTGTCTAGCATTTCTGGAAGTGGGCGATGCTACTTTTATATAACTTTAAATGTATAGGGGAGGGGAGTAAATTAAAATTTTGGAGTTTTTTTATTTTTTCCAGGGGTTTGGTCATAATTTCTATCAGTCTGCCAAATTTCAGCTTTGTAGCATGTCTGGAACTACAGTAGAATATTGATGATCTATACATGAGGGAGTCAGTGAGTGAGTGGCAATTTCGACGTTTTTTGAAATTTCTTAACTACTTTACTACTTTATGGAATTCCATGAAACTTGGAGGGGTTGTTAACTCCGTGGAGATTCGAGCTCAGTCCGAAGTATAGTTTTAGGTAGGCCAAATATCGCTGAAATGTTTCAAGAAAAGATGGTTACGGCGCGCGAACTTGGCGAGGCACTGCCGTGCCCTCAGATTTAAACTTTTTTTGTATAGCACCTATTCCAACGGTGCTATTTTCCTCCAAGCGCCGCGATGCAGAGTTTTCATCCCCCCTCCTCTCGAGCGGCAACCCCGCGAGTTTGCAAACTTAGATATACTATCAGGGGACCTATATCTACCACTCCACCAAATTTCATTTCTGTTCGACCTTTTGCAAATAGAAATCCCCTGACGCTTGGCCTATATGTATTAAGTTAATGTGCTGCAAAAGATTGATTAGGCTCAGAACTATTTCGACACCGATTGCCTTATTTCGACTGGACCTTTAGGTATATCAACTAGAGATGTACAATAATTAACGTAAATCACCGAGGGGTCATCAGCTTTCAACAGTACTGTACAAATTTCACAACAGGACCCGACAGTACCACGACAGGACCCAACAGTACTCGACAGTACACGACAGTACCCAACAGTACTCGACAGTACCACGACAGGACCCAACAGTACTCGACAGTACCCAACAGTACTGGACAGTACTCGACAGTACACGACAGGACCCAACAGTACTCGAGAGTACACGACAGTACCCAACAGTACTCAACAGTACACGACAGGACCCAACAGTACTCGACAGTACACGACAGTACCCAACAGTACTCGACAGTACACGATAGGACCCAACAGTACACGACAGTACTCGACACCAGCCCCCAACCCCAACCAGTGGCGTAGATGCGAAAAGACATGAAGACTTTTTTTTTTGGTCGCAAGTTTTTAGAGCGCGCGCTTTGTTCCTGTCGGCCTTCCTCAAACATGATGACCTTTTTTTTTTTGTTTTTTTTGCTCGCATGTTTTTTGAAGGGCACACTTTGTACCTCGCAACAGGACCCAACAGTACTCGACAGTACACGACAGTACCCAACAGTACACGACAGGACCCAACAGTACTCGACAGTACTCGACAGTACACGACAGTACCCAACAGTACTCGACAGTACACGACAGTACCCAACAGTACTCAACAGGACCCAACAGTACACGTCAGGACCCAAGTCCTGTTGGACGCTGTACAAAATTTTAGGGTGCCGATGACCCCTCGTAAATCACGCAATGGTGGCTCGTAGAAAATTTTATAAATATTAATTTACTAATACAAACTTTTAGCTCTACACATTTCATGTAAGTAGAGTAATGGCAGATCTGGGAGCTCCCACCCCATCGCGTTTTTGAAAAACAGAGCGAACCGTGCCGTTATTTCAATCAAAAACTGACCGAACCGAACCGCGTTCCAAAATTTTCGGTTCCTAAAAATGACCGAACCGTGCGGCCGTTCAAAATTTCCGGCCAAAATATACCGAACCGCGCCGCAGTTCAAAATAACCTGCCAAAAAAATAGAGCGAACCGGGCTGACATCACTTATTTTTGTTTTATTTCTTATCCATTTTTATTATTATTATTATTTTTTTTTTGTTTTTTCGAACTATGACTATAGTTCATAGTGCGAATGCTATAGGTCATAGGTCGAATGCTATAGGTCATAGGTCGAATGCTATGTGTCATAGTTCGAGTGTCATAGTCCATTTAAAACGCGTGCAATATTCTGCACGGGGGGAGCTTTAGCTAGCGCGACTCACTGCTGTTGTGGTCAGGTATTTGGCTAAACAGACCCGACCCCTGCTAAAAGGCATGTCTGTGCCACTGGGCGAAACTTAAAAGGTGTAGGTAACTTGTGAAAGAAAAGCTTAGCTTTTTAAAAAATACTTTATTTAGCTACGAATTACATTTCAAAATAGTTTTTAAATATTACAAAATATTCCAGACTTTAACTGATCCGTCGAATGCGTTATACGTAAGGTAAGAATCGTGGAGGACCATAGCGTATACTCTGGTATTTTCTGGAAAAATATTTTTACATTCGAACTCTATTTTGATGTCGACAGTTCCGGACTTTATTGCTTCGGCTTGACTCGCACAATCGATTACAAAGATAGGATTCTTGGCATATTGTTCTATGCCTAGCATGACATCATAGTTTGTGCGTCCGTAATAACCAGCTTGAAAGTTTTCGTAAAAATAATATGCTGTATTAAACAATGATTTGTCAAACTCCAAATTCCAACGTTCTATAGGATAAACCTCAGAATTTAGATATGGTCGAATATCTCGGATGCCTGCACTTATAAATTCTGTAGCGGATTTTGTTATTTCATCCAAGTTATTATTCGATTGGAAGCCTATCACAATATAGCGCGGCTTTTCCAGCGATGTACAGGTCTTGATAGCCCACACATCATTAGAGGTAGCTCTTAAAGTTGGCAATTCGTAAAGGTCCCAGGTTCTGTAGGCCGCTTTAATAACAGCCTTATTTCCTTTTCTGTTGATATGCGAAAATAACTTTAACTTCTGCTTATCTTCGGGTATAAGATGTTTGATTTTCCACTCCAACTTTTAAATGTCAATTTTAGCTTCATCTTTGCCTATGTAAACATTTTTAAAAGTTCGAGCGACTGTAAAATTAAGTTCGGATTTTAGATTTATTAGACCCTTAGTATAATCTTCAGCAAAGCCAAACAATTGTTTTAAAGGAATTCTCCCGCTAAAATTTTTTGATTCTTTATGAAATATATGATTGGTTTTTGAACCTAAAGACCAACCGGACCCAGCCAACCTTTGCATATCAGATCGCCCATAAGAAACCAAGTTCTTTAAAGTCGATGTTATACCAGGGCGACGTATTGTTTGCACGCTCTCGCCACCCAGACTAAGTCGTATTTCGTCAAATAAAAATAATAAACAGTTATTATCAAGATAAGCTGTCGTATCGGTTTCTTTCGGACTAAAAGTTCCCTCGATATAAATGTATGACTCTGCAATATCCAAAATTAAATCAGTGTGATTGATAAAGATTTGTATGATATCTGAATTGTCAAAAGATGGTGAACCATAGGGTTTATATGTATATAAATGCGTGCTTACTAAAGAGTTATCAAAAACGGGCTCATCAAAAAGAGCTAATTTAACCGCGGCGTAGGACATTTTAAATGCGCAGTTTTAGGCCCAAAGAATGTAAAAAATTTAAGTCGCTTCTAGACAAACCGTGTGTGCTCCCTTTTAAGGATGAAGTGGCACTAAAAGAGCTTTTTATTAGTGCACTATTATATACACCCTTACGGCTTACATTGATTTTAGAACCTGTGTTGTAACAAAAACCCATCTTACAGTTTTTTAAGTTCTAATTTCACTATAATTTTTTCTTGTAAATAAAATCTATATAAATGTTTGTGGCGGATTCATTTTACAAACACAACTTTTTCTGGGTATTACGCCACTAGTAAGGAAAAATTATTTTAAAAAATTATAAAAAACGACTGCGTTTCTCCTAGAAAAATAAAAATCACTAATTTGTCAGTGGCTTTCTATAAAAATAAATAGTTGCCTAGTAAAACCTAAACCACTTATCTTTTAATTGAATTTGAATACGCTACGTTTCGATTGCCAATCTACAATCGTTTTCAAGTTTTTTATTTATATTTTCTCTCAAAATCTTAAATGTTTCTTTTTCAAATATATTTTTCTTTTTCAAATATATTTTTTTTTTTCAAATATATTTTTTTTTCAAATATATTTGAAAAAGAAACATTTAAGATTTTGAGAGAAAATATAAATAAAAAGCTTGAAAACGATTGTAGATTGGCAATCGAAACGTAGCGTATTCAAATTCAATTAAAAGATAAGTGGTTTAGGTTTTACTAGGCAACTGTTTATTTTTATAGAAAGCCACTGACGAATTAGTGATTTTTATTTTTCTAGGAGAAACACAGTGGTTTTTTATAATTTTTAAAAATAATTTTTCCTTACTAGTGGCGTAATACCCAGAAAAAGTTGTGTTTGTATAATTTTTTCGCCACAAAAACTAGCAATTTCGTCGTTATCGTTTAAAATTCTAATAGTTATGTTATCAATATCCCTACGATGTAGAGGCTTAAGCGGTAAGTATATTATGTTAGATGGCTCTTTTGTCAATTTATAACCAGATTCGACGTCAATATCGAATTCGAATAACGTGTGGGATTCTTTTTCGTTATTGTAAGACCCCCCAACTAAATTACAGTTTACTTTGATAAGTCTTGTAGATGTTATGTTAACGGGTTGCATGGAATAATGTAAAAAATTAGACTGCAACTCTACGGCGTCAAAACCTAAAACAGTTCTTAAAGAATTTTGCAAGTTAAAATTAATTATTAGATCGCTTTTTATTTCACACTTTAAAGTGTTATTATTTGCTGATAAATTAAACAATGCTGCGTTCGACTTTTTTTTATATGACCACCGATACCTTTGAGAATTTCCTGATTTATCTCTGAAATTTCATAGGTCCCTGGCGTAATATAAATAATTTTTAATGGTGAAGATTTGTTCTCTTTAAAACCTATAGCATTATTTGATTTATTAATATTTTGAATTGAATTATAGGAATAAAACCCTATAAGACTCAAACCGTAGAACGCGTAGGGTTCTAGCTCTATAGGCGGAAAAAAAATCCGCAGAAAGGACGCTGCTATAACCGGATAGGGTAAAAGTCGAAGACATACTGCCAAAATATAATTAGGTATTCTGTTTATATTTATTATAACATTCATATATTACTAATTGTACATGAAAAAACCTAAATTAATGAACACGCAGCTGGAATCTCCTCTTCAACGTCGAAAACAGAAGATCGTGCCGGAATTTCACAATAGCAGCAAAATAACCTTCTTGGAGGAAGACCAGTACCGCAAACGTCTCTATCACCTAACTCGAATGTCGCGGTATTGGGCCAGTGTTCAAAGCATAAGATGTGTGATTTTATATCAGGATCTTCTTGTAGGTGCTGTGGTAGGCGGCTGTAGATGGACTGAATCTGATGACTTAACATACCCAGTAAAACTTCTATCGGGATATATGACAATTGTGTATCGGACATGTCTCGTAGACATTTTCCTAAACATATTTCTTTAAGCGTTATTGCACAACGTTTTAACTCTTCACGACTCATTTGCTCTAAATCCATCACGCGCACAGAGAAACTTTAAAGCAAGATGACCGCAAACGACTGAACCAAAATTCTGCTGTCTAAAATAGTTATATAAAATGTTTGTAGACTTGTTCGGGCCTGTCGAAAGGTACCTGACGATCTCTTGGGGTGGTGGTAAGTTACCGAAAGAGTCAAAATAATATGTGGTTGTATTTCTCTTTTTTATAGCTACCCAATGTGACCCTGGCCTCTTTGAATCGTCAAGATTAACAATGCAGCTTTCGTTACGCAACGGACTTTTAGGTAACGCATCCCTCATGTATATGTTTTTAAAATAAGGTATTTTTAACAATTTTGCATATCTCACGAGTTCGAAATCCGTAAGCGGTTTTATGGGGATGCTGCTAATTAGTTTTTTAAAGTTTTGCCAAGAGATAGAGCTAGACCAGATTTGTATTGTTTAAGAAATAGCCCGCTGCCTTTTTTATTAAGTTCAAGGACTGTGTTATGCCGTTTTGTTTCGGCTAAATGCTGTTTTGCATTTTTAACAGCGTTAACAGTACGCACAATAGTACTTGTGCCCGCAGCCAAACTTCCGAGAGCTGATAAAGCAGCCATGATAGGAATAAGAAACCCTCCATGCTTAGGGATCGGAATTACTCTAGGTGTTTTAAACTTTTTTCGTCCGCCTAATTTTTTAACAGTCATTTTAGCTACTTTAAGAGCTCTTTGAGCCATTTTTAGAGTAGAGTGGCCAAGTTTTTTACTTCCAATTTTAATTTCACGTTTAATTTTGTTAACCAGGCCAGAACTAAATGCAATTTTTTTAACAGCCTTTTTTTTAGGTTTTGTTTCTTTTTTTAGACTACGCGTATAACCGCGGCCGGCTCTAATTTTTTTTAACCGTTTGGCTCTCTTACTTTTTTTCCGGCGTAATTTATGTTTAGCTTTTAAACCCAAACCCATTTTTCTTTTAGCTTTCATAACCCCGGTAACCAACCAACCTTCAGCTCTTTCTTTAAATGAAGCGTCTCGAGATTTGACGATATTCCAGGCGTTTTCCTCTAAAATGCGATCGGCTGCGTGTCTTTCTTTTAAATTATTGGTATTAGCGTAGACGATGTCGTGTTCTTAAGCGTAACTATCTAATTTATTAACCGGTTTATCGCCTCGCGCCAAACGTTTCTTAAGCTTGGTACCAGGCCCCGTAAAGTTATGACCCGGCAAGTGAAGTTCAAATGGAAGTTTATTAATTAGCGTATTAACAAAGCCGAGACCAGTCTTTTTTTGACAGTGCTCGCGCTTAGTTCTTTGACGTCTATTACGGTCGAAGGGCGACATTAAACTGAATAACTTTTTTTATTTTATACATAATAGCAATGAAATTATTACAAGCAAAATCTGAATTCCCTATCGATAATTTTGATGGTTCTGTGGGTGAAGGATTAAAAAACGAGCAAAATAGACACGGTGAATTATTTCCGTCAGATATAAGAGCCATTTTCGCGGGGCCCAGTTATTCAGGTATGTTTTTAAATTTTACAAAGTTATTATTGTTTTATTCATTATTTTTATTTTTGTTGTTTTTTATTTTTTATTTTTATTTTAGGAAAAACGAATGTACTTCTAACACTGCTTACACATCCCAAAGGCCTAAGGTTTGAAAACCTATATATATTTTCAAAATCTTTATTAATCCAAGTATCAATATTTAAAACAGATTTTAGAACCTATAAAAGGCCTAGGTTATTTCCCATATGAGAATCCTGAGGAAATCATGCATCCGTTAGAAGCGAAGAATAACTCTATTTTTATATTTGACGATGTTATCGGTGAATGTCAGACACCAATAAGAAACTATTCTTCCATGGGCCGACACAAGTGTATAGATTCGTTTTTACTGATACAAACTTACAGTAAAGCTTTAAAACAAGGTTTAAGTGACAACGCTAACTTAATAGTCCTTTTTAAACAGGACGAAACCAATCTTAAACACGTCTTTTCCGATGCTGTTGCTCCCGATATGGTCTATCAAAAATTTTTGGAAATGGCCGCACTCTGTTGGTCAGAAAAGTTTGATTTTTTAGTTATAGATAAAACCCGAGAAATAAATAATGGTCGCTATAGAAAAGGTTTTGATCAGATTATATATCTCGACGAACAGCCCTAATGGTCATTTAACATTTGTACTTTAACGAAGAAACATTAAATAAAATGCACCATAGTGAGGACCTCAATTTAAAAAGAAAGCTGGTCGATGTTACTGACGCAGTCAGGAAAAAATTTAAAGATTTAAAATCTCGAAACTTTCAAAACAAAAGTGAATTAGAAGATCTTTTTGAACCGGTGACAAACCAGTTAAAACAGCTAAATGTCCCAGGCGAAACAAGTTGGAGTAACAACTACAACGCTTCAACAAACCCGTCTAAAAGCGAGGATGAAGACAGTATTGCACAAGATGGAGAAGAATCGGCAACGTTGCATGGTGATCAATTTTCGACACCGTCGGCAAAAAGTACGCCTACACATTCAGACTATGATACATCTAAGAGCAGATCTGACGAAAGCTTTCACCACTTATTACGCGTGTTCATACACGATATAAAAAACAAAAGAAACGCGCAATATGATTTAAATTTAGGGGTACGGTTCGATACCAATAAGAGGAAGCTTTTTTTTGGAGATTGTGAAATTAAATTTCCACAAAGTAATGTTGTTTTATATCGCGGTAAAAAAAAGGTCTTAGAATATAGGGGCGACGCTGACCTATACCGCCTGATGTTTTTGAAACTCCCGCCGCAGCTCTATAAACTACCAAGAGAAAAACGGTTATTATAAGGGTAGATCGCGCAAATTTAGAGAAATTATTTTACCTTTAGTTACCAGCGGGGGCGCGCCGTACAATCAAGGTGCTGGTGTTAAAATTGATCCTACGTATAAGATTTATAAAGACAATACTAAAATCGAATATGTTTACTGGAACACGCCCAAAGAGTTAGTTGAAAGACTAAAACTCTTAGTGGCGTCAAAACACGCTGGAAACACGAACGAAACTAACCAAAATGAAATTAGCAGTATTTTGGAGGAGTTGCGCGAACAAAAAATAATTTTTTGAATCTATATATATATATATATATATATATATATATATATATAAACAAAACTATATCGTCAGTCGTTTCTAAATATTCGAAATGCAAAGATCGATAGATAAATTTGGGCGAAAATCTGGGGTACTTAAACATGGGGGAAACGGGGCCCACCCGGGGAGGGCTATAATCTTACAGCCGATGGGAATTATGATATGCGCGGTCGACGAATTTGCAATTTGGGTGATCCTGTGGGATACAAAGATACGATTAATTACGATTTCCTAGAAATACGTCTTGGAAAATTTATGGCAGAAACACAAAATATTTTGAAACAAGCTATAAGCGCTTTAAAAGGTGAAATAGAAAATAACATTAGCCGAGACTTGGATGTCATGGTCGAACTAAACAATCAGCGCATTACACCGCACGTGATCATGTTAGGCGAAAAGGTCGACAGGTTGGACAAGCTGATGCATAATTTCCGCTCCGACCGATAATTATATAAATCAGAATTTATTGTATTACATCTCTTAAACCTCTTTAGTATATATCAATATTTTCAAGTGCACACATATCAGATAAAATGTCAGCAAAAGTTCAAATAATTTCTGAGCTCTACCGACCCGCTAGAAAAAACTTTTTAAGAAGAAGAACAAAAATTTTAGGGTATGCTGATCTTTGGCAAATTGACTTAGCAGACATGCAAAATTTAGCGTGCTCAAATAAGTGTTATAGATTTATTCTGGTGTGCAGATTGTTTCTCAAAGTATCTTTGGACCAAAGCCATTAAATCCAAAAAAGCTGACGATGTTTTAAACGCAATGAATGAGATATTTGCAGAAGCAGGAATTTGTCCAAAAAATCTACAGTCGGACTTCGGCAAAGAGTTCTTTAATAAAAAGTTTGAGGCTATGACTCAAACGCGCAATATTAACCATTATCATACATACTCAACTCTTAAAGCAGCTATAGCCGAAAGAGTCATTAGAAAGATAAAAAACAAACTTTATAAGCAAATGGCCTTAAATGGCACGCACAGATGGATAAATATTCTAAGCGATATTACGAGAATACAATCACACGCGACATTCTACAATCAAAATGCGGCCTGTAGATGTAACCAAACATACGAAGCTACCTATGCTAATGTTTCCGAAAGTTAGAGTTAAAAAATCAAAATTTAGTATAGGCGACTCTGTAAGAATAAGTCTGTACAAAGGGGTCTTTGATAAAAGTTTTTTAATAAACTGGTCGACTGAAATATTTAAAATCGGGAAAATTAATATAACAAATCCTTTAACATATATTTTACATGATATAAACGACCAAGATATTAAAGGTTCTTTCTATGGGCATGAGCTTCAAAAAGTTAATTCGAAAAACCTGTACCTAATCGAAAAAGTAATTAAAACTAGAAATTTTAAAAATAAAAAACAATATTATGTAAAATGGTTAGGTTTTTTGGATCAACATAATAGTTGGGTAGATGAAAAGGATGTAGTAAACTAAATTCTATAACAAAATGTTAATTTGGGTATAGAATTTGTTTTGTTTCTGTAATAAATAAACGACTATGAAATATTAATTGAATTTTATTTAAAACACATAACCTTATAGCTAAAGAATATTATATTTACGATACATATTTCATTAAATTTTAAGAATAATATATCTAACCTTTTTACCAATCTAAAATTAACCTTTCGTTCAGGTCCTTGAGCACCTGTGCTAAGTTAAAATTCATAAAATCCAGCATGCAGAAGGATTCGTCCGTGGGATACAACAAGCAAATGTCTTTAATAAATTTAATAACTTGACTCTCTGAAAAACGCCAAATATGAATCTGCTCGCTACACAGCTCTAGCAGATTAAAATAATAATAAGTGGTTGCGTAGATAAAATCAAGCGAACGATTCAAGTGATAGTGATTTTAAGTATGTATTAAATAAAATAACTAGATTAGTACTTCAACGTATGCCTAGCCTTTTACTTAGGAACAATAATTAGACACATAGTTGTAGCGATATATTTAGACTTAATTTTAGATTTTTAGCTAAGCCGCAACCGCATAGGAGGATAAGCCAAAACAGGTAAGAGGTAAAAATAGGTGCATTTAAGTGTATTCCTAAAATTCTTACAATCACTTTTTTTTGCCTCTTCGCTTGATTTTATCTACGCAACCACTTAAAAGATGTCATAAGCTACAAAATGTTTTTCAAAAAAAATAACTTGTGCTTTATATATCAAAATATCAGAGCCGAAAGAGTTAAGAGGATAAACTTGTGGATTGAGCGTATGTTTTAATTACATCTATCACATTTTTATCCTCACTGCCGCTGGCAATCTTCAAAAAAACTAATTAGCAGCGGGCATAACTTTAAATACTAAATTATAATACTTTTTTATTAGTTGCAGTATCTTCACTTCGTTCGACACCAGGTCGGCGCATTGTATAACTGACTACTGAAAATAACAAGCTGTAGCCGGTTAGGGCCATTTAACCTTTATTTAAGAGCGGTATGGCTATTCTTTAAGTTAGTTGAAAATAATTGCCGAAATGACAGGGTGTTTTTCTGATTATTCTAGTTTTAGTTCAAGTAGTGACAGTGAAAATGCATATTCTGATGCTGACGAGTGGTTTACCGCTAGAAACAAACAAAGATTACAGAACCAAGATTATTTTAATAACTTAAAATCGAGTCATCAATTCATAATCGGCAAACATTATGTTTTGCACTTTGGAGAGACAGACGGTCTTCAAACTTTTGCTTTGGAGGAGATTTGCTTCGCTGAGACAATGAAAGTACTTATGAATAGCGAGAATTTAATTTTACTTTTAAAAGAGCTTAAATTTATCGCTGAAAGTGAAAAAAAAGAAGATCTGAATACCAGCTTATTGCTCAAAAACAATATTTTCGGCGACTTATCTATTGAATGCATACCGCAAGATACTGGCATATTTTCATTGGACATTAAACAACTAGAGCCTGTTTATTTATTCGAAGAGGATATCTTAGCTTTTTACGAAATATTGGAGCCGCTTCAAGAATTTCTCGAGCAAATTAATTAACAATAAGGTATGAATCACCCTAATTTAAAATTGCTTTGCGGATATTTTCTTTTTATATTTTGATCGACTTATAGATTTTCATTTAAACTTGTATCTTTACAAACTTAATTTTAAAAAAGATGTATTTTCGTGGCTATGTTATTTCTTTTATTTTCACCCTATGCAGCCCATTATAACAAAAGACTCGATTTTGCTAAACTGTGCGGTTCTTGAATAAATATAAGTTTAGACCTGTGGTGGCTTGTCTTTCTCTTAAAATACGTAGCACCCTTAAAAAGGCTTCAGTTTCGGTTTATCTTTAACACAAAAAACAACGTGAAATGGCATCAAGTGACGCTACATCGTGCGAAAGTTTTTGGACCAAAGTCCGTAGTGAAAACATATACATTTACGAAGTTCGAAAATCACTATCAAATTTAAATTTTCAGATAACGACCGGACTAAGCCCGGCTAGAGGTTTTGAACCCAGTGTTAAGCTATCTTTTACCGATGGATATTTTTCAACGTTCGCGTGTGTGTCATTTGACGAAACGAGTTGGTTAGACCTTCTAGAATGTTTGGAGAGGGATGACTTAGCTGAAAACCGTACGATTTATACACCTAGTTTTATTCTCGCACCGACAGAACTGGAAGATGAAACGTTAATAAAATTGGAAACGTTTGAAGCAACCATTTTCCTGTGCCATGATTGGATAACCGGTATTCGCGAAAATAGTGCTGCCATATTGACGCGCTTTAAACTTTTAAAAAAGATTAAATTTGCTGCATATTATTTAAATCTGCTAGAGCTGTGTAGCGAGCAGATTCATATTTGGCGTTTTTCAGAGAGTCAAGTTATTAAATTTATTAAAGACATTTGCTTGTTGTATCCCACGGACGAATCCTTCTGCATGCTGGATTTTATGAATTTTAACTTAGCACAGGTGCTCAAGGACCTGAACGAAAGGTTAATTTTAGATTGGTAAAAAGGTTAGATATATTATTCTTAAAATTTAATGAAATATGTATCGTAAATATAATATTCTTTAGCTATAAGGTTATGTGTTTTAAATAAAATTCAATTAATATTTCATAGTCGTTTATTTATTACAGAAACAAAACAAATTCTATACCCAAATTAACATTTTGTTATAGAATTTAGTTTACTACATCCTTTTCATCTACCCAACTATTATGTTGATCCGAAAAACCTAACCATTTTACATAATATTGTTTTTTATTTTTAAAATTTCTAGTTTTAATTACTTTTTCGATTAGGTACAGGTTTTTCGAATTAACTTTTTGAAGCTCATGCCCATAGAAAGAACCTTTAATATCTTGGTCGTTTATATCATGTAAAATATATGTTAAAGGATTTGTTATATTAATTTTCCCGATTTTAAATATTTCAGTCGACCAGTTTATTAAAAAACTTTTATCAAAGACCCCTTTGTACAGACTTATTCTTACAGAGTCGCCTATACTAAATTTTGATTTTTTAACTCTAACTTTCGGAAACATTAGCATAGGTAGCTTCGTATGTTTGGTTACATCTACAGGCCGCATTTTGATTGTAGAATGTCGCGTGTGATTGTATTCTTTCGTAATATCGCTTAGAATATTTATCCATCTGTGCGTGCCATTTAAGGCCATTTGCTTATAAAGTTTGTTTTTTATCGTTCTAATGACTCTTTCGGCTATAGCTGCTTTAAGAGTTGAGTATGTATGATAATGGTTAATATTGCGCGTTTTAGTCATAGCCTCAAACTTTTTATTAAAGAACTCTTTGCCGAAGTCCGACTGTAGATTTTTTGGACAAATTCCTGCTTCTGCAAATATCTCATTCATTGCGTTTAAAACATCGTCAGCTTTTTTGGATTTAATGGCTTTGGTCCAAAGATACTTTGAGAAACAATCAATGCACACCAGAATAAATCTATAAAACTTATTTGAGCACAAATAATTTTGCATGTCTGCTAAGTCAATTTGCCAAAGATCAGCATACCCTAAAATTTTTGTTCTTCTTCTTAAAAAGTTTTTTCTAGCGGGTCGGTAGAGCTCAGAAATTATTTGAACTTTTGCTGACATTTTATCTGATATGTGTGCACTTGAAAATATTGATATATACTAAAGAGGTTTAAGAGATGTAATACAATAAATTCTGATTTATATAATTATCGGTCGGAGCGGAAATTATGCATCAGCTTGTCCAACCTGTCGACCTTTTCGCCTAACATGATCACGTGCGGTGTAATGCGCTGATTGTTTAGTTCGACCATGACATCCAAGTCTCGGCTAATGTTATTTTCTATTTCACCTTTTAAAGCGCTTATAGCTTGTTTCAAAATATTTTGTGTTTCTGCCATAAATTTTCCAAGACGTATTTCTAGGAAATCGTAATTAATCGTATCTTTGTATCCCACAGGATCACCCAAATTGCAAATTCGTCGACCGCGCATATCATAATTCCCATCGGCTGTAAGATTATAGCCCTCCCCGGGTGGGCCCCGTTTCCCCCCATGTTTAAGTACCCCAGATTTTCGCCCAAATTTATCTATCGATCTTTGCATTTCGAATATTTAGAAACGACTGACGATATAGTTTTGTTTATATATATATATATATATATATATATATATATATATATATATATATATATATATATATATATATATATATAGATTCAAAAAATTATTTTTTGTTCGCGCAACTCCTCCAAAATACTGCTAATTTCATTTTGGTTAGTTTCGTTCGTGTTTCCAGCGTGTTTTGACGCCACTAAGAGTTTTAGTCTTTCAACTAACTCTTTTTCTCTAAATTTGCGCGATCTACCCTTATAATAACCGTTTTTCTCTTGGTAGTCGATGTATGCAACTTTTGTTTCATTTACTATAGCACCATATTTTTCTAACAGCTCTTTATTTATAGGTGCTTTTTTATAGAGCTGCGGCGGGAGTTTCAAAAACATCAGGCGGTATAGGTCAGCGTCGCCCCTATATTCTAAGACCTTTTTTTTACCGCGATATAAAACAACATTACTTTGTGGAAATTTAATTTCACAATCTCCAAAAAAAAGCTTCCTCTTCTTGGTATCGAACCGTACCCCTAAATTTAAATCATATTGCGCGTTTCTTTTGTTTTTATATCGTGTATGAACACGCGTAATAAGTGGTGAAAGCTTTCGTCAGATCTGCTCTTAGATGTATCATAGTCTGAATGTGTAGGCGTACTTTTTGCCGACGGTGTCGAAAATTGATCACCATGCAACGTTGCCGATTCTTCTCCATCTTGTGCAATACTGTCTTCATCCTCGCTTTTAGACGGGTTTGTTGAAGCGTTGTAGTTGTTACTCCAACTTGTTTCGCCTGGGACATTTAGCTGTTTTAACTGGTTTGTCACCGGTTCAAAAAGATCTTCTAATTCACTTTTGTTTTGAAAGTTTCGAGATTTTAAATCTTTAAATTTTTTCCTGACTGCGTTAGTAACATCGACCAGCTTTCTTTTTAAATTGAGGTCCTCACTATGGTGCATTTTATTTAATGTTTCTTCGTTAAAGTACAAATGTTAAATGACCATTAGGGCTGTTCGTCGAGACATATAATCTGATCAAAACCTTTTCTATAGCGACCATTATTTATTTCACGGGTTTTATCTATAACTAAAAAATCAAACTTTTCTGACCAACAGAGTGCGGCCATTTCCAAAAATTTTTGATAGATCATATCGGGAGCAACAGCATCGGAAAAGACGTGTTTAAGATTGGTTTCGTCCTGTTTAAAAAGGACTATTAAGTTAGCGTTGTCCCTTAAACCTTGTTTTAAAGCTTTACTGTAAGTTTGTATCAGTAAAAACGAATCTATACACTTGTGTCGGCCCATGGAAAAATAGTTTCTTATTGGTGTCTGACATTCACCGATAACATCGTCAAATATAAAAATAGAGTTATTCTTCGCTTCTGACGGATGCATGATTTCCTCAGGATTCTCATATGGGAAATAACCTAGGCCTTTTATAGGTTCTAAAATCTGTTTTAAATATTGATACTTGGATTGATATAAAGATTTTGAAAATATATATAGGTTTTCAAACCTTAGGCCTTTGGGATGTGTAAGCAGTGTTAGAAGTACATTCGTTTTTCCTAAAATAAAAATAAAAAATAAAAAACAACAAAAATAAAAATAATGAATAAAACAATAATAACTTTGTAAAATTTAAAAACATACCTGAACAACTGGGCCCCGCGAAAATGGCTCTTATATCTGACGGAAATAATTCACCGTGTCTATTTTGCTCGTTTTTTAATCCTTCACCCACAGAACCATCAAAAATATCGATAGGGAATTCAGATTTTGCTTGTAATAATTTCATTGCTATTATGTATAAAATAAAAAAAGTTATTCAGTTTAATGTCACCCGTCGACCGTAATAGACGTCAAAGAACTAAGCGCGAGCACTGTCAAAAAAAGACTGGTCTCGGCTTTGTTAATACGCTAATTAATAAACTTCCATTTGAACTTCACTTGCCGGGTCATAACTTTACGGGGCCTGGTACCAAGCTTAAGAAACGTTTGGCGCGAGGCGATAAACCGGTTAATAAATTAGATAGTTACGCTTAAGAACACGACATCGTCTACGCTAATACCAATAATTTAAAAGAAAGACACGCAGCCGATCGCATTTTAGAGGAAAACGCCTGGAATATCGTCAAATCTCGAGACGCTTCATTTAAAGAAAGAGCTGAAGGTTGGTTGGTTACCGGGGTTATGAAAGCTAAAAGAAAAATGGGTTTGGGTTTAAAAGCTAAACATAAATTACGCCGGAAAAAAAAGTAAGAGAGCCAAACGGTTAAAAAAAAGTAGAGCCGGCCGCGGTTATACGCGTAGTCTAAAAAAAAACAAAACCTAAAAAAAGGCTGTTAAAAAAATTGCATTTGGTTCTGGCCTGGTTAACAAAATTAAACGTGAAATTAAAATTGGAAGTAAAAAACTTGGCCACTCTACTCTAAAAATGGCTCAAAGAGCTCTTAAAGTAGCTAAAATGACTGTTAAAAAATTAGGCGGACGAAAAAAGTTTAAAACACCTAGAGTAATTCCGATCCCTAAGCATGGAGGGTTTCTTATTCCTATCATGGCTGCTTTATCAGCTCTCGGAAGTTTGGCTGCGGGCACAAGTACTATTGTGCGTACTGTTAACGCTGTTAAAAATGCAAAACAGCATTTAGCCGAAACAAAACGGCATAACACAGTCCTTGAACTTAATAAAAAAGGCAGCGGGCTATTTCTTAAACAATACAAATCTGGTCTAGCTCTATCTCTTGGCAAAACTTTAAAAAACTAATTAGCAGCATCCCCATAAAACCGCTTACGGATTTCGAACTCGTGAGATATGCAAAATTGTTAAAAATACCTTATTTTAAAAACATATACATGAGGGATGCGTTACCTAAAAGTCCGTTGCGTAACGAAAGCTGCATTGTTAATCTTGACGATTCAAAGAGGCCAGGGTCACATTGGGTAGCTATAAAAAAGAGAAATACAACCACATATTATTTTGACTCTTTCGGTAACTTACCACCACCCCAAGAGATCGTCAGGTACCTTTCGACAGGCCCGAACAAGTCTACAAACATTTTATATAACTATTTTAGACAGCAGAATTTTGGTTCAGTCGTTTGCGGTCATCTTGCTTTAAAGTTTCTCTGTGCGCGTGATGGATTTAGAGCAAATGAGTCGTGAAGAGTTAAAACGTTGTGCAATAACGCTTAAAGAAATATGTTTAGGAAAATGTCTACGAGACATGTCCGATACACAATTGTCATATATCCCGAAAGAAGTTTTACTGGGTATGTTAATCATCAGATTCAGTCCATCTACAGCCGCCTACCACAGCACCTACAAGAAGATCCTGATATAAAATCACACATCTTATGCTTTGAATACTGACCCAATACCGCGACATTCGAGTTAGGTGATAGAGACGTTTGCGGTACTGGTCTTCCTCCGAGAAGGTTATTTTGCTGCTATTGTGAAATTCCGGCACGATCTTCTGTTTTCGACGTTGAAGAGGAGATTCCAGCTGCGTGTTCATTAATTTAGGTTTTTTCATGTACAATTAGTAATATATGAATGTTATAATAAATATAAACAGAATACCTAATTATATTTTGGCAGTATGTCTTCGACTTTTACCCTATCCGGTTATAGCAGCGTCCTTTCTGCGGATTTTTTTCCGCCTATAGAGCTAGAACCCTACGCGTTCTACGGTTTGGGTCTTATAGGGTTTTATTCCTATAATTCAATTCAAAATATTAATAAATCAAATAATGCTATAGGTTTTAAAGAGAACAAATCTTCACCATTAAAAATTATTTATATTACGCCAGGGACCTATGAAATTTCAGAGATAAATCAGGAAATTCTCAAAGGTATCGGTGGTCATATAAAAAAAAAGTTGAACGCAGCATTGTTTAATTTATCAGCAAATAATAACACTTTAAAGTGTGAAATAAAAAGCGATCTAATAATTAATTTTAACTTGCAAAATTCTTTAAGAACTGTTTTAGGTTTTGACGCCGTAGAGTTGCAGTCTAATTTTTTACATTATTCCACGCAACCCGTTAACATAACATCTACAAGACTTATCAAAGTAAACTGTAATTTAGTTGGGGGGTCTTACAATAACGAAAAAGAATCCCACACGTTATTCGAATTCGATATTGACGTCGAATCTGGTTATAAACTGACAAAAGAGCCATCTAACATAATATACTTACCGCTTAAGCCTCTACATCGTAGGGATATTGATAACATAACTATTAGAATTTTAAACGATAACGACGAAATTGCTAGTTTTTGTGGCGAAAAAATTATAGTGAAATTAGAACTTAAAAAACTGTAAGATGGGTTTTTGTTACAACACAGGTTCTAAAATCAATGTAAGCCGTAAGGGTGTATATAATAGTGCACTAATAAAAAGCTCTTTTAGTGCCACTTCATCCTTAAAAGGAGCACACACGGTTTGTCTAGAAGCGACTTAAATTTTTTACATTCTTTGGGCCTAAAACTGCGCATTTAAAATGTCCTACGCCGCGGTTAAATTAGCTCTTTTTGATGAGCCCGTTTTTGATAACTCTTTAGTAAGCACGCATTTATATACATATAAACCCTATGGTTCACCATCTTTTGACAATTCAGACATCATACAAATCTTTATCAATCACACTGATTTAATTTTGGATATTGCAGAGTCATACATTTATATCGAGGGAACTTTTAGTCCGAAAGAAACCGATACGACAGCTTATCTTGATAATAACTGTTTATTATTTTTATTTGACGAAATACGACTTAGTCTGGGTGGCGAGAGCGTGCAAACAATACGTCGCCCTGGTATAACATCGACTTTAAAGAACTTGGTTTCTTATGGGCGATCTGATATGCAAAGGTTGGCTGGGTCAGGTTGGTCTTTAGGTTCAAAAACCAATCATATATTTCATAAAGAATCAAAAAATTTTAGCGGGAGAATTCCTTTAAAACAATTGTTTGGCTTTGCTGAAGATTATACTAAGGGTCTAATAAATCTAAAATCCGAACTTAATTTTACAGTCGCTCGAACTTTTAAAAATGTTTACATAGGCAAAGATGAAGCTAAAATTGACATTCAAAAGTTGGAGTGGAAAATCATCATCTACCCGAAGATAAGCAGAAGTTAAAGTTATTTTCGCATATCAACAGAAAAGGAAATAACACTGTTATTAAAGCGGCCTACAGAACCTGGGACCTTTACGAATTGCCAACTTTAAGAGCTACCTCTAATGATGGGCTATCAAGACCTGTACATCGCTGGAAAAGCCGCGCTATATTGTGATAGGCTTCCAATCGAATAATAACTTGGATGAAATAACAAAATCCGCTACAGAATTTATAAGTGCAGGCATCCGAGATATTCGACTATATCTAAATTCTGAGGTTTATCCTATAGAACGTTGGAATTTGGAGTTTGACAAATCATTGTTTAATACAGCATATTATTTTTACGAAAACTTTCAAGCTGGTTATTACGGACGCACAAACTATGATGTCATGCTAGGCATAGAACAATATGCCAAGAATCCTATCTTTGTAATCGATTGTGCGAGTCAAGCCGAAGCAATAAAGTCCGGAACTGTCGACATCAAAATAGAGTTCGAATGTAAAAATATTTTTCCAGAAAATACCAGAGTATACGCTATGGTCCTCCACGATTCTTACCTTACGTATAACGCATTCGACGGATCAGTTAAAGTCTGGAATATTTTGTAATATTTAAAAACTATTTTGAAATGTAATTCGTAGCTAAATAAAGTATTTTTTAAAAAGCTAAGCTTTTCTTTCACAAGTTACCTACACCTTTTAAGTTTCGCCCAGTGGCACAGACATGCCTTTTAGCAGGGGTCGGGTCTGTTTAGCCAAATACCTGACCACAACAGCAGTGAGTCGCGCTAGCTAAAGCTCCCCCGTGCAGAATATTGCACGCGTTTTAAATGGACTATGACACTCGAACTATGACACATAGCATTCGACCTATGACCTATAGCATTCGACCTATGACCTATAGCATTCGCACTATGAACTATAGTCATAGTTCGAAAAAACAAAAAAAAAATAATAATAATAATAAAAATGGATAAGAAATAAAACAAAAATAAGTGATGTCAGCCCGGTTCGCCCTATTTTTTTGGCAGGTTATTTTGAACTGCGGCGCGGTTCGGTATATTCTTTTGGCCGGAAATTTTGAACGGCCGCACGGTTCGGTCATTTTTAGGAACCGAAAATTTTGGAACGCGGTTCGGTTCGGTCAGTTTTTGATTGAAATAACGGCACGGTTCGCTCTGTTTTTCAAAAACGCGATGGGGTGGGAGCTCCCAGATCTGCCATTACTCTACTCATGTAGTCAAATATCCAACCAAACTAAACTATGGTGCAAGGTCAAGTGAAGGGCCATTATAGAGTCAAATAAGGTCTTGCTTTTCACCGATACGTGACGTCAGGAATCCCACACAATGCGAAATCGCCCGTAAAATGTAAACTTTTAGTCAGCGGGCGTTAACGGACATGGACAGTTATCCACGAGCCCAACACTAATAACACCACAAAAGCTTTAAGCCTACTCATAGGAAAACAACAATTTTTTGTGGCTAAGCGAGTATGGAAAGGTTTTTTTCCGTGGGCAGCTCGAAAGCATTACAGGGGTCTAAGAGTCTATGGGTACCTATTAAGTGTAGACAGTTAACTGTTTCATCCCTAAGTGACTCATCAGATTAGCGCATGGTCAATGGGATACGCTTGTAAAGCTACAGAGAAATAGAAATAAAAATTGAATGCCTGCGAAACCGTATCCTATTAACAAGGACCGACAGGTATCAAATACAAAATACAGAAACTACCAGACAATAAACAAAATGCAGGCAGATGAAAAATTTACGTTAGTAGTATTTTTGGTAAGTATGTATGTATTCTAAAGTGGTGGCAGGTCCTACTGGATGCGGACCTTAATATACCTTAATGCACCGCGACGACATTTGGGTCTCAGTACTAAGTTTGACTAAAGTCGCATATTTTTTTCCACCTACTACATAGAAAAACTCTGCAGACCACAACAAATATTATTTAGGCTTAACACGTTGCTACTTAGGCCCATGTATTATTAGCCATATTTTTGGCTTATACTCATATACATAATATTCCAATACCCACGGTAATTGCCAATTCATAATGCAAACATGAGTCCTTGCGGCCCTTAAGCAAAAACGAGCTGATTGGGTTGCTTTCAAACACATATGCATATTACTTCCATATAGTACGTATAATGGCTTAAGATTGATGCAATTGTGTGAAACCCACAACCTAAAAATAAATAATGGTTTTTTTAAACATAAGGATATTCATCGATATACCTGGACTCAGCCAACAAGAAATCTTAAATCAATCATTGATTACGCTATAGGTGGACAACACTCACAATTAAAGTGGTATGATGTGCGAGCACTTTGTGGTGTTACCTGTGGATCTGACCACCATCTGGTAAAAGCAAAAATATTATTCCCTTTAAGAAAAACAAATAAGGACGAAAGTATTAGAGAAAATGAAAACCTAGAATGCATCGAAGACAATCAAAAATACAACTTTAGAAGTCTAGAAATCGAAAGTACTCAAAGATTGTATCAGAACCGATTAGATGAAAAATTAATAAACACAAATCACTCATTTAAAGAGATATATACAAACATAATTAAAAGCTTGAAGGAAGCAAGCAACGAAGCTGTTGGATACCAAGATAATAGAAATAACAGGAAGATGTGGTGGACGGACAAAATACAAAAAATGGTCAAAGAGAAAAAACGCACATACTTGAAATGGCTCAGTACTAAAGAGCAAAGAGACCTAGAAATCTACAGGGAAACCAGAAGACAGCTACGAAATTTGATACGTACAGAAAAAAATGAAATGTTCGAGCGCAAGTGCCACGACATAAATACACACGTAGGAGGTAGGCAGAGTTCTGAAGTATGGAAATTCATTTCTACAGTAAAAAACCCAACAAAAGAAAAAGTAAACATTCAGATACTCAAACCAGAACAATGGACAGAACACTACAAGGGACTGCTGCAGGAGACGAGACCCGAATATATGGCAGCCTCTCCGAGGAGAGACATAGAAGTACATGGAGAGGAAGTAATCATCGAAAAAGAAATGATAAAGAATAATATTAAAAAGCTTAAATCCGGAAAAGCTAGCGGACCTGGGGGAATATATGCTGAAATTCTCAAATATGGATCAGAGAAACTACTCGAAAATCTCACATATATTATCAATCAATGCATAAACGGACATCCAGTACCTAATGATTGGAAGATTGCATTTATATCCTCAATACATAAAAAAGGAAACAAGCTGGATTGCAACAATTACAGAGGAATTTCAGTAACCAGTACTCTAAGTAGATTGTACGGTAGGATTCTTAGAGATCTAATAGAGAATGATTTTCATGAACAAGAAGAAGAAAAGCAAAGTGGGTTTCGCGCAGGCAGATCTTGTAGTGATAATGTTTTTTGTCTTAAACAAGTAATAAGGCTAATCAAGTATAAAAGGCAACTTCATAGGGGTATAGTCAACCACGGACACCGGTGTTTCGGAAAAAGGCATCTCCTTCCTCAGCGTGGCTTGCCTGACACAAAGTAGAACAAACTGACTACAAGATACAAGATAAATCACCTATTTTTTCATTCTTTTTGATATATCACTCATACATACATAAAAGCGATAAAAGAACTATACAAAGGGTCAAAATCTAAAATTAAAATTGGAAATCGACTTTCAAAAGAATTCCTGGTAACAAAAGGCTTAAGACAGGGATGTTGTATCTCTCCAACTCTTTTTAAAATATATATCGCAGTAGCTCTAAAAAACTGGAAACGTAAAGTGCATGGCATGGGAATACAACTTAACGACCGATTTACCATATACACACTACAGTTTGCTGACGACCAAGTAATTGTGGCGAATGACAAAGAAGACATGGAGTATATGATGAGAAAGTTAACAGAAGAATACCAAAAGTGGGGATTAACAGTGAACGTGGACAAGACACAGTACTTATGTATTGGAAACGAATCCAGTGAGTTATTACTAGAAAATGGACAAACAATATCTCCATGCAATGAGTATGTAAACTTGGGTGTCACCTTTGAAAAGACAGGAACAGACTGTAAAGAATTGGAAAAAAGAATAGCAAAAGCAAAAAAGGTTATTGGATGTCTTAACAGTATTTTATGGAGCAGAGAAATAAAAAAGAATGTAAAATTTAACATATATGAAACAATGGTGAAAAGCACGCTGTTGTATGGAATAGAGACTTGTCGCGTAACAGAAAAATACAAAACAAAAATGGAAAGTGTCGAAATGGATGCAATAAGAAGATCAATGAGAATATCTAGAATAGATCACATAAGAAAGAATGGGAATCGGGGGAAGCATAACGGATGACATCACTGAAAGGCAACTGATATGGTACGGCCATGTACAACGGATGAATGACGAAAGATTACCAAAGCAGGTCCTAGAATGGCAACCAATAGGGCGCAGAAAAAGAGGGCGTCCTAAACTAGAATGGCAACAGTCAATCCAAAGATCAATGAGTCAAAAAAATCTGACAGAAGATGACTGTCAGGATCGAAGGAGGTGGAGAATAGGCGTCGGACAACCTAGAAAAA
The DNA here is from genome assembly GCA_963576565.1 of Aspidapion aeneum. Lineage (NCBI taxonomy): Eukaryota > Metazoa > Arthropoda > Insecta > Coleoptera > Brentidae > Aspidapion > Aspidapion aeneum. Next base: position 151,061,868 of record OY755038.1, read on the forward strand.
CGTTCTAAACCGACATAGTAGTAGTACGTATTATGGCAATACCTACGGTACCTTACGATGCATAATGCAAACATATTTGAAATAGCAATTTTAATGGGTCGCAGCCAACGATAAAGACCGGCCATGGCGCGTTATAAGCACGTCGGCGGTCACGTGATAGGAGATCCAGGATTCTTATTGTCTTGCTTAATATATTATCTGTTTTAACACAATTTAAATAAATTGACAAACATTTTTTGTTCTCATATAGGCAAAAATTACGAAACATATTTTGCTGATGTATGTGTTTATTATAGATAAAAGAACTGAATCTATAAAATAAAAAATTATATAAAATTTGCACTCTAATATCTTCAGGTATATTAGGTACATAATATCGTTAGTTACTTCAAATCTATACAAGTCTCTTAAAATTGGACATATCAAACCCAAGCTTTAAGTTTTTTAATTTTTCTTTGAGTGGCCTCATCTTTGTCTCAGCGGCGTAGCGTGGGGGGGCGCGGGGGGTTCGTCGCCCCCCCCCACCCCGAGGGTAGTGGCGCCCCATAGGTGGGAGAGGCGCCCCCTGACACATGATGACCTTTTTTTTTTTTTTTGTTTGGCGCAAGAATTGTGAGAGGCGCCTTTTTGACCTTACCTTTTTGTTTTTTTTTGCCACAAGATTTTTCATCAGTTTTCAGAGGCGCCCTTTTTAGCTGTCGCCCCCCCGCCCTTTCGGGCACGCTACGCCGCTGCTTTGTCTGTGTTCTTATTCAAAGATTTATTAGCAGACACTAAATCATTATGCTTTTTAATAAAATTATTTTAAAAAACTTTACATGCCCTTAAACTAATTTTTTCAAGATTTGATAATAGTTTTTCTCCACAAAAACACTCGCTAGATTTATCTAAAGAAAATTTTTTAATATAAAACATTTCACAATAATTTATTAAAAAGAAACAAGTGATTTTGTGAATAAGTGAGATGGTTTTCACGTTCAATAAACTGAATGTATTATTATAATTTTTTGAAAAATTACCCAGCACAAAGTTTAATATATATTTCATCAATGTGTAAATTAACTACCAATTCATGTTATTCTACAAGCTGTCTCTTACTTTTTAAATATTGCACACTACCGGAGAGATTACTATCTGTTAACGATATTTACATGTGGATGTGTATTTCTGTCCGTAACACGATAGCTCCTACACCGCTAAACCGATTTTCATAAAATTTTTATGTAAAATAGTGTTCGACACTGTAACGAGCTGATTAGATTTTGGTCAAGATTCATTAATTCTTAATTCTAGTGACATTTTGCTCAATAATTCGTGTTATAACCAAAAACTTTGTAGGAGATTTAGTTTCTGAGATATTTACAAAAAACTGTTTTCAAGGCTGATATACTATGGCTTCATATAAAGTGTGCTAATAGCTAGCTAGGAAGGTATCAGATCCGTCATGAATCCATTTATTTTTATTTATCTTACCAATATCGTAAGATGAGATTTATAAACCGTCTCTCTAGCCTAACTGCGAACACTTAATAGGTATCCATTACCCCCGAGGGTGTACAGTTTTGGAGCTGCCCACGAAAAAATACAAGAGAAACAAAACCTTTCTATACCCGCTTAGTGCCGAAAAAATGTTTGCTTTCTTTATTCATGGGTACTAAAATTTACGCTTGATCCTCAGAGTGTATCCAATACTTCAAACGTGTCGTCGTTTTTGTTACCGAATACTTAAGAAAGGTAATTTTGAAAAAATTCTAGAGTAGGGCCTATTTTACCCTGTATTAATTTACGCTTGATTCTCAGAGTGTACCCAATACTTCAAACGTGTCGTCGTTTTTATTACCAAATACTTAAGAAAGGTAATTTTGAAAAAATTCCATTGCAGGGCCAATTTTACCCTGTAGACTGAAACTAAACAAAAATGCTAACAAGTAAAATTATAAAATATAAAAAAAAAAAATTAAGAATTACGTCAATTGAGATTTTTGTGAAGCATATTTCTAATATAGTAGTTTAAATAAGTAGCTACTTTTAGGGGTTAATTGAAAAGCACTTCTAACCTGTGAAACCATATTCAAAAAATGTTTATCAAAACATTTCGAAATCTCTAGTTACTACCGAATTTTTTCCACCCCACATTCCTGTATAATAGGATAAAGCAATTTGCAAGGCGATATCGCTACCAAGCTTTTGGTTTTCTATGATCTTTTTTAGCACCTTGACTGCCGATGCTACAGTTAGGACCTTCCCCTATAAAAAATAATGGATTCAATGGCATTAAAAAGTATTCAGTTTTTATACCTTTTAATAACTATGTATCCTGCTCAATTCCCTGAGCAGAGGATAGGTATTCAGAATTTATTCCAACCAATACTTTTTTATCCAAAACTGTTTTGGTTACATGTATATACCAAATTCTGAATTCATTTTTTATACATTTAAATACTTCTCAATATCTTTTGAAACCTATCCATTTAAATGACCTTTTTTGAATTCATTATTTATACCGTTGAATTATTTTCAATACCTTCCTTCATCAATACAATTGAATGACTTTTCAAGTATTTATTTTCTATATATTTGAATACATATTTATACACTTTAAAGCAATCCAATTAAATACCTTTTTATGTAATCATTATTTATACCAATGAATACTTTTTAATTCCGTCCATTCTCAATACAACCGAATAAACATAAAATGATTCATTTTTAATACATCTGAATACATACTAATACTCTATAAAACAATCCATTTAAATGACTTTTTATGAATTCATTATTTATACCGTTGAATACTTTTCAATACCTTCCTTTATCAATACAATTGAATGAACTTTTCAAGTATTCATTTTCTATATATTTGAATACATAGTTATACTCTTCAAAGCAATCCAATTAAATACTTTTTTATGTTATCATTATTTATACCAATGAATACTTTTTAGTTCCTTCCTTTCTCAATGCAACCGAATAAACATAGAAGGAGTCATTTTTAATACATTTGAATACATACTAATACGCTATAGAACAATCCATTTAAATGCCTTTTTATGAATTCATAATTTATCCCGTTGAATACTTTTCAATACCTTCCTTTATTAATACAATTGAATGAACTTTTCAAGTATTCATTTTCTATATATTTGAATACATATTTATACTCTTTAAAGCAAACCAATTAAATACCTTTTTATGTAATCATTATTTATACCAATGAATACTTTTAAATTCCTTCCTTTCTCAATGCAACCAAATAAACATAGAAGGATTCATTTCTAATATATTTGAATACATACTAATACGCTATAAAACAATCCATTTAAATGACTTTTTATGAATTCATTATTTATCCCGTTGAATACTTTTCAATACCTTCCTTTATCAATACAATTGAATGAACTTTTCAAGTATTCATTTTCTATATATTTAAATACATATTTATACTCTTTAAAGCAATCCAATTAAATACCTTTTTATGTAATCATTATTTATACCAATGAATACATTTTAATTCCTTCCTTTCTCAATGCAACCGAATAAACATAAAAGGATTCATTTTTAATACATCTGAATACATACTAATACGCTATAAAACAATCCATTTAAATGACTTTTTATAAATTAATTATTTATACCGTTGAATACTTTTTAATACCTTCCCTTATTAATACAATTGAATGAACTTTTCAAGTATTCATTTTCTATATATTTGAATACATATTTATACTCTTTAAAGCATTCCAATTAAATACCTTTTTATGTAATCATTATTTATACCAATGAATACTTTTTAGTTCCTTTCTTTCTCAATGCAACCGAATAAACATAGAAGGATTCATTTCTAATACATTTGAATACATACTAATACGCTATAGAACAATCCATTTAAATCACTTTTTATGAATTCATTATTTATCCCGTTGAATACTTTTCAATCCTTCCTTTATCAATACAATTAAATGCACTTTTCAAGTATTCATTTTCTATGTATTTGAATACATATTTATACCCTTTAAAGCAAAACAATTAAATACCTTTTTATGTAATCATTATTTATACCAACGAATACTTTTTAATTTCATCCTTTCTCAATACAACCGAATAAACATACAAGGATTCATTTTTAATACATTTGAATACATACTAATACGCTATGGAATAATCCATTTAAATGACTTTTTATAAATTCATTATTTATCCCGTTGAATACTTTTCAATACTTTCCTTTATCAATACAATTGAATGAACTTTTCAAGTATTCATTTTCTATATATTTAAATACATATTTATACTCTTTAAAGCAATCCAATTAAATACCTTTTTATGTAATCATTATTTATACCAATGAATACTTTTTAATTCCTTCCTTTCTCAATGTAACCGAATAAACATAGAAGGATTCATTTTTAATACATTTGAATACATACTAATACGCTATAGAACAATCCATTTAAATGACTTTTTATGAATTCATTATTTATCCCGTTGAATACTTTTCAATACCTTCCTTTATCAATACAATGGAATGAACTTTTCAGGTATTCATTTTCTATATATTTGAATACATATTTATACTTTTTAAAGCAATCCAATTAAATACCTTTTTATGTAATCATTATTTATACCAACGAATACTTTTTAATTTCATCCTTTCTCAATACAACCGAATAAACATACAAGGATTAATTTTTAATACATTTGAATACATACTAATACGCTATGGAATAATCCATTTAAATGACTTTTTATGAATTCATTATTTATCCTGTTGAATACTTTTCAATACTTTCCTTTATCAATACAATTGAATGAACTTTTCAAGTATTCATTTTCTATATATTTGAATACATATTTATACTTTTTAAAGCAATCCAATTAAATATCTTTTTATGTAATCATTATTTATACCAATGAATACTTTTTAATTCCTTCCTTTCTCAATGCAACCAAATAAACATAGAAGGATTCATTTTTAATACATTTGAATACATACTAATACGCCATAGAATAATCCATTTAAATGACTTTTTATGAATTCATTATTTATCCCGTTGAATACTTTTCAATACCTTCCTTTATCAATACAATTGAATGAACTTTTCAAGTATTCATTTTCTATATATTTAAATACATATTTATACTATTTAAAGCAATCCAATTACATACCTTTATATGTAATCATTATTTATACCAATGAATACGTTTTAATTCCTTCCTTCCTCAATACAACCGAATAAACATAAAAGGATTCATTTTTAATACATCTGAATACATACTAATACGCTATAAAACAATCCATTTAAATGACTTTTTATGAATTCATTATTTATACCGTTGAATACTTTTCAATACCTTCCTTTACCAATACAATTGAATGAACTTTTCAGGTATTCATTTTCTATATATTTGAATACATATTTATACTCTTTAAAACAATCCAATTAAATACCTTTTTATGTAATCATTATTTATACCAATGAATACTTTTTAATTCCTTCCTTCATCTCAATACAACCGAATAAACATAAATTGATTCATTTTTAATACATCTGAATACATACTAATACGCTATAAAACAATCCATTTAAATGACTTTTTATGAATTCATTATTTCCCACATAGCATTGAAAGAACATTCAAATGCTTTGTATATGCTTTTTAGGTACTTTAAAGAATATTCTTTTAGTGATATGCTTAGCATATTTTGAAAAGAAGATTCACGTCCCAAGGATATGCGATGAATATACTGTAAAGGATCTTCTTTTAGGAATCAGCATACCATATTCTTGGCATATACCTTGTGAGAATGTTTCACTTTAGTTCATCCATAGTATATACCAGTTATGAACGTGCCAAGAATATTCTGAGATTAACATGCTAAGAATATTCCGGAATGCACTAGAAAATACACATATATTTTAATAATATTCATGGCATGAATACATTCTACAAAAAACACTACAATATTCTTTAAACATTTTTGAATAATAAAACCACAAAAATATTGCTTTTTAGAGAATTGGTAATTATAAGTATAGGTACCTTGTGTAAAGAATATTCTAAAAATTCTAAATTTAAATGATAATTAAATACCTGTTGAAAATTGCTTAAATTCTTATAGCTGGGCGATTTTTTCAAAAAAATTATGACGTCACAGCCGAGATCATTTTTACAAATTTTGATTGAATAACTTTTTCAAACAACGATGTGATTGCGTGTCAAACTGTTTAAGAAATTTATAACCGATCTTTCTGACTGTGGCGTTCCAGGGTTCCTAATTTGGTCATAATCACTGGCGTATATAGAAAAAAGCTTCGGGTTGGGCCCGAGACAGTTTTGGGCGTATATGAGGGGGGCCCGGGCCCTCCCGTGGCTAAGATTTTTTAGATATTTTCCACATATTTCATGAATACAAACATAAAATAGCATAAACTACGGCCTCATGGGGTCTCGCCGAACCGAATCGAACCGAATCCCCCAAAATGGCTCTGGTACAAAATAGCGCAGGACAAAATAGCGAGGACAAAATAGCGCGGGACAAAATAGCGCAGGACAAAATAGCACAGGACAAAATAGCGCAGGACAAAATAGTGCGGGACAAAGTAGCCCGGGACAAAATAGCGCAGGACAAAATAGCGCAGATCTCAAAAAGATACTAAAAAAATAACCTAACCTTACTTGGTTAGTTTAATATACAGTGAAGGCCTAACCTTATCACTCAAACTGCACCAGCCGAAGTGGATCAGGGGCCGAGGATAGGTTAGGTTAGTATCCCAACCTGACCCGGTTAGGTTGGGATACTAACCTAACCTATCCTCGGAGATACTAAAAAAATAACCTAACCTTACTTGGTTAGTTTAATAAACAGTGAAGGCCTAACCTTATCACTCAAACTGCCCCAGCCGAAGTGGACCAGGGGCCGAGGATAGGTTAGGTTAGTGTCCCAACCTGACCCGGTTAGGTTTATTTACAAAAAAAAACTTACCTGATCTGTTCAGGCAAGTTTTTTTTTTGTAAAAACCTAACCGGGTCAGGTTGGGATACTAACCTAACCTATCCTCGGCCCCTGGTCCACTTCGGCTGGACAGGGCAAATCCACTTGGGATTTATGACGTGCGCTATTTTGACATGCGCTATTTTGTCCTGCGCCATTTTGTCCTGCGCTATTTTGTCCTGCGCTAATTTGTCCTGCGCTATTTTGTCCTGCGCTATTTTGTCCTGCGCCCTTTTGTCCACGCTATTTTGTCCTGCGCTATTTTGTACCAGAGCCCCCAAAACTGTGTTGTTTTTCTATATACGCCACTGCCGTATTTTATGTTTTTATTAATGAAATATGTGGAAGATACCAAAAAAAATCTTCGCATCGGGGGGAGCCATTCGGAATCCTTTAAAAATAGTGTCACTTTTTCAAATTTTATTTTATTAATTTTTGAGCGGCTCCTCTTCGAATACACCATAGACATGGTGGTGTTATTCATATTGGTTGGGTGACTACGTCCTTATTTACCTAATCTGTGGTTATGTCAATATTTGCGTGCTAAAATCAATGAAATTGAATGTATTTCAGTTTTTCCATTATTACTCTAAGGTTTTTTCTCTTCTTGAGTTTTCAATTTGGTCTTTGCTTGTGTTTTTTGGATTGCCAGATCGGTTTGGCCAGGTACGTTGTTTTAAATTTCATTTCGAATCCGTGTGTTCTGTAAGGCCCCTACTTAGAAAGAAGGGTAGTTAAGTGCCTATTTATAAACTAGATGTATAAGAGAAATCAGAAAGGTTCTTAGCAGTCAATTTTACCATAAATTAGTTGACAAATACAAATAGTATTTTAGTTCTGGAGTGTTTTATATAAAAGCATTTTTTTTTATTTAATAAATTTTGAGAAAAATTATATCAAAAAGTTTTCTTTTAACTTGAATCTTTACCTAACTTTTTAAATCTTGCAACAGATATTTTTTATACTTCTCAGTGAGCTAGAGACTTTTGGTAGGTGATTATTGCTTAAAACATTAGCTTAGAACAAGTCAAGTCATAAGTTTTGTTTTAATAGGGACATTCCAGTGAACTTCCTCTCACAGTACGCGTTATATGAGACCATTTTTTCCATTTGGTAGAGGTTCAAGGATGATTCATGATTCATATGTGAGTGGGCCTTGGAGCTCTTCTACTGTGACTACTATTGGGTCTATTGTGGCTCAGCTTCAAGGATAGTGTTTATATGGATTTTAAATCAAGGATAGTATTTATGGTGCCATTTTGTTAAGGATGTTTTTCAGCTAAGTGAATAGAAATTATGAATTAAAGGTTGGTTAATTTGAATCTGTCCTCTTCTTTATTATTTTTTTGCACCATAAATAGCAGAACATAAATAAGAAACTATATAATATGTATAATTATATATAAATAGGAAACTAGCAGTTAGAAAAATGTTTAAAAGGAGAGTTTTGAGAGAAGCTTTGAACTTAATCCAGAGAAATTTTTCAGTTAAGAATTAACCGTAAAAATCTCCTGTTTAACAGTTTTTTGAAAACTGCTAGTTTCTAATATATTAAGGTGTTCTGCTAATTATGGTACCCCCTGTATAAATTGTATACATGGGTAGGATAGAAGAAATAAGAACAAAAGTTTTTTGGAGTTATTGCCAATCTATAATAGAAACATTTTTCTAGGTTAGGTATTTGGTTGGTGTTATTATTATTTTTTTTTGTTTAACTAGGTACTTATAGGGCTGTCTAGCAAGACATATGATCCAATCTAAGATATCTTCCGTAGGACAAACAAACTGACTTCTCATAAGCTGTAATGTTAACAAAAACGTAAATTGTACAAAAACAACAAGAGATTCAGTCTCAAAAATTATTCAGTTTTAAGAATGGGAAAAATGTAAATTTTGGAAATATTAAAATGTATTTATTCTGTATACTTGAAAGGGGATTCAAAAGGATAATTATTTAATGGATTAGAGGGTATTAAAAAAACCCTTAATGGTATAGAAATGGATTCTTTTTGAATGACACAAAGTGTATTGAAATTGATGAAATGTTCATATACTTTTTAATGACAATTTAATACACCTTTTCAAATCCTTTTTTTGGATAAGAAAGAATTGAAAATGTGAATTTGGGAGGTATTAAAATGTATTAGGGCAGTTCTTCAGAAAACCTGTGAAACAGTGTCACAGGGGTAAATGTCTCATTTTTTGAAGCAGAAACCTACTTTTTAATTTAAAATAGGATAAAACTAATTTGCTACCTCACCAAAAAAAGAAAAAATATTTTAATTATTAAGGATTTTTGCTGTATTAACAGTAGCTGAGGTCTCAGGCTTTGTTAATGTCACAACCCCAAGGTGAGCACATTCCGACTTATTTTTTAAAGTTATGGTTAATGATTTACATTAATATAGTTAAGTTCTAACAAGATCAACTCAAAAAAAACTATTTTGAGCCAAAATAATAATATTCACCAAAAGACACTCTGATTTTTTTAAAATAATATTGTTGTCACACCCTCTTTGCATCAGCTTTGTTACCAACTTTTAAATCGCACTAAAATCCATATATGGCAACACAAGCAGCCGCCATTGCATTGTTCCGTTTACTTTAGTCACATTCTTCGCTATCAAGAAGCAGGTGGACGCTGTGAAGTGTTGGTGTTTTTTTTTAATTTCGAAGTGACAAAACAGGTAAGTAACAAGCACACTTTCTCAACTTTGTTGTCAAGTTCCTGACAATACAAAAAATGTTTTAAATAATCTAAATGTGACTTAATAATGCGCAAAACGTAATAAAAACAGGGCAAAAAAACAGATCCCAACATTTTGTTTTCAAGGAGTTAGGCGGGAAATATGAATAGATTCCTCAGCTCCGTTAATATCAGCTTTGTTAATACTGGTGGTAACAAAGCTGAGGATGTATTAACAAAGTTGAATATTATAGTATAATTTACCGAAAAAGCTTAGGTAGCAAAAAAATAAAAAGTATTTTCGAATTATTGGGTCAGGTTGGGTTGGGTTTACTTAACATTGCATTTCTTTGCTAGTTATAGTGAATTAACATTTTTTCAAACAATAATAAATGTAATAACATATCTTATCAAAAAATCATGGTCAAAATTACAGTCGAACCTCTATAACTCGAATTTCAAGGGACAACCAAATCAGTTCGAGTTATGGAGAGTTCGACTTACAGAAATTCGAGTTAAAGAGGTTAAAATTCATATAAAAAGTGCCGAACTTAGATTAATAAATTTGTTAGTCTGAGGTGCAGAACCACTTAAAAGGTTCGAGTTATAGAGGTTCGAGTTAGAGAGGTTCGACTGTATTACAAGGCGGTCATCGCTTTTTTTATTATGATATCGGAATACCAACAAATTAATTTTTAACTTTTTAGTGAATTTTAAAAAGCTTAAACAATAGGTACATTTTTTTGACATAAAAACTTTTTTATAAACATTAATTTTTTGATTTCTAGAAAAATGACAAAAAAAAGAAAGACACAAAAAAAGGTGCAGATGAAAAAAAAGCAAAATCTAGAGAATGTATGATGGGGATCATGGAACACTTGTTCCTTATCAGAACGTGTTCCAGACGGGGATCATTCGTATCCTTGTGGTCGACGTTGGAGAGAGTGAAAACCAAACAATTTTAACAAGTTCCCAACAAAAGCATCAAACCATCAGTATAATTTAATACGGGTAGGAGTATTTTCCCTCTGAGTAGTTGTTTCTGTTGGTTTCACACAAGTTATGCTCTACACGGAGCTATCGCCTACATTCACCTGAGGATGGCCCAAAAGGCCGAAACCGGACGTGGATTGGCATGGATTACTTGTTCCTGATTGTCAGAACGTGTTCCAGACGGGGATCATTCGTATCCATGTGATCGACATTGGAGAGAGTGAAAACCAAATAGTTTTAACAAGTTCCCAACGAAAGCATCAAACCATTATCTGTAGATTAACTTTTTATATTGTTGCTCATTTAAGATTTAAGTGGTTTAAGAAGAGATTAAAAATTTGAAAATAATAGGTTTTAGGTTTTTTGTTCATTATAATTATTTTTGTTTATTTGGTAGTTGTAGTTTTTTAAATTTAGTTATGAGAAATTTAAATACAATAAGCTTTGCAATATATATTTTCTAAGTAATTTATCAGCTTTGTTAACTTGACCTCAGTTTCGTTAATATACTTTTTTTAAAAATTCTTCTATTTTTGCTGTGTTTTTTGATAAAGTAGTTTTTTTGTTTTGTTATGACTTTTTTATGTAAAATTTGTTCACTACATATATTTTCTAAGTAATTTATCAGCTTTGTTAACATAACCTCAGCTTTGATGAATCACTATTTCTTATTTTTACTTTTTCTCCAAAAATATAAAATTTTTTTTTCTGGGAAACATACTCTATGCAAAATATTAAAGCATTTTCTTTTTAACAGACAATAAAAAGCTTATTTTTTAATATTATATTTTTCAAAAAAAAGGGAAGCTCATTTCACAGGTTTTCTGAAGAACTGCCCATTAATTCTGTATACTTAAAAAGGGACTTAAAATGATAAATAGTTTATGGGTTGGAGAGAATTCAAAATAAAAACCCTTAATGGGATAGAAATTGATTCCTTTTGAATGTCACAAAGTGTATTGAAATGGATGAAATGTTTCTATACTTTTTAATGCCAATTTATTATGCCTTTTCAAATCCTTTTTTGGATAAGAAAAGATTCAAAATATAGATCTAGGAGGTATTAAAATGTATTCATTCTGCATACTTAAAAGGGGATTTAAAAGGATAAGTAATTTTATTTATTTATTTTTTTTTGATCGCCACAAACTGTATTGAAATGGATGGAATGTTTATATACTTTTTAATGCTAATTGCATACGCTTTTTGAAATCCTTTTTTTGGATAAGAGAGGATTAAAAATGTAGATCTCGAAGGTATTAAAATGTATTTATTCGGTATTCTTGAAAGGGGATTCAAAAGGTTAAAGATTTTATGGATTAAAGGGGATTAGAAATAAAACCCCCTAATGACATAGAAATGGATTCCTTTTTTTGAATAAGAATTGAAAATGTGAATTTTGGAGGTATTAAAATGTTATAATTCTGTATACTTAAAAGGGGACTTAAAAGGATAAATAGTTTATGGATTGAAGAGAATTCAAAATAACAACCCTTAATGGGATAGAAAGGGATTCCTTTTGAATGCCACCTAGTGTATTGAAATGGATGAAATGTATTCATTCTGTATACATGAAAGGGGATTCAAAAGGATAAAGATTTTATGGATTAAAGGGGATTAAAAATAAATCCCCCTAATGACATAGAAATGGATTCCTTTTGAATGCCAAAAAGTGTATTGAAATATATATATACGCCTTTTCAAATCCTTTTTTCGGATAAGAAAGAATTAAAAATCTGAATTTTGGAGGTATTAAAATGTATTAATTCTGTATACTTAAAAGGGGACTTAAAACGATAAATAGTTTATGGATTAAAGAGAATTTAAAATAACAACCCAATAATAATGAAATAGAAATGGATTCCTTTTGAATGTCACAAAGTGTATTGAAATGGATGAAATGTTTGTATACTTTTTAATGCCAATTTAATACGCCTTTTTAAATCCTTTTTTTAGATAAGAATGGCTTGAAAATGTAGATCTAGGAGGTATTAAAATGTATTAATTCTGCTTACTTAAAAGGGGATTTAAAAGGATAAGTAAAAACATTTATGGATTGGAGGGGATTAAAAATAAAAACCCTTAATGAGATAGAAAGGGATTCCTTTTGAATGCCACAAAGTGTATTGAAATGGATCAAATGTATACATTCTGTATACATGAAAGGGGATTCAAAGGGATAGATTTTATGGATTAAAGGGGATTAAACATAAAATTCCTTAATGACATAGAAATGGATTCCTTTTGAATGCCAAAAAGTGTATTAAAATGGATGGAATATTTTTATACTTTTAATGACAATTTAATACGCTTTTTCAAAACCTTTTTTTGGATAAGAAAGAATTGAAAATGTGAATTTCGGAGGTATTAAAATGTATTAATTCTGTATACTTAAAAATGTACTTGAAAGGATAAATAGTTTATGGATTGGAGATAATTCAAATTAAAAACCCTTAATGTGATAGAAATGGCTTTCTTTTGAATGTCACAAAGTGTATTGAAATGGATGAAATGTTTGTAGACTTTTTAATGCCAATTTAATACGCCTTTTCAAATCCTTTTTTGGATAAGAAAGGATTGAAAATGTAGATCTAGGAGGTATTAAAATGTATTCATTCTGCATACTTAAAAGGGGATTTAAAAGGATAAGTAGTTTAGGGATTGTAGGGGATTCAAAATAAAAAGCCTTAATGAGATAGAAAGGGATTCCTTTTGAATGCCACAAAGTGTATTGAAATGGAATGTTTATATACTTTTTAATGCTAATTGCATACTTTTTTAAATCCTTTTTTTGGATAAGAAAGGATTGAAAATGTAGATCTCGAAAGTATTAAAATGTATTCATTCTGTATTCTTGAAAGGGGATTTAAAAGGTTAAAGATTTTATGGGTTAAAGGTGACTAAAAATAAATCCCCTTAATGACATAGAAATGGATTCCTTTTGAATGCCAAAAAGTGTATTGAAATGGATAGAATGTTTATATACTTTTTAATGACAATTTAATTCGCCTTTTCAAATCCTTTTTTCGGATAAGAAAGAATTGAAAATGTGACTTTTGGAGGTATTAAAATGTATTAATTATGTATACCTAAAAGGGGACTTAAAAGGATAAATAGTTTATGGATTGAAGAGAATTCAAAATAACAACCCTTAATGGGATAGAAATGGATTCCTTTTGAATGTCACAAAGTGTATTGAAATGGATGAAATGTTTGTATACTTTTTAATGCCAATTTAATATGCCTTTTCAAATCCTTTTTTTGGATAAGAAAGGATTGAAAATGTAGATCTAGGAGGTATTAAAATGTATTCATTCTGCATACTTAAAAGGGGATTTAAAAGGATAAGTAGTTTATGGATTGCAGGGGATTAAAAATAAAAACCCTTAATGAGATAGAAAGGGATTCCTTTTGAATTCCACAAACTGTATTGAAATGGATGGAATGTTTATATTCTTTTTAATGCTAATTGCATACGCTTTTTGAAATCCTTTTTTTGGATAAGAAAGGATTGAAAATGTAGATCTCGAAGGTATTAAAATGTATTCATTCTCTATTCTTGAAAGGGGATTCAAAAGGTTAAAGATTTTATGGATTAAAGGGGATTAAAAATAAATCCCCTTAATGAAATGGAAATGGATTCCTTTTGAATGCCAAAAAGTGTATTGAAATGGATGGAATGTTTATATGCTTTTTAATGACAATTTAATACGCCATTTCAAATCATTTTTTCGGATAAGAAAGAATTGAAAATGTGAATTTTGGAGGTATTAAAATGTATTAATTCTGTATAACTAAAAGGGGACCTAAAAGGATAAATAGTTTATGGATTGAAGAGAATTCAAAATAACAACCCTTAATGGGATAGAAATGGATTCCTTTTGAATGTCACAAAGTATATTGAAATGGATGAAATGTTTGTATACTTTTTAATGCCAATTTAATACGCCTTTTCAAATCCTTTTTTTGGATAAGAAAGGATTGAAAATGTAGATCTAGGAGGTATTAAAATGTATTCATTCTGCATACTTAAAAGGGGATTTAAAAGGATAAGTAGTTTATGGATTGCAGGGGATTAAAAATAAAAACCCTTAATGAGATAGAAAGGGATTCCTTTTGAATTCCACAAAGTGTATTGAAATTGATGGAATGTTTATATACTTTTTAATGCTAATTGCATACGCTTTGTGAAATCCTTTTTTTGGATAAGAAGGGATTGAAAATGTAGATCTCGAAGGTATTAAAATGTATTCATTCTCTATTCTTGAAAGGGGATTCAAAAGGTTAAAGATTTTATGGATTAAAGGGGATTAAAAATAAATCCACTTAATGACATAGAAATGGATTCCTTTTGAATGCCAAAAAGTGTATTGAAATGGATGGAATGTTTATATACTTTTTAATGACAATTTAATACGCCATTTCAAATCCTTTTTTCGGATAAGAAAGAATTGAAAATGTGAATTTTGGAGGTATTAAAAGGATAAATAGTTTATGGATTGAAGAGAATTCAAAATAACAACCCTTAATGGGATAGAAATGGATTCCTTTTGAATGTCACAAAGTGTATTGAAATGGATGAAATGTTTGTATACTTTTTAATGCCAATTTAATACGCCTTTTCAAATCCTTTTTTGGATAAGAAAGGATTGAAAATGTAGATCTAGGAGGTATTAAAATGTATTCATTCTGCATACTTAAAAGGGGATTTAAAAGGATAAGTAGTTTATGGATTACAGGGAATTAAAAATAAAAACCCTTAATGAGATAGAAAGGGATTCCTTTTGAATGCCACAAAGTGTATTGAAATGGATGGAATGTTTATATACTTTTTAATGACAATTTAATTCGCCTTTTCAAATCCTTTTTTCGGATAAGAAAGAATTGAAAATGTGACTTTTGGAGGTATTAAAATGTATTAATTATGTATACTTAAAAGGGAACTTAAAAGGATAAATAGTTTATAGATTGAAGAGAATTCAAAATAACAACCCTTAATGGGATAGAAATTGATTCCTTTTGAATGTCACAAAGTGTATTGAAATGGATGAAATGTTTGTATACTTTTTAATGCCAATTTAATACGCCTTTTCAAATCCTTTTTTTGGAGACGAAAGAATTGAAAATGTAGATCTAGGAGGTCTTAAAATGTATTCATTCTCTATTCTTAAAAGAAGATTCAAAAGGTTAAAGATTTTATGGATTAAAGGGGATTAAAAATAAATCTCCTTAATGACATAGAAATGGATTCCTTTTGAATGCCAAAAAGTGTATTGAAATGGATGGAATGTTTATATACTTTTTAATGCTAATTGCATACGCTTTTTGAAATCCTTTTTTTGGATAAGAAAGGATTGAAAATGTAGATCTCGAAGGTATTAAAATGTATTCATTCTCTATTCTTAAAAGGGGATTCAAAAGGTTAAAGATTTTATGGATTAAAGGGGATTAAAAATATATCCCCTTAATGACATAGAAATGGATTCCTTTTGAATGCCACAAAGTGTATTGAAATGGATGGAATGTTTATATACTTTTTAATGCTAATTGCATACGCCTTTTGAAATCCTTTTTTTGGATAAGAAAGGATTGAAAATGTAGATCTCGAAGGTATTAAAATGTATTCATTCTCTATTCTTAAAAGGGGATTCAAAAGGTTAAAGATTTTATGGATTAAAGGGGATTAAAAATAAATCCCCTTAATGACATAGAAATGGATTCCTTTTGAATGCCAAAAGGTGTATTAAAATGGATTGAATGTTTATTTACTTTTTAATGCTAATTGCATACGCTTTTTGAAATCCTTTTTTTGGATAAGAAAGGATTGAAAATGTAGATCTCGAAGGTATTAAAATGTATTTATTCTCTATTCTTAAAAGGAGATTCAAAAGGTTAAAGATTTTATGGAATAAAGGGGATTAAAAATAAATCCTCTTAATGACATAGAAATGGATTCCTTTTGAATGCCAAAAAGTGTATTGAAATGGATTTACTTTGAATGCCAAAAAGTGTATACAAAAGGATAGAATGTTTCAAAATGGATTTCTTTTGTATGCCAGGATCTGTATTGAAATGAATTAAAAATTTTTTATCCATTTTAATACTTAACACTTTCTATCCTCCAAAGGTCAGAAAAAGGATTTCAAAAAGCGGATAGAAAATGGATTCATTTTTTTTTATCCTTTTTTATCCATTTTTTTTATAGGGTCCCGAATAGCCGCATTTTTTTGTGCAAATTTGTAAAAAAAGTATTATCATAGTAAAAACATTCCATGTAAAAAAAACCAAGTACGCGAAAATGGCATTCCGTAAAAAGAATTGAGACAAAAGTAAAGCCAAGTTCTCCAATACAAATTTCAAAATGAAAGGTTCTTACTAGTTTGGAAATGTTTTTTTGCTATTACATCCAAACTTCTTTATAACTCGGCGCCGCCAACTGGGCGCGGGGCCAACTGGGCGCCGGACCAACTGGGAGCCGGGCCAACTCGGCGCCGCCAACTGGGCGCCGGACCAACTGGGCGCCGGGCCAACTCGGCGCCGCCAACTGGGCGCCGGCCAACTCGGCGCCGGACTAATTTTTTTTTTTTTGATAAAATGTGTAGATGAAAAATAAAATATATTATTTATCTAAAAACATCTTTGAAAAATCTTTTACGCAATTTTTTTGAAATTTGTTTTTGTTAAGTAAAGTTAAATCCATTAAGTCGACTGTTGAATCTTGGTAGTTGTAGTGTTTGGTAACCTGGTAACACTACAATTTACGTTTTTTATTACAACAATGGCGGATCCAAAAATCAAAATGGCGGATCCAAAATGGCTTATTTTCTTATTTACTAACCGATTTGTCTCAAACTTGAAATATTACATTGCGTGAGGTCATTTAACAAAATTTTTTACTCAAACTTAAAAAAATCAAAATGGCGGATCCAAAATGGCGGATTTTCTTATTTACTAACCGATTTGTCTCAAACTTGAAATATTACATTGCTCGAGGTCATTTAACAAAATTTTTTACTCAGACTTAAAAAAATCAAAATGGCGGATTTTCATATTTACCAACCGATTTGTCTCAAACTTGAAATATTACATTGCTTGAGGTCATTTAACAAAATTTTTTACTCAAACTTAAAAAAATCAAAATGGCGAATCCAAAATGGCGGATTTTCTTATTTACCAACCGATTTGTCTTGTCATATACTCCCATGGGTTAATTATTTTAGGAAGAAAAATATATATTAATTTGCAAAGTAATAAACAAATTTCTAAAATTTATAACAATAAGTTAAATAAAAAATTTGCAAGAAATAAAGTAGGTTTTAAGGAAAAATTGGTTGGTTGTGAAATAAGTAAATTAGTTCATAGAAAACGAGCTAGCTATGCAAACAATAAATTTTGGACCATACCAAATTTTATTTATATAGAATCGATTTTTGTCTCTATGAACAAAAGCAAAATTACCCCCGGGATTACCTCGTATGGTAGAGATTTTGGTAAAATTTTAAAAACCAAAAATGCCCAAAATATTTTGTTTCTTTACAAGATCCCAAAATTAATTTTTTTACCAAAAACTAAAAAAATAACCTGAAGAAATTAAAAAAAAAGGAACAACAAATAAAATTTATAAAAAATAGCAAAACAATAAAATTTAGGATAGTATAGTATAAGTTAATCGAAATATTGGTAAACCAGTGTTTTAATAAAATCAGTGGTTTAAGAAAAACAGTCATAATTTGGGGAGCGATTAAGCAATAAAAAAAAGCATGACATTTTTATTAGAACAGCAGTTAAAAGTTGTAATCAAATCCTTGTAGTATTTACGTTTCAATTTAATGATTTTTTTTTCGCAGATATTTTTTCTGCATATGTTATTTGTTTATCTTATTATTGTACTCGGATTAAAGTATGTAGGTATATGTGTTTTCTCACTTAGTTTTGTTTAAGGCTTGGAATTAGGATATTACTACAATAGGTAAAAAAAATCAGTTTAACATTTTCAAAAAGGGATACAACTTACCCTGTAAAAATACAAATCATCTTCTAATGACTTTTGATTTTTTTTTAAAGTTTTTGTTTTTGTGTTATTTTTAAAATTTAATATTATTGATCAGTAATTCGTTAAAAATTTAGAAAAATATTTAAAAGTTTCACAAGCTTTCTATTTTGAATTTTAATAATGAACTTTATTATTTAAAAAAAAACACTTTTAACATTACAAAAAACGAATTATTTCTAGTTATAGATCTATAAAAAAAACAACAAGTTAGGTGTTTTTATTATATTTTAAGGCCTTGTGTTGCTTGCATTCAAATAATTCTTATTTTGCAAAATTTAAAGTTTTTCAAGTTTTTTTTGCGGTTTATAAAACTGTACAACAATATAGATAATAAAGCAAAATGATGGTATGGTATTTTAAATTTTCAGAAAACTATAGTCAAATATAGTTTTTTAACTTTAATTTGGAATCCAAAATTATGCCCAAATACTTCTAAATCCATTTTTTTGTTAAATTTTTAATAGCAATTAATTTTTAAATTAAATACCATGGATTCAGCTTTTTGCATATTTAGGCTTAATTTATTTTATATTGAGTCAATTTAAAACAAATTTAATTTTTGTCTTATGTTCCAAATCTATTTGTTTTTCAAACAAACTTACATTTTTAAAGCAAGCTTTAAAAATGTTTAAAATGGGGGGAAGGAATGTCATATACTCCCTTGGGTCGTTCGTATCATCTTTAGATAAACCAAAAACAAGATAAACAGACTGTTTAAATCTCATATTTTAGGATAGCATAATCGTGTGAAAACCAAACATAAAAACTCTTGTTTAGTTAAAAATATAGATTAGATGTTTGTGGGACAAAAGGTTGAACAAACAACCCTCGGAAAGATATTATTATAGATACTTAGGTTTTAAAAGTGTGGAGGAAGAGAGGCAGTCAGTTCTGGGTATTCATTTTGAGACAACAGAAATGTTTCACGTAATAACTTTGAAAACAAATAAAGAAAGATTTAAGTTGGCTCTTTATATTTAAAAAAGATTACATTAAGATATATTTATAAATAAAATCATGGCGTTGTGTAATTTGATATTTTACAAAAGATAAATAAATTATATTGAACATCAAAACAAAGTGTTTTAAATAAAAACTCAACTCAACTCTTTAAAACAATAGTGACTCATAAAGAGTATTATTACAGTCTCAAACTTGAAATATTACATTGCTTGAGGTCATTTAACAAAATTTTATACTCAAACTTAAAAAAAATAAAATGATGGATCCAAAATGGCGGATTTTCTTATTTACCAACGGATTTGTCTCAAACTTGAAATCTTACATTGCTTGAGGTCATTTAACAAAATTTTTTTACTCAGCCTTAAAAAAATCAAAATGGCGGATCCAAAATGGCGGATTTTCTTATTTACCAACCGATTTGTCTCAAACTTGAAATATTACATTGCTTGAGGTCATTTAACAAAATTTTTTACTTACAACTTACACTTAAAAAAATCAAAATGGCGAATCCAAACTGGCGGATTTTCTTATTTTCTAACCGATTTGTCTCAAACTTGAAATATTACATTGCTTGAGGTCATTTAACAAATTTTTTTACTCAGACTTAAAAAAATTAAAATGGCGGATCCAAAATGGCGGATTTTCTTATTTACCAACCGATTTGTCTCAAACTTGAAATATTACATTGCTTGAGGTCATTTAACAGAATTTTTACTCAAACTTAAAAAATCCAAATGGCGGATCCAAAATGGCGGATTTTCTTATTTACTAGCCGATTTGTCTCAAACTTAAAATATTACATTGCTTGAGGTCATTTAACACAATTTTTAACTCAAACTTAAAAAAAAACAAAATGGCGGATCCAAAATGGCGGATTTTCTTATTTACCAACCGATTTGTCTCAAACTTGAAATATTACATTGCTTGAAGTCATTTAACAAAATTTTTTACTCAAACTTAAAAAGATCAAAATTGCCGATCTAAAATGGTGAACTTTCTTATTTATGAACGGTGGTCTTGGTGGTATTGGCGGTGTTTCAAGTCGCTGATTATAATTTTTGACGTAAACTTATAAAAAATCCAAAATGGCTAATTCAAAATAACGAACTTTCTTATTGATTAACCGATTGGTCTCATACTTTAAAGCTTACAGTGTAAGGTTACTTAAAACAATTTTTTACTTAAACTTAGAATAATCAAAATGGCGGACATTATCAAATTTGAAACTTAGTGATGTTTGAAGGCGCTAAATATGATTTTTAGCTTAAATTAAAAAAAAAATAAAATGTCGGACCCAAAATGGTTTGCTTTAGGTTATCTTAATTCAATGTTTAACTCAAACTCAAAAAACATATATGGATTCAAAATGGCAGACTTTTACAATTATAGACTGATATGTATAAAATTTCAAACCTTGACGTATTTAAAGTCCTTTCATTATGAATGTTGACAAAACCCTAAGA
This sequence comes from Aspidapion aeneum, assembly GCA_963576565.1. Classification (NCBI taxonomy): domain Eukaryota; kingdom Metazoa; phylum Arthropoda; class Insecta; order Coleoptera; family Brentidae; genus Aspidapion; species Aspidapion aeneum. Next base: position 151,083,020 of record OY755038.1, read on the forward strand.
AAAAACTAATATAACGGATCCAAAATGGCGGACTTTTTTATTTATTAATCGATTTTCCATATAATATAAAAGTGTTATTTCCTTATGGGATGACCCCTTTATTTCTTTATATTTGTTTACCTGTTTTTTAAGCTTTTTTAAAAAAAAAATTTAAAAAGAGTCAAAAATTATGTTCAGCGACAAAAAAAAACAAAGTTCTAAATTTATTATAAATCGATCCCTAAGCACTGCAATCTTTCAAGTTTGAGACAAATCGGTTAGTAAATAAGAAAATTCGCCATTTTGGATCCGCCATTTTGATTTTCTTAAGCTTGAGTAAAAAAAAATGTTAAATGACCTCAAGCAATGTAATATTTCAAGTTTGAGACAAATCGGTTCATAAATAAGATCCGCCATTTTGATTCTTTTAAGTTTGAGTTAAAAATTGTGTTAAATGACCTCAAGCAATGTAATATTTCAAGTTTGAGACAAAACGGCTAGTAAATAAGAAAATCCGCCATTTGGACCCGCCATTTTGATTTTTTTAAGTTTGAGTAAAAAATTTTGTTAAATGACCTCAAGCAATGTAATATTTCAAGTTTGAGACAAATCGGTTGGTAAATAAGAAAATCCGCCATTTTGGAACCGCCATTTTGATTTTTTTCGGTCTGAGTAAAAAATTTTGTTAAATGACCTCAAGCAATGTAATATTTCAAGTTTGAGAAAATCGGTGAGTAAATAAGAAAATCCGCCATTTTGGATCCGCCATTTTGGATCCGCCATTTTGATTTTTTTAAGTCTGAGTAAAAAATTTTGTTAAATGACCTCAAGCAATGTAATATTTCAAGTTTGAGACAAATCGGTTAGTAAATAAGAAAATCCGCCAGATTGGATCCGCCATTTTGATTTTTTTAAGTGTGAGTAAAAAAATTTGTTAAATGACCTCAAGCAATGTAATATTTCAAGTTTGAGACAAATCGGGTGGTAAATAAGAAAATCTGCCATTTTGGATCCGCCATTTTGATTTTTTTAAGTCTGAGTAAAAAAATTTGTTAAATGACTTGAAGCAATGTAATATTTTAAGTTTGAGACAAATCGGTTGGTAAATAAGAAAATCCGCCATTTTGGATCCGCCATTTTGATTTTTGTAAGTCTGAGTAAAAAATTTTGTTAAATGACCTCAAGCAATGTAATATTTCAAGTTTGAGACAAATCGGTTGGTAAATAAAAAAATCCGCCATTTTGGATCCGCCATTTTGATTTTTTTAAGTTTGAGTAAAAAATTTTGTTAAATGACCTGAAGCAATGAAATATTTCAAGTTTGAGACAAATCGGTTGGTAAATAAGAAAATCCGCCATTTTGGATCCGCCATTTTGATTTTTTTCCCTTCCCTCAAACGTAAGAACAAATGAATTTGCCACACAGCTATTTTCCCCGAAATACAATTGAATCATCTGTACTTTTTCCTAAACGCTAAATGTAATACACGGCATTGCTTGAGCTAGAATTTGCGTAAAAAACAAATACTTACTTCTCACCTGTTTCGATGCACATGACGGAATGGCAAAAAACTTCGTGAAAATGAGAGGTCACGATGTATTCCCCTACTTTCCCACTACCAGCCCGAATATGGGTCTAAAACAGCGAAAAATATTTCAAGACACCGCCCAAAATATATTTTTCTTTCGATTACTTCCTACTTACACACAATAAACACAGTATTAAGCAGTCTACGATCCCTATAGCTTCTAATCATGCTGTATATCTATGAATAAACATCATCAATGACAATGTAGATATGCTAATGTAGGTATGTCAAAATTGATGTGTTCTGAGTAAAAAATTTTGTTAAATGACCTCAAGCAATGTAATATTTCAAGTTTGAGACAAATCGGTTAGTAAATAAGAAAATCCGCCATTTTGAATCCGCCATTTTGATTTTTTTAAGTTTGAGTATAAAATTTTATTAAATGACCTTAGGCAATGTAATATTTCAAGTTTGAGACAAATCGGTTAGTAAATAAGAAAATCCGCCATTTTGGATCCACCATTTTGATTTTTGGATCCGCCATTTTGTTATAAAAACGCAAATTGTAGTGTTACTAGGTTACCAAACACTACAACTACCAAGATTCAACAGTCGACTTAATGGATTTACTACTACTATGTCGGTTTAGAACGGTTTTCTACGTTGGCCGACGCCTATTCTCTACCTCCTTCGATCCTGACAATCATCTTCTGTCAGATTCTTTTGACTCATTGATCTTTGGATTGACTGTTGCCATTCTAGTTTAGAACGTCCTCCTTTTCTGCGCCCTACTGGTTGCCACTCTAGGACCTGTTTTGATAATCTTTCGTCGTTCATCCGTTGTACATGGCCGTACCATATCAGTTGCCTTTTAGTCATGTCATCCGTTATGCTTCCATCGATTCCCATTCTTTCATTTATGATCTCATTTCTTATGTGATCTAATCTAGATATTCTCATTGATCTTCTTATTGCATCCATTTCGACACTTTCCATTTTTGTTTTGTATTTTTCTGTTACGCGACAAGTCTCTATTCCTATTAGTATACAACAGCGTGCTTTTTACCAATGTTTCATATATGTTAAATTTTACATTCTTTCTTATCTCTCTGCTCCATAAAATACTGTTAAGACATCCAATAACCTTTTTTGCTTTTACTATTCTTTTTTCCAATTCTTTACAGTCTGTTCCTGTCTTATCAAATGTGACACCCAAGTATACATACTCATTGCATGGAGAAATTGTTTGTCCATTGTCTAGTTCTAACTCACTGGATTCGTTTCCAATACATAAGTACTGTGTCTTGTCCACGTTCACTGTTAGTCCCTACTTTTGGATTTAACTTTACTTAACAAAAACAAATTTCAAAAAAATTGCGTAAAGGACTTTTTAAAGATGTTTTTATATAAATAATACATTTTATCAAAAAAAAAAAAATTAGTCTGGCGCCGAGTTGGCCGGCGCCCAGTTGGCTGGCGCCCAGTTGGCGGCGCCCAGTTGTCCTAGACCGAATTTAGCACTGTGCCTAGCCGTAATAGCCAAGTTTAGAAAAACATTTCCAAACTAGTAAAAACCTTTCATTTTGAAATTTGTGCTGGAGAACTTGGCTTTACTTTTATCTTAATCCTCCCATGAAATGTTTTTGTTATGAATTCACTTATTTTTTAAAGGAATTGGATAATATTTAATTTTTAAAGTAGTAAAATATGCGGAATATTGTGTAAACCTTTTGCAATGCCTTACTTAAAATGTTGAGGTTTTTTATCATAGTTCCTATCAGCCTTCCAAAGCTCAGCTCTCTAGCGTTTCTGGAAGTGGGTAATGTTACTTTTACATAACTTTACAATTATAGGGGAGGAAAGTAAATGAAAATTTTGGGGTTTTTTCCTATAGTTTTATCATAGTGTCTTTCAGTCCTAAAAAGCGCAGCTCTCTAGCGTTTTTGGACGTGGGCAGTGTTACTTTTACATAACTTTACATTTATAGGGGAGGGAAGTAAATTAGAATTTTGGAGTGTTTTAATTTTTTTCTATAGCTTTATCATAGTTACTATCGGCCTTCCAAAGCTCAGCTTTCTAGCGTGTATGGAAGTGAGCAATGTTACTTTTACATAATTTTACATTTATAGGGGAGGGAAGTAAATTAGAATTTTGGGGTGTTTTAATTGTTTCCTATAGTTTTATCATAGTTCCTATCAGTCTGCTAAAGCTCAGCTCTGTAGCATTTCTGGAAGTGGGCAATGTTACTTTTAAATAACTTTACATGTATAGGTGAGGGGAGTAAATTAGAATTTTTGGGTTTTTTGATTTTTTCCAGGGGTTTGGGCATAATTTCTATCAGTCTGCCAAATTTCAGCTTTGGAGCATGTCTGGAAATACAGTAGAATTTTGATGATCTATACATGAGTGAGTGAGTCAATGAGTGAGTGGCAATTGTAAAGTTTTTTTAAAATTTCGTAACTACTTTACTGCTTTATGGGAGTCCATGAAACTTGGAGGGGTTGTTAACTCTATTAAGATCTACGATTGTGGAAAGTTTGAGATACGTAGCTCATTCCGAAGTATAGTTTTAGATAGGTCAAATATGGGCTGAAATGTTTCAAGAAAAGATGGTACGGCAGCGCGAACTTGGCGAGGCACTGCCGTGCCCTCAGATTTAGGGATGTGCTCACTATTATAATTTTTTTTAGTTATGTTTTATACCTGAGACTATTATGACTCAAGGGTTAAGTAACCGGCCTCCGACGACTATTTTCTCAATAAGAGGCTGATGACCCAGACCCAAGAATTACCTATGACTCACATGTCGAGCCATCGGCCTTTGGTGAGGAGACGTCGCACAGGGCGGACTCCTGTGGGCAATATTCAAAAATCTGAGGTTACATTTTAAAAGTTTTAATATTGCAAAAGTATAGATAAATGTCCAGTTTCTCTGTAATCATAACCTATTTTTTAGTCACACTTGCGAAAGTGAACAAAATAAATAGTTAAAGTCGTTATTTTAAAACAGGTACCAAAAAATCGTATAAAATACCTATCAGAAAATTAATTTTACTGGTTCTGCATTTAAATGTAAAAAAAATTTCTTTAAGTATTACAGTGATCTATATTTCCGCTAGGTTTAAATAAAATTTTGTCAAATTAACGTCTCGCTTTTAAAATAATTTAATTAAAACTGTTATGCTTACAAAAAAAATATTTTCTAAATTTCATTAAGGTTATAAAAAATCGCAAAGATTTGCAAGGTCTGGCATATATCCTAAATATTAGTCCAATGAATTAGCAAAAAGGTAGCATAAATATTTTTTGCTACTGGCTGCTACTAAGGGTGCTGTATTTTTTTAAATAATATATTTCAATCCTAATAATTTATAACACATTAGTTACCACCCCGGTTGAGAGGCCTCACATCATCTCCTGTTTAGGCATACCCTTAAAACCAGTCTTGACGCCATTTGGACAAATATAAAATTGTGACAGCTGTCATCAACGTCAAAAATGGCGGCAGCAAGTTGTCAAAAATGGCACTAAATCTGGAGAAGATATGAGGCTTATTATTCGGTGATGGCGAGTGGTTATAGGTGATAATAAATTTAAAAAGAATTTCCAAAATATTTATGGTACTAAGTCACCTTATACTACTGTGAGCAAAATGGAAAATTAAATATTTTAGAATCGCATAACGTATTGGCCGTTTTTTGTCAATGGGAAAGCACAAAAACAATAGTTTGAGGAAGTCAATAAAATTATAAAAATACTGCTATCAGTCTTAAAATATATATGCCAAAAATTATTCTGGTGTTTGTGTGGGCGAAAATTTAAAAAAAATATAGTTTTTTTGCATTTTGGAGATCAAAAGTGTGCTTTTTATCACAAATTTTAGGGATAAAGTATCACTTTTCATCCCGTGGATAAAAAGTGACGTTTAAAGATAGATGGGATGGGAAGTCTGTTTTTCTTGCAAAATAATTTTAATAAAAACGGGGCCCAAAAATGACTAAAGTATCTTTTAAGCACTCGGCGAACTGTAGCTACATACAATTATTTCTTCTCGGGATAAAAGTGCCACTTAAGTCCCTAAGAAGATAATATACTATTTTATCTTTTTTTTAACTTTTAGAACGCATAAGCATAAAACATTCAGACTTGTTAAATGAATGGCCTCTCACGAAAATCTTTGTTGGGTTTAGAAGAATGTTCTGACAAAAATAACCAAATTCTAAATAAGGCATCATTAAATTTTTGCAAAAGTCTCAGTCTCAAATGGAAGCTATCGGGATGAGACAAAATTTATTTTCAAAACCGTTATTTCGAATGGTTAAATAAAGATATTATATCTGAGAAATTTTGTTATAAAACGGATTCAGAAAAATCAAAAAATACAGATTCGGAAACAGAGGCCGTACCAGGACCGAGTCGTGGACGGCCTAAAACGGCTTTCTTAGGATCATATTTAAGAACAAAGAAACTAAGGGTGCTATGTGTGTGTGTATGGTAAAAATAATTATTTTGGGGTTGCTAATTTAATTTTTTTTGAAGGGACTTAGCCTTCCCAAGCCTTCCTAACTACGCCTATGAATCCGAATAAAAAAAATAATTTTAGTTTAATGTCTAACACAAAAGTAAATTGATTTTTATTTTTAACGTAACTGTAGCTTAAACTGAATGTACTTTAATTTATTTTTTTAATATTTTAAATAAAATGACATATATATATTTTTAAAAGTTTTACTTATTTTAACCTTTAGACTACACTTTATCACATACCCTATAAAAAAAAATAACTTTTTTGAAAAACAAAAAGATATTGATTATTGTCCAAAAACCCTATTTTTGTCCGCACTGTGCGTCGTGGCTCAACAGTTGAGTCATCGGCAGTCAACGTGTTAAAACGCAATTTGACATCCTTGTATAACCTATCTATATCTGTAAACTATTATGTTTGACTGACACCCTGCTGTATTCTTATAAACTTACCTTCTGGTCGTAAATTATCTGTTGGTTTTTTTACAGGCGCTCTTTCACCAGGACTCCATTTCTCAGGTTGCCGTTTTGCAAACTCGCCTAACAAGTAAAATTATATTTTAGATATAAGCAGCCTGCAGTATTGTTTTATAAATAATTTACGTGTTCTTATCCTACCAACAATCGCATATTAAGGGCCCTATATCAAAACGGAAAATTGTATAACATTTCAATGTTAGAAACGGATTTATTAATAACCGAACATTATCAAAAACTTCATTCGTCAAAACAAAAGCAAAATCAAAGTTTCATGTATTGTATTTTATCAAAACCGGACCAAAATTATAAAAAAGGGTCGGGTCTCGCTGCTATGTCTTTCACCTAAAGAAGAGCTGACTTAATATTACTGAAGCGCCCTTCACTGCAATCTCTTTTCTGCCATTCTTAATAAAAACGCCGTATCTACATAGGGATTTCTATAGCAGATACATCATTTCATTAAGCAAGGCCCGTCCTTAAAAAAGGTAAGACAACAATATTATTTGTTCCCGATTTAAAACATCGATTTTGCTCTTGTCTTGTTTTTGATAAAGTCTGGTTAATAATAATTCCATTTTTGACATTCCTGTATGATGGATAGGGATTCCATATTAAAATAAGCATATGAATAAGGTAGTTTAACTACTCGTAGTTAAATGAATTATTCTTCCGAAATGTCCCCCGATGGTGTTAACGACTCATATTTCCTAAACTAAAATAGTTTGGGTTACATTTTTGGTACATTTTGATGAACGACGAAAGATTACCAAAGCAGGTCCTAGAATGGCAACCAATAGGGCGCAGAAAAAGAGGGCGTCCTAAACTGGAATGGCAGCAGTCAATCCAAAGTTCAATGAGTCAAAAAAACCTGACGGAAGATGATTGTCTGGATCGAAGGAGGTGGAGAATAGGCGTCGGACAACGCAGAAAAACGTTCTAAGCCGACATAGTAGTAGTAGTGATACTTCCTAATGGTGTTAATGTTGTCATTCACAATTGAAATTCGAAAGTCCACACAGTTACTTTTTACAATTTTTTTAAAGACCAAAGTCTCACCTCCGTGAGTGTTAACAGCTCTAGCTTGACCTACTTTACTTTTATCCATTTATATAGGCGTTAATGAAACTGCTATCTCCTACGTGAGAGCGATCTTTGCTTTAGATTTTGTGTGGCGTCTAAATCATTATAAATCCGGGGAAACACCTATTTCAGACGCCAGATATGTATGTCATTCCCCATGACCAGTTGAAATTTATTTGTAGGTGAGAGTTTGTTGATTTACCAGTGAGAAAACTATCTACCGTGAATTCAGATATCTAGGTAAGTAATGTTTTTTTTTAATGTTTTACATAGGTACAAATAAGTTTTAAAAAATATTATGATTTAGATACACCGAATTGCTTGTTAAAATTTGTAAAAAATATATTCGCAAAAAACATACGAAATCCTAACCTAGGTGAAGCTATAAGGTGTCTCAACCCTTTAATCTAATGAACTTTAATTTCCCAAAAATAAGTTATTTTCATGCTTTTTATTAGATTTCTGAATTATTTTTTAATTTTTGTTTATTTTAGCCATTTCTAAACGATTTTAAGTGGATTTTTCAAGAGATTTCTAAAGTGATCATAAAAGCAAATAACCTGCCTTTTCACGATTGAAGAGAAAGAAGAACAAATTTTGACCATGAAAAGCAAAACGAAAGACTGGCAATACGTAGGCTTCGAGAATCCAGGCGAAATGATCCAGAGAAATATGAGGAAGAGAAACATAAAGAGCGTATATAGATAGAGTGGGTATAAGAAAAGAAAAGGTATGTTTGTTTTGTTCTTATACCCTTTTTTTTAATAAGATCTTTTTTGCCTGGGCGGAGTCTACTAGATTCATCTTTTTTTAAAAATACTGGTTGCTCGTGGTGGAGAGATTCGCAATCTGCAAGATTTTATAAAAGTACAAGATGAAATCAAAGGTGTTTCACTTATCCCAGTAGAAATTGAAGAATCTGAGATTAAATATATAAATAGTTATATTCCAGATCCTTCTTTCCAGGTACTACTTAAAAAATATATTTTTAAATAAAATTGGACCATCACGTAATATGGCGCATGAAATGATATTCAGTTCTGTATATGTAGTTACTCGACAGTGATGATAGCAGCTCAGACGAAGAACCAATAACCAACCTTCTTACACAATCTTTATTTAGCTATACAAATATCTACACTAGCTCAGATGAAGAACCACATACTCAAGTTTCTAAAAATGTGGAAAGCAAAGAAAACGGGCTTTCAGAGAGTGTAAAAAAAATGAGTTTGTGGTGGTCAAATTATTATGGAAAAAACAGTTTAAGCACTATGTTGGTATGGTGCAAGTAAAAGATTCAGTCGTTCATCAAAATGATTATTTAGTGAAGTTTCTAAAAAAAAATTCTATACTAAAAAATTCATATATTCTTTACAAGATGCTATTTCTTTAGTTGCCAAAAATAATGTTGTATGTGTACTTCCAACACGTATAATTAATAGTAGGGCGCAGTATACATTTATGGCTGATCTTTCTAAATTTAAGAATTTAAATTAGTTTTTTTAAAGCTTTTTGTTTGTAGTTTGTTTCTTGTTATTATAAGCACAATTTCTTTAAAAAAAAGTTTCTACTCATAATCTAAACTGTTATTTTCTCACCTCCGTGAAAGACACATATCTACCGTGAAGACTAATTTTTTAAATCTCTGATATGTCTTAAAGTATTAAAATTAGTGAACAGCCACTTACAGCATGTTAATATTAGAGGTATTGGCTTTCCCAAAAAACTAGTTTAAAGTAAAAATAAAACAACAAAAATTAAGAAACTAATTATTGTGTTTGGGGGACATCTCAGGAAAAATTCCGCAAATATATTTAAGACTACTAGTAGTTAAGTATTTTTAAAAGTAACTTTACAAAAGTAGTTAAGTTACTAAAAGTAGTTAAAACCAAGTAGTTACCTAATTTTTGAAATTCTTTTTGCGATTATTTTTTGCAGAATAAAAATAATCGAGTATAACTACTAGGAGAAAAAAGTAATCAGAGTAGAAATACTTTTACGGAAAAAGTGGTTAAATACTTTTGCTGTTAACTACTGCCCATCTCTGGTAAGTATCTACTCTTTCCTTAACTTAAACGAAGTAATACTGAACATTATTTTGACAGTTGTTACCGCACTTTTCTTTGATACAACAGAACCTACTTACTGCGTTCTAACTGTAAAAACTCGCATATTTGCAAAAAAAGATTTTCTTAAGGAAAAACATTTTTCACAGATACAGAATGTAATTTTACACTAAGACGAAAAATTGTAATTAATTGAATAAATTTATTTCACTGCGCTTCGTCTTTGAACGGCAGTATGGACACACAGATAAAGAAAACCTACAACTACAACAAGAGGTCCTCTTGTTGCAACTGCATCGGAGGTTAAAAATCAGGTGTAAATAAAAAAATCACTCAGAAATTTTTTACGAGATATTTCTACACACCTTCAGGATACAAATGATCTTCCGGCTTCTTGACAGGGTATCTGTCCCCTTTGGTGGCACAGTAATCATTCCTGGGCTCTGCATAGATTGGTCCCTCAGGGTGAAGATGATCATTGTAGAAATCGGGATTGTGGGGGCAGCTGTGGCGTCTAAAAGTCACGTATTAGATACCTATTATCCTTTGCGTCAGAAATTTAACAACACTTTAAATAAATTGATCAATTTACATCTCGGTTATAGTAATAGATTAAGTTAAGCTAATCTGTGCAATTCCGCAAAAAAATATCCGCACAGAAAAAAGCCCACATGGAATAAAGCCTACACACATGTAAAAAAACCACACAGAATGAATGCGTATACGAGAAAAAGCGCACAAGAAAACGCGCTTGTGAGCTTTGTACTATTTAATTTATTGATTAGCTTTTGCTAAATGAAGAAATAAATAAAAACTGCAATATGCAATTAAATAAAGTTAACCGATATCACATTTTTTTGGGAACGAGACAAGCCTCCGGGGCCGATTTGTCGCCGTCGATTTGCCGCGGGCCGATTGGCCGCGAAACAATTCGCCGCGAGAAATATTTTAATTTTTATTTTAATGTTTCTTGTGTAGTAAATTTATTTTTAAGAAAAAATTAAAAATATATATATTTTTGAAAAAAGCTATTCCTTAAAAAAATATTATTTTCAAACATTATTTTTGTAAAATGTTTTTTTTTTAAGCATTTTGGTGAGTTATGATTTAAGAAAAAAATATGTTACGGCCCCCGGCGAACTGTCCCCTACCCCATTTTTTAAGCCGTGGGATTTTTGAAAAGACTGCATTTTGGGAGGGGGCCTATGACTTTTATGATTATTAAAATTTCATTTTGATGTAGTTGAATTTTTAGTAAGGAATACAACTGGCAATTTGAATTTTATCTGTCACTTTTAGTTTATAAAATATTACACAATATAGTTGATATTTTTCTTATGAAATTACCCTATTCTTATTTGTTTGCTGAAATCAGTCTATAATATCCTCAGGGCCGTCGTAATGGGTGTACTTTCGATTCAAAGATGTAATAGCAGCAAATAGAAAACAAAACAAAACGGGGTCGGAGAATATAAGAAAATGAAGTACACCTAATTTCAAAAAATACTTGTTGAGTTTTCAAAAAGTTGCCAAAATTTGATTGCATTTCAATGTTATTCTTTCAAAGTCATGTCAATACCGTATCAGATTTTTTTGAAATTAGCTGTAGATGAAAAATACTTGGTTAATTTTTTACATGGGAAAAAATGTTATCTGCCCAAATAATCTTTGGAAAATCTTATTTTATCGGGTTTTTTGTTTAAAAATTTTAAAGCTTACAATAAGGGCTCCAGGTGTTTGTGCAGTTACCGCACTGTACTATACAGTGCGAGCGAGTCGTTTACTTCGAGATCAAACGTAACGCTGAGTCATTAAATGTATAGATATTGTTAAAATAAAATTGTTGAAATAAAGTTGTTAAAACGTTGCATTTGACATGTCGTAAGTTTTTAAAGACGCAATTTACCAGGTTTGACACGATTTGTAAGGTACTAAATTTAAGCATCTATTCGAGTGTTAAGCACTTATATATTTATCGGTTTCACAACGTTCTACGTCTTCCGATACCCAATCTCCACTCGTTTCTGTTTGCCCATAATTCATCACCTAGGCCTCTTATTCTTATTTCACTGTCTATTCCTTCTCTCCAGCTTCTCCTCGGCCTTCCTCGTTTTCTGCGGCCAGTTGGTTTCCATTGCAATATTGTTTTGGGTAGTCTTCCATCATCCATTCTTTGTACATGTCCGTACCACACCAGTTATTTTGTTCTTATATCATCCACTAAAGTACGTTCACCCACTGTCATAATTTCTCTTATTCTTTGATTTGTAACTCTTTCTCTTTTTGATTTTCCTGCTGCTCGTCTCCCATAGTCCATCTCCGTAGCGGAAAGCATTTTTTCTGTTCTATCTGTGATTGGCCATACTTCTGAGCCGTATGTAATAATACTTTTTACAATGGTGTTATATATAAGCTTTTTGGTATGTTTTGATATACTTTGGTCCCAAATTATTCCATTTAATAAAGTTATTGCCTTTCTTCCTTGTACGTTTCTATCTATTATAGCTTTGTCTAGTGTTCCGTCAGCTGTAATTTTTAGACCTAAGTATTTATACTCATCACAGGACTGAACTCGCTGCCCAGTATTTAAGATTAGATCCTGTTTCGTTCCACCAATACACATATACTCTGTCTTATTGATATTAACCTCTAGTCCCCACTTATTTTACTCTTCTATTTGTTTTCGTGTCATATATTCGAGGTCGTCATAATCCTGAGCCACCACTATCTGATAATCGGCGAAACATAAAGTATACAAGGTGGTTTCATCCAACGGAATTCCCATGTTTTGGTTTTTTCAATACCATAAATCAGTGGCGTATATACGAGGGGGCCTGGGGGGCCCGGCCCCCCCCCCCCCCGAAGCTAAGATTTTTTTGGATATTTTCTACATATTTCATGAATACAAACATAAATTACCATAAAATACAGCCTCATGAGGTCTGGGGCCCCCCCAAGATTGTCTCGGGCCCACCCCGAAACTTTTTTCTATATACGCCACTGCCATAAATCCTTGGTAAAATGTAAATTTAAATTAGCACCACTTTTTGCCGAATTTTGATGCTCTTTCCAAGGTTTTTTCTTAAAAACTCAAAAAATAATGAACGGATTTAAATTTTTTCGTTTGCATTTGCTAGCTTGATAGGGTTTAGCAAATTGGTTAGGTATTTTTGCTCTCTCATGTCTCTACTTCGAAATATAGAGCAAAAAATGCCGTGTCTGCTCGACTTTGCAGTATCTGAGTTAGATAGGTGATGACAATTTAGGGTTTTTTCAAAAGAAGTGGGTTCAAGACGACTCTCAGAAGTACCCAAAAACAAAAATTCCAAACTTTCTGAGTTATTGCTATTTAAAGTTTTAAGGCTAAACGCTATATCTCAAAAACTACTATATCAAACCGATTGAATTGTGGGTTTCATTTTTTAAAAAGATAGGTAGACTTTTATGCTGTCATTCTTTTTAGAATTATTACTTTGTTTTGGTGTAAATCAAATTTTGGGCTCACTCGCTGATACCATGACGTTTATTCTTGACGGCCCGTGAGGTGAGGTGAGCGAAAAGTTCACTTTCACGGGTGAACTTGGAACACTTTCACCATCTTTTTACACGGGGAAATAAATCCACCGGTGTAAACGTTCACCCCACCTCACGTCACGGACAGTCAAGAATAAACATCCATGTATGTAAGAAAGTAACACAAAAACTTACAGTAGTGAGGAAAAAAGCCGGGGGAGGGCGGCATATTTCCCGTCTTGCTCCAGGTGGCCACTAGTCTAGCGACGGTCCTGATATCCTTTAAAATGATGCATCGCACACAGAGCTGTCACAAGTACATTATGAAAGTACTTCAAGTACAAGTACATTTTCTTTTCAAATGTACTTCAAGTACCAAGTACATTACAAAAGTACTTGATTTTCCCCAAGTACTGTACTTGAAGTACAACAAAAGTACTTGAAGTACAATAGAAGTACTTCAAGTACTTGTACTTGAATAAAATAAAACATATAAAATAATAAAAATTGACTCAGCCGCTATAGTTTTGCAATAGCGGTGGTCTCCCAGTTACCCTGGGGTAAATGGGTCCTTCCCTAAAAAAATATATATAAAGAAATCCGGGGCAAATGGATCCTCCCCCAAAAGACAAAAATTTCAAAATAAAAAAATATATTAAGTTTTTCTTTCTTAAATTGCGTACGATTGTTCCAAATAAATCACATTTGTGTAAATCCAATTATATTTGACTGTGTAATGAGACCTATAAAAAAGCTTGTAAAACCGGGACCCACGTACCCCACCTTTCTTTATTTCTTTTTTGGTAGTGCATTTGGGGCACTGTTTTTACCGTCAATAATTTCTAACGCACTCATAGAAAGTATTATTTTTATAATAGCCCACTTAAATCATTCCTACGGAAACTGCTTAAAAACTTGTTTGTCAAACCAAATAAACATAACAAACGTAAATATCCAAGGAATTTTGTGAGGTGTACCTAGTCAAAGCCTAAATAAATTTTCGGGCTCTTTAAACCAAGCTTCATCAAACGTAAAAATTACGTCTGCTGCTCGGCGTGTACGTGGATCCCCAAAAATCGAGCCGCAACTCCCGAGGCGAATTTTCGTGCTATATGTTTTGAAACAGTGTGGTTCAATAAATACCTCATTAATTGGTGACGTTTCATATCCATATTTTGGAATTTATGGGCGTTATACGATGAAATACCGTTCACAGAGGTGTAAATTGTGAATTTATTGACAATATTTACGGAAAAACTAAATAAAATTAAGGAACAAAAATAAAAAAACAAACAAAAATTTAACATTGATTTTTTATTATTGATTTTTCAGCTAAACGTCAAAAAATGACATAACATGTGTCATTCAATGTCATGTTTTGAAACGAGGTACAAGCTCGTTTTGAAACTATTTCTCAAATAACACATGTTATGTCATTTTTTGACGTTTAGCTGAAAAATCAATATTAAAAAATCAATGTTAAAATTTTGTTTTTTTAATTGAGACATTGTTTCTTAATTTTATGTGTCTACTAAAATATTGACAATAAATTCACAATTTGTTTTTTTCTCATTTGATAACCGTGACTCTTTCGCCGACACTATGGCCGCCATTTCGGAACGCCTAATTGCACGGGTCATCGGCCACCTTTGGAACCCCAGACCGGGTATTTTTTTTATCCTGTCCTTTTGTCCCTTAGAATGGCCTACCGACTGAAGGAGTGTGTAACAAAGTCCGCCTTCACGAGATATTCGACCTCATCCGGCCTGGTTACCGGCGTGAATTAAGGGGTAGGACAATATTACATTTTACACTTCCCAGGAATCCTATAAATGTCTGCCGGACCCGACCTCGGCAATCGACGGGGATCGAACCCGCCACTGTAGCAAGCGAGATTCCTTAACTCACTTGTGTTCAATGCGCGAACGCACTGAGCCACCAAGGCTACAAAAATTCACAATTTAAACCTCTGTGAACGTTATTTCATCGTATAACCCCCATAAATTCGAAGATAGAGATATGAAACGTCACCAATTAATGACGTATTTATTGAACCATACTAGCTGCGATTTTTGGTCACGTGATTACAGATTAGTCTAAGCAAATTGGAATTACCGAACGATCCGGATCAAATCGATCAAATTTTTATAAATGGTTATAACCCTAAATATAACCAAAAATATTATGTACATATTGCAACTTACGCCCAGCTATAATTTTGACAAAATTGTCCTGTGATGTCGGAAATTTACATAATTTGTTGTCTTCAACATCAAATAATTCAATTTCAATCTTTTTACATAAAAAATATTTTTGTAAACAGAACAAATACCCAACATGACGTCACAATCTCGGATCAATCTGTTTCGTCTGTCAAAATGTACGGAGCAACCAGATTTACGTCAGACTAGTCTGAGCAGAATTACCGAACGATTCAGATCTACCTCCCCTAGATCTAGATGGAATTAACGAACGATTTCGATCAAACAGATTAATCCGACGTAAATACCGAACGCAGCTACTGTTGTGAAACATATAGCACGAGAATTTGCCTCCGTACTGCACTACCGTTGTACCGACACCCCTCAATAGATGGCATGACAGGGCTGCAGTAGTTTCTCACACTGAATTTGAATTTCTTGTTCCACAAAATTATAAAGGTGCGTGCAAATAATAAAGCCTATGGGCATTATTCTTTGGATCAGTGTGTACCTAATATTACGATTTTTTGGGCGATGTATTTAGACCTACCTATCAAGGTTGCTAAAATACCGGACTTCTCTGCCAGGTTGATAAAAAAAACCGGACAGGTGGCAACCCTGAGGTTTCCACTTGTCTTCAACATCTTAACCTTATATCTCACCTATCTACATCGTACTTCAAGTAAAAACATTTTATTGTACTTGAAGTACTTAAAGTACTTCGAATGTACTTTGAATGTACTTGAAGTACTTATAATGTACTTGAAGTACTTTCAATGTACTTGAAGTACATTTTAGTGTACTTGAAGTACTGTACTTGACAAAATCAAGTACATTTGCAAGTACATTATTAAAAGTACTTCAGGTTCCAAGTACAATTAGTGGATTGTAGATGTACTTCAAGTACAGTACTTGAAGTACTTAAAGTACAATTTCAAGTACTGTACTTGAAGTACCTGACTTCTCTGATCGCACACAATATTTTGTTTTTATTCTTTTTATTATTACATTTTTTTAATTGCTTCTTTAGTTCTACGAGTATATATTAAATTAAAATATTAAATAAAAAAAAACAGAATAAAATAAATGGATCCATGAGACGGATCTGGCACGTTCTTAGCTAGCCTATGTAACGTGTCATTTTTACGTTTAAGGCAACGTTACATATTTGTTTATTTAGGTAAATAATCAAGGATCTTTGACTCGTCTTTCTGTACACAAATTAAGGGTATTTTATAGAGCTAGGTTTGGAGGTTATATAGTGTCTAGAAAGTTACCTTAAAAGGAGGCATTCCATCGAATTACTGTGGACACTACGCACATCGCATTATCTGGACATCGTAATTGGAATTTAAGATCACAGTTCTTTAAAAATCACATAAAAACTTTCGATTGTTTTGTTTATCTGCACTTCGTAATTCTCTTTGACGTTTATGAAATTAAACAGCTGGGGAATGGCGGCGTTGCCGCATCCCAAATGGTTTCAGTAACAGGGAGGAAACATTTAGACGAACAGTTCATTCGCTTATGTTTATTTTCGAGGATATTGGGACAATCCGAACCCCATATCCTTCACGGATTAGCTAGTTTTGATAGCACGGAAACATATTTAGGTTCACGGTTTGACCAGTAACAACCGAGGCTCCACCCACTTTGATATCTTTATTAATTTGATAGGGAAAGGATAAAATAAATACGAGTTACGCACTTTTGTAAATGGGAGATAAACGAGGGATAAAAACCAAGACTAAAAGAATAAACGAAATCGTGTGAGTTAACATCTGAACACTCTTGTGCCGCGTTTAAGTAGTAGTTCAGTGTGTATTTTTAGGTTCAGGTTCAGAAACAACTTTATTACTGTAGAAATGTTTTACAAAAATGGCGTCAAACCATATGAATCTTAGAGAAAACATTTATAAAGAGCAAAGGAAACTTTTGACTAAGACTGTAACTAAAATACAACTAAATTCTACACTCAGTATAGCTTTACTCATATGGGAATTGGTTGAGTGTTCGAATATTCCTGGGTTTGATGCATGCCCTGATCTTCAGTAATTGATTTTACAGTTGATGGTTTCAATGCTGAGCTTCTTACAGTCCGTCTGGTTATCCTTCTCCTACTTGATATGTTGGCGGGGGTCCGGTAGGCAAATGTTCGGTCTATGTATGGAGGGTGTCTCGACGTCCTTGTTATAAAAATTTCAACCGTGGAAATAGATCCGACAACACCTCAAGGTGCGTTTTACGTATTTTTCAATATCCCCTTGGACGGTGCGGCCCTCTATATACCGGTACGAAACTCTTCATGTATTTCCTCATTGGTTAGTTTGAAAACCGCGGGTACTTTTCCTCCACTGTTGCAAACCGAAGTTAGAGATTTTTTGGCGAAAAAGTTTTTTTTATAAATAGGTTTGCATCCTTTATTTGAATTTAACCGGGAAAATTAGGTTGGTATTGCGGTTTTACTGTCCCCACCAGATCTACGAACGGTTTCCGGTGGCTTCATTATTTTGGTATTCTCGACGGAGTGCCTGGTCTCTTGCTAACGAATTTTGGCTGGGTCGACAACAGTTTCTTGGATCGCCTTTGTTTTTGGTTATTGGCACTGCAGCGATTGTAGGAGATATCCCAGAAACTGTAGAAGTGAGTCCGTCGTGTTTTAGGCGAATCTAGAGTGACGCTCACACCCTTTTGAAGGGGATTTAAGTCGGCCTACGCCATTTGTACGGGAAAGAGCAGTGGTAAGTTCGATTTTATTTTTTTCATTTTTTTTATTATTTGAGGACTCTTCAAGATAATATTTGCCTCCCAAATTGTAATTATTTTTCGTGTAAAATGTACTTTTTCGACAAGAGACATGGGAAATTTTTGGAGTTTTTAATTTTTTTTAAGACCACGTTTTTGGATAAAAACTATATATTGTTTTTCTCCTTTGTCTACAGCCCTGTCAATTCCATCGACGGGACAGTTGGGCTGGACGCTGGTGTGAAGCCAGGTGTAGCCAGTTGTAACCCTGGGAAAGGTACGTTAGGGTTATTTTAGTTCATCTGTTTAAATCTACTTTATTTTATTGAGTCGACATGGGGTTCTCGATTTAAGTTACTCGGTGTAGGGGAACTTCGTGCAAAATTGACCAATTCCAGGAAACTGAAACATTTCATTTTCCACAGGGTTTTTACGCTCGGGGCAAGGAACCAACAACATTTTGACCACCAGGTGCTGCCCTAGCGTGATGTGCTAAGCGGGCATTAGGGGAGGCGCGGGCAAACCAAGAACAGCAGTAGCAGGAGTATGTCGGAAAACCAACAACACTTCCAGGTTTACCAAATAAAACACCAAGAATTATTAAATAATTGAAGAGCCAAGGTAGGAGCAAGCCTTAACTATAATTTTTTTCATATATAATTTTCACAATATCATTTAGACATAATCTTCCATGTATAATTTTGCACAGTTTAATTTTAACACTTCTTGTGAACGCAAGATAAAGGTATGACGTCATGACCACAATTTTGCGGCATAACTTCCATTTAAATTGTACTGTACCTTTGAAAGAGTTTGTTTCAACTTGGTTTCATCTTTATTTTTTTTGATAATTTTCCTTTTTTTTACCCCATATTCGAAATACACAAGATGAACTAAATTTTTGTGTTATTTGTACAATCCCAATGACCAACTTTGCAGAGACAAAAAGAGAGATGAGGTTATATTTTTTTAGCGGTTTCCTTACATTGTTCTACTTCATGGGGTGGATCTCGGACTGGGTTGCTGTCTGTCTCATTCTACCCAACGTAGAATGATGACAGCAGATATTTGGTCCCGATCTCCCCTATGATCGGAATAATTTGGAAGTATATATATTTCTTTTTTTTTAAATCGATTATATAACTGAGTCTCACACAACTGACTCAGATGTAGGTACACTATGACCTGTTAAAGGAGTCAATCTACCTGTAAAGTGCTTCTAGTTTTGTCATCTTAATTCAATCTTGTAGAATTTTATTTTGTCTATTAGTCAATTTTTTTTTGGTTTTTTAATTACACAAATACTCTGGAAGCCTCGGAAGTAGGTAGAATTTCATTGTTTGGCTACAACGTTTGGGTTGAACTGTATTTTATTTAAGATCTTCTTTGTAAAACATTGGTATTAAATAATGTGGCGCACTTAAAATTTCCTTATTTCTGAACCCCCCCTTCTCCACTGTATAAAAGTTACCGGGCATATCAATGTTTTACCTAGCTGGAAAATACAGTTCTGCTTCCAGATATTTGTTTAATTATTCAGTGGGTTTTTTGTGTCACAAATTGGCAAATTGTTATTATTCTAATTATAGTGTCACAAAATGGCGGCAACGTCTTTAAGCTGCCACAAATGTCACCCAACGCATTTTAATAGGCCACAAATTGGCGCCCAACCACAAATTGGCGCCCTACGTGTGTTTTGGCTAGTTTTTTTTAACATCTGATGTAATTTTTTTGTTCTTTTTTAATTTGAATAAAAAAAGAAAAAACTTTTTTTTGAATTTTTTGGGATTTTTTTAAAAAACATTTTTTGTGGTACAGCCAAAGCCAGATTAAAAGCTTTCAGTGGCTGTCGGTGTTTTCTGATACCCAATCAATTTTTTTTAATGAAAAACAAGATCATTGGTTTTTGGAAATAACACTTTTTAAATATTTTTTGGTAAGATTTAAGCGTTGATTTGGAATTCGTTTTGTTATGTTAGTCGTTCTTATAGTTTTTTTATTAACTTATCTTCGCAAGTATTTTTTTCTTGCAAAATAAAAGATTCATTTTTATTTATTAAGGATGATAAGTGGATGAAGAGCATGGGAGTTTTTATTGAACGGAGTCCAACTCATGTCTTAATTCTTTAAAGTTTTTTGTAAGGAAAACATGTTTTAATTTTTTGAATTTTTTTAAGAAGAATACAGCAATGTAAATTTACTTCAATTTTTTTGTTGATTTATAGGTGGATGGACCTCCAGACATGGTCTTTTTATGTTTTAAATATATGACATAGGTAGTGTGTTTTTTATTCTAACAATTTTTTTTGCACGTTGCCTACTACTAATATGTTATTATTTCCTGCTTGTGATAAGATAGAAATTGTTTCACAGATTATTTTTTAGTGCAGTCAATTTATTTAGGTCAACAAGTTTTTTTTTTGGTGATTTTAATTTTTTGTGGGATATCACTACTTGGAAGTTGGAATATTTATACAGGGTTTCACACAAATTTTTCTTGGCTGGGTTGTTTTAAAGTAAATATAGCTTAACAGCTAGTAGATTTGTTTAGTTGAAAGTATTAATTAGTAATGAAAGAAAAGGAAAATGAGTTTATTTTGCTTTGTCATTTTCTTTTTGGTGGTAACTGTTGATGACAATTAAGACCTTACGTCACTCAGTTACATCGGGTCAGAGGAGGGTACTACTACTTATAGTTAGCTCGGAAGTTTAGGGAACACAAGGCTAAAATTCCTAGAGCAACATATTGGCTGAAGATCAACGCCAAGAGGTCCAGTTAACATTTTTTTGGGGTATCTTTTTTGTAGGACAGTTTTTTAGGTCTTTGGTTGCCATGTCTAGTTGTGTTTTCGTGACTGGTCAAATTTTTCTTGGTAGAAAATACAGCGTTGAGCTTTGGAGTGCATTTTTTTTTTAAAATGACCTACGGGTATTTCTATTGATTAAAGTTTTTCTGGTTCACAATTATTTTTTTTCTGTATTTTTTTCTGCGTTCAGGTCATAGCTTAGTCATGGCCAATGGAGAGCAAACATTTATGTTTGAGCCTTGAGAAGTTTTGCCTGCTCCGGATTGAATACAGAGAAAATGAATTTGAAGCCCAACTAGATATCATACCACAAAAGAAATGTTTAACTGAGACAGATATAGATATAAGTTTTTTTATTTTTTTTTTAGTTCATTTGTAAAGTTCAGTAATTTTTTAAGTAATGTCATTGTAAGGCCGTGAAACTGGTCAGTGAATTTAAGAGAGACTTTCAACTAAATATAAATGCTAGGCGGGGGTAATTGGTAAAAATATTTCAAAATTTTACTACTTTTTTAAATAATTTAATTTTTCTTAAAAAGATTATTTTTTCTCGGTAAACATAACTTCTCGAATTCTTGTTTGGTCTAAACGGTTTGTATAGTGGTCGTAGTTTTAAGGGGTGACCAGACAGGTTGTATTTTTTTGGGGGACCAAACAGGAACTTCTTGAGTTACAAAAAGGTGAACTTTTTTTTGTCTTAGTTGATCAGGCAGGAATAAATAAATCTTTTACTTCCAAATCATAATTTTAAATAACAAGATTTATTGGTTAAGTGTTTGGGTCTTATAGTAAAAAACGTTTTGTTTTTGGAGGGTACTGGTATGATATGAAATTATTTTAATTTCATGCCAAATGTTGTTTGACGGCAGATATGCTAGTCTTCAGTTTTTTTTTAGTTTGCAGTTCAGGACAGTGGCGTGTACTTAAAGGGGCCTTACATCTGCGCCCATTGTAAAGCAACTTCCAACTTACTTGCTTAGCTTTTTCACTTAATCTTCGTTTTGTTGCTTCTGAAATTAAAGCGTTATGTTGGATAACGATGGATGGTGTTAGACTAAGAAAGTACCTATTTAGGGATGAAGATTTGGAAGTTGTGGAAAATTGGGAAATAATTTTTTTTATATCATTTTTTTTTTAATTTTAAAATAATTTCATACTGATGACCTCAAATAATGAAGCAAATTTTTAAATTACAATACACTGTTGTAGAATAAATGGGAAAGTGTTCAGGTTAAACAATAAATTTAAGATCATTGATTTCTAAAAAAAGATTTCAACCTAAGAATAAATTTAAAAACAATAGGTTTTCTTTGATGCGACTAAACAATGATGAGGGCATATACTTTTTTTTTGTTATGCATAATATGATAGTAGTACCTTTTGTATTGCAATAATTAGGGGTTTTCCTCCCGCGAGCTGGGTGGAAATGGAAGGAATGTTTGGTTCGGAGTGTAGAAATCGAGGAACGAGGACTTCCTGCAAATCTTTTTAGGATTTCGCAACTTCGGTTTTCGCTAAATTAAAATACATCCAAATTTGGCCTACAGGCTGAATCTCACATCTTCCAGGACCTTGCAGATTCGCGGAGAAAGTCAATTTTTGTGATCTGTTTAGTTATGATAGGAATTAAAATAGTAACATGCACATGAGGGAACTAGATATATTTAGGTTAAAAAGTAGTAAGAACACTGATCTGAACAATTTTCCATAATAGTGTCCTATTTTCACAGGGTGCTTCAAAATATCTTCACCCTTTCTTTGATATAAGATATTGTTTCGCCTGTGGGTATTTAACCATTGGGAAAAATATATAGGGTCCAGATGGGATTGGAATGGAAATCACAAGTTTTTGGGTTTATTGACATTATACTTAGGAAATAGGGGAAATGTACAATAAAAAGTTTTTGGTTTTAGGCCGAGTTTTGTTGAGATAACAAAAATTTAATTGGGGCCGGGAGTTTTATTATGCTCTTTTAAAATTAATGTAATAAGTTTGGCTTCTTGATTTTTGTTTTCTGGGTTTTACGCAGGATTATTCCCAACTGTTTCATTTCAGAATGTCATTTGTAAGTGATAGGGTCTCATTAGCCCTTGTACATTTGGTAATTTTGCTTTGAGTAATAGTTGTGGAAAGGGGCCAACTTAATTTTATATCTCGTGAACACCAGGAATAGGGAATGCATTAAGCAGTAACATTTTGTTAGATGTTGTGTGTAAAAACACTTGAGTAGGCAGATTTAGTTTTGCAACGTTCTTATAGGTGAACCTTGAAATTGTTTTCATATTTGTTTTTTGAAAGGGCACACAAGATAATTCTTTACGGGGTTGAGTGCAAAGTTTAAAACTTAGGTTCACATTATTATAGTGGTACAGTAAATAAGTACTCACGTTGTTTATTTCCTTTAGTAATAATTTTAAACAAATATACTAACATCGTTGGTTTTTTTGGAACATAAATATTTTTTTACTTTTCCTAAACTGATTGGTTTTTTTGCAATTACGATTTTTATACCTTATGATTCTTAAGTAAATTTAATTTTCAACATTTTTTTGTTTAGTAAATTAATTTTTCTAGCTCATTTACTTTTCACATTGCCACAGTTTTGGGAGAGGAAAGGGAATTGACAACTGTTTTTTTAAAGGAAAAGAACAAAAACTGTTGCATGACAACTCGAATAAGATTTTTCTGGTGTTGATTTTATTAATTTTTTTTTAAGGTTCACTATTAGGAGAGCTGCAACCCCACTTAAACATTTTTAATTTTTTTAAAATTTTTTTTTAAGAAAGGAAACTTGATTTTCTTGTTGCAAATTTTTTTTTTTTGCATAGTAGTACCTTGTCCCTACAATGGTTCTACCAGTTTATTTAAATATTTTTTTTTCTGAATTAAAATATAATTTCATTTCGAACCCTCGCGTTTTAACAACCTATCATCATTTGTTTTAACTTTTTTTTCTCCCTACTCCAAGCCAGGGTAGAGTAATATTTTGAAAATTTTAGTGAGCCACTAATTAATTGTTTTTGATTATTGGGCTACTGTGGTCGACACCAAAAAATTTTTTCAATTTTTTTTTGGACACCTTTTGGTACGATCCTAGGGTCTTCTTGACCATGGTTTGCATCAATTTAGTTAAAATTTTGGGAATTTCATTTTAACGATTATTAGAGAGTTGCAGTCCTACCAAGACGTTATTTGTGTAAATTCTTTATTACCATCGGTAATTTTTTTAAAAATTTTCTGAATTTTTTTTTTAAATTACACACAACGTCCTTACTAGTCTAATTCGACGCAATTTCAGCGAGCGGTTTTTTTTTAATTGAGCATATTTTACGATTTCTATAACATGAACATCTGTTCCGATGTTTATTGCGTTCACTTATATATTAAGGGATGATGTGACCTTAAGCAATGCATGTTTCGTGTAAACTCAGAGTAGGTAAGCAGGTTAAAGTGGGTTTTGATTCTTTCTTTTTAGAAAAATCATTGTATACGGCGATTTGGGTTTTTTTTTAGGAGTTTATTAGTGGAGCCGTTCTGCAATAGCAGGAGTATACCCTAGCGTTAACTGTGTACAACAGCTTTGGGATTTTTTGTTATAGGTAGTCTGTTGTATGTATCATTTAGGGATTAATTTACCTATTCGGTTGCTGAGGTAAACAAACATCACTTAACTTTAATTTTAATCCATTTCAGCTAGGATAAGCGCAATTATTTTTTTTTTGGTTTTACTCACGCAGGAGTGGAACATAAGACCTGAACACTGCCAAAACTCTTGTCTCTCTTTTATTTTTTTTTACTTTTTATGGCTACTTGTTAATTCTAATTTAGGATTTAAGTAGTTATTTCTCTCTGCAAGGTTGGACGTCATGGTTGGTTGTGCAAATAATTATTATAAACTATGATTACATTTTTAAATGCAAATAAATTTTATTTTCTTACTGCTCCGGTGTTCTTCGATTTTGTTCGCGTCTGCCCGTATTTAAGTTTTATTTTTTCTACATTTGTGAGAAAATTTATAGTGATTTTCACTAGTGAGTTTAAAGTGAACTTTGTGTTTGTTATTGCGTGGTTTAGTTTTTATAATTGGGAGGTATAATTAAGAGTTTTAAAGTTTAAAGTTTTAATATAAAAGGCACCATGGCTATTTCTTTGAGTCGGTTGAAGGACATAAGGTACTTAGTCAAGGACGAGTTAATCTACGAATTAACATGGAGAGGCATAGCCATTGGATCGGTGGAAGAAATGAAGCAACAGCTCATGCTGATTAAGCAAAGAGAAAAGAATGATGCAAGTATGAGATACCCTCCGTATCCCTTTACGTTTGGCCAGGATGCTTTTAGCTGCATGAAGAAGCTAGATAGTCTAGTACCGCTGGTAGAGAAGTTCTCTGGTACGAGCAAGGGGGAAGAGTTTAGAAAAATCGCTGTAAGGTTGGAACACGTGTTGGCCAGGATAAATAACATGAATCCGTCTAACTTTGAAGAAAGCCAAACGAAAGGCATACTGGTTGCGGAAACTTTGAGTTTGATTGGGAGATTGCAGAGCCAAGCAACAGATTTACTAAGAGTTGGCGTGACCTCTGATGATGATGAAGCATCTGAAACCCAATCAACGAGTCGAAGTTCAGATCACTCGACAAATGTTGGCAACATTCCCAGCCAGTCTCAACTCCCGCAACCACAGCACTCGAGCACACAAAGAACAGCTCAACAGCCTACGAACCAACCGTCGGTCATTGCTCCATTGCAAATGCAAGTGCTTACGAACCAAACTCAAGCACCAATACAGGCACCACCCCCAATGCTAATTCAGAATGACGGTGCATCAGCTTTTCATTATCAACAACCGTCTACCGTTCCTTTGAGTTTAGCTGCCCTCCAAAGTAGCATTGCACCAATTGCTCAGTCACGACCATTTTCTTGTTCGTCGCCAGTACCAATGTTAAGTGATCCTAGTACTTCATATCATGTTGCACCTGTACCTCCGCATAAGTGGAACTTAAAGTTTACAGGCGAGAGGGGTACAATCTCCGTCACTGCATTTTTTGAGAGAGTGGACGAGTTGAGTCAGGCTAGAGGAGTTAGTAAAAAGGTTCTACTGAACTCAGGCATTGATCTTTTTGAAAAGTCAGCCTATACTTTTTATAAAGATGTTCGTAGAGAAGTTCATACATGGGAACAGCTGGAACAGAGGTTCATGGCAGAGTATCTTCCTTCTTCATATGGCGAGAAGCTATTGAAGGAGATCCAAAAACGTAAACAAGGCCCTGGAGAGTCTATAGGGACCTATATTGCTGTCATGAACACGTATTTCCAAAGACTTGGCTGTCCTGTTTCTGAAGAGGCGAAATTAGCTATCGTCTTCAGAAATATCGCGGACATTTATAAGAAAGGGTTGATTGCTACTGAGGTCAATAGCCTATCACATTTAAAAGATTTGTGTCGTAGAATAGACCAGAGATATGGGTTAGAGGAGGAGAATTTTACTCCTAGAAGAAACCAATCTATTGAACCTGACGGCCTACGTTGACGTAGAGAGCGATTTTGACGATTTTCCAACAGGGGTTGATGCAATTCAAATATCAGGTGCCGGGACATCAAATCAACAGAATTTGAATATTCCTGATAATAGATTTAACAGAGATAGGCAGCAGCCAGCAAGCAATTTCGCTGCTAGAGCTGATAGAGATAGACAGCAATCCTGCTAGTGGTCAGTCTAGTGAAAATGATAGGGATAGACAACCACCACAAGATGCTAGACCTGGTAGGGCGAACAGGGACGTTGTTTGTTATAGATGCGACCAAACAGGGCACATGGCATTCGGGTGCGCATTACCTAGAGGTAAGCAGTGTTATTCGTGTGGACAGGCAGGGGTAACGGTCAGAGAATGTCGAAATTGTAATCGTCAGGGAAACGGACCCAGGCGCTCGTAGGTGGTCGACCTTCGAGTCAGCCTGAACAAGCATCGACCGATAGGCTAACGTACGTTTTAGATTATGTGATAAGTCATGCTCGTAAAGATGAGAGGCCTTATTTAGAAGTGGATGTGCTCGGAAATAAGTTATTAGGTTTGTTGGATTCCGGGGCTTCACGTACCTTTTTAGGGAATCATGGTTGATCAATCATCGAGAGGTTTGGTTTTTCACTTGATACGACAAAGAAGACGAGTTGTATTGTGGCAAATGGTCAAAGCACGAGTAGTATTGGGACAGTGCAGCTTCCTATGCGAGTTCAGGATAAATTTAGGTTAATAGAGGTCGTCGTCGTTCCTGAGTTGCCGCACACTTTGATTTTAGGATTAGATTTTTGGATTTCGATGGGTATAGTACCGAACTTAAGTACTAATGAGTGGCATTTTGCCGATAATAAAGATGTGATTTGTTCTTTAGAAACATCAGGCCAACAAACAACTCTTACACCTTATGAATCAGAACGACTAGAGGAATTGGTCGTTAAATATAAGAATATGATGGGTGACTCACTGGGATGTACAGACAGGGTAGAGCATAAGATTACAACAGATGCAGCACCGATAAGACAACGTTCTTATAAGGTCTCACCGGTCATTCAAAAACTTATTGATGACGAAATCGACGAAATGCTGAAAATGGATGTGATAGAACGTAGTAGTAGTTCATGGGCTTCACCAGTGGTAATGGTTCAAAAGAAAAACACAAAGAAATATCGTTTCTGTGTAGACTACCGCAAATTGAACTCAGTGACGGCGCGTGATAGTTATCCTTTACCACTCGTATCCGAGACTCTTGACAAGTTGAAAGATGCTAAATACTTGTCAACTTTAGATATCAATAGCGCTTATTGGCAAGTACCAATGGAGGAATCATCGAAGCCACTAACAGCATTCATCTGTCGACGAGGTCTCTTCCAATTTAAGCGGTTACCATTTGGTCTTAATAATGCACCTGCAACTTGGCAGAGACTCATAGATAGCATCATAGGAAACGATTTGGACCCCTACGTGTACGTATATCTCGATGACCTCGTAATTGTCACACAGAGCTTTTCTGAACATCTTGGAATTCTTGAGGAAGTCCTACGAATATTGCAGAATGCAAAGATAACGGTAAGTTGGGAGAAATGCCAACTGTGTTGGCCAGAAATGACTTATTTAGGATTCGTAGTGGACCGTCGAGGCATCCGAGTCGACCCTAATAAAATCAGAGCCATGTTAGAGCTCCAGAGGCCAAGAACTGTCAGAGAAGTCCGTAGAGTTGTAGGTACAATATCCTGGTATAGACGTTTCATAGAGAATTTTTCAGCGATAATAGCTCCAATTACAGCTCTAACTAAGAAAAATCAAAAGTTCGATTGGACTCCAGACTGCGAAAAAGCATTTATTAAGATTAAGGAACTTTTAGTGACTGCACCGATTCTTACATGTCCAGATTATACCAAAGAATTTGTAATTCAAACAGATGCATCAGGATATGGAATAGGAGCATGTTTAACGCAACCTTATCCTGAAGGAGACAAAGTCATATGCTATTTGAGTCGATCTTTGACTAAGCAAGAACGTGTTTACACGACCACCGAGCGAGAATGTTTGGCATTGGTTTGGGCGATAGAGAAGCTCCGGCCATATATTGAGGGGATCTCATTTAAGGTCATAACAAATCATTTTAGTTTAAAATGGCTTCATAGCTTGAAAGAGCCCAGTGGAAGACTTGCTCGTTGGTCTGTAAAACTGCAGCAATATGATTTTGAAGTAATCCATCGGAAAGGGAAAGATTTAGTTGTCCCGGACATGTTGTCTCGCGCAGTACCTATGATTGATACAATTTCGCAGCCCAGAGATCTTTCAACAGCAATTAAAGATCGATGGTACCAAAAGATGGTAAAGAGGGTCGAAGAATCACCGTTAAAATTTATGAATTGGAGATACACTGATAATAAGTTGTATAAATATGTCAAACAAGAATACCCGCAACTTTCACCATCTAACGAATTATTGGAGAAGCTCACGATCCTCCTACCGCAGGACACATGGGTGTGTATAAAACCTTCCACAGACTGGCAGAAAAATATTATTGGCCAAAAATGCGCCAGGACGTGGCAACTTTTGTAAAGAAATGCTTTGTCTGTGCAGCTCATAAAGGTGATACACAAGGTGTATCTGATCAGATGATATCTCACCCAAAACCAACTCGTCCTTGGGAAATTATTTCAACAGATTTATGTGGACCTCTACCTCGTTCGACAAAGGGTAATTGCTGGATTCTCGTCGTTACGGACTATTTGAGTAAGTTTTCCTTAGTTTTTCCAATGCGAACAGCCCCTACTCAAGCAGTTGTCAAGCATCTTGAGGAGCAAGTATTTATGGTCTTCGGAGTACCCCGTTTGATACTTTGTGATAATGGCCCTCAGTACAAAAGTAACGAGTTTAAGCGTTTTGCTGAGAGTTATCAGGTTAAAATTCAGTATAATTCGTACTATCACCCCAGAGCAAATCCAACAGAAAGGACGAATCGTACGTTAAAAACCATGTTATGTTGTTATGTAAAAGACAACCACAGGAAGTGGGACGAACAAATACATAAACTTGCCTGCGCGATTCGTACTGCTGTGGCCTATTAAAATGCACTGGATGCCATTTGTGGCAGCTTAAAGACGTTGCTGCCATTTTGTGACACTGTAATTAGATTATAACAATTTGCCAACTTGTGACACCACAAAAACCACTGAATAATTAAACAAATATCTGGAAGCAGAACTGTATTTTCCAGCTAGGTAAAACATTGATATGCCCGGTAACTTTTATACAGTGGAGAAGGGGGGGTTCAGAAATAAGGAAGTTTTAAGTGCGCCACATTATTTAATACCAATGTTTTACAAAGAAGTTCTTAAATAAAATACAGTTCAACCCAAACGTTGTAGCCAAACAATGAAACTCCACCTACTTCCGAGGCCTCCAGAATATTTGTGTAATTAAAAAAAAACAAAAAAAAATTGCCTAGTAAACAAAATAATACTATAAACTAGAAACATTTTACAGGTAGATGGACTCCTTTAACAGGTCATAGTGTACCTACATCTGAGTCAGTAGTGTGAGACTCAATTATATAAATGATTGTTAAAAAAATATATATATATACTTCCAAAATTATTCCGTCATAGGGGAGATCTGGACCAAATATCCGCTGTCATCATTTTACGCTAGGTAGAATGAGACAGACAGCAACCCAGTCCGAGATCTACCCCATGAGGTAAAACAGTGTAAAGAAACCGCTAAAACATGTAATCTCATCTCTCTTTTGTCTCCGCAAAGTTGGTCATTGGGTTGTACAAATAACGCAAAGATTTAGTTCATCTTGTTTATTTTAAAAGGTAAAACTGGAGTATTACCAAAAACATGAAATAAAAAAAAAATGAATGAAATGTAGTGGAACAAGTCAGGGTCTAAGTAGCAAGACACTCCAAGTTTCACAAGAGAAATTGTCTTAAATGAAATGAAGGAAAACTTAGTAAATACACCGCAAAATTGTGGTTATTACGTCATACCGTTACCTTGCGTTTACAAGAGTCTTAAAATTAAGCTGTGCAAAATTATATATGGAAAGATTATGTCTAAATTATATTGTGAAAATTATATATGAGAAAAAATTATAGTTACGGCTTGCTCCTACCGTGGTCCTTGATTATTTTGTGTATATTTTATTTTGTAAACCTGGAAGTGGTGTACTCAGCCATTCCTCACTGCTACTTCGGGTCTCGTTCTGCCCGCGTCTCCCCTGCTGATTAACTAGCACATGGTACTAGGGCAGCACATGGTTTCAAAAGTTGTGGGATCCTTGCCCGAGCGTAGAAACCCTTTCCCAGGGTTACAACTGGCTCGTCCGGCTTCCCACCAGCGTCCAGCACAGCTATCGATGGAATGGACAGGGCGCTGCTCTTTCCGTAGAAATGGCGTAGGCCGACTTAAATTCCCTTCAAAAGGGTGCGAGCGTCACTTTAGGATTCGCCTAAACACGACGGACTCACTATTATACCGTCTTGGGTATAATTTGCAACTACTGCAATGCCAATAACCACAAAACAATGGCGACACCACAAGACGGCCACCAGCCCAGCCAAAATTCTTTAGGAAGAGAGAAAAAGCACTTTGTCGAGAGCACAAAAATATGAAGCCACCGGAAACCGTTCGTTGATTTGGTGGGGAGTGGGGACAGTAAAACGCAATAGTACCAACCTAATCTTCCCGGTTAAATTCAAATAAAGGATGCAAACCTATTTATAAAAAAAACTTTTTCGCCAAAAAATCTCTACCTTCGGTGGCAAGACTGGAAGAAAAACCCGCGGTTTTCAAACTAACCAATGAGGAAATACACCAGTAGTTCCATACCGGTATATAGGGGCCAGCACCGACCAAGGGGATATTGAAAAATACGTAAAACGCGCATTGAGGTGTTGTCGGATCTATTTCCACGGTTGAAATTTTTATAACAAGACCCTCCATACATAGGCCGAACATTTGCCTACCGGACCCCCGCCAACATATCAAGTAGAAGGAAAATAGCCAGACGGACTATAAGAAGCTCAGCATTGAAACCATCAACTGTAAAATCAATTACTGGAGATCAGAGCTTGCATCAAACCCAGGAATATTCGAACACTCAACCAATTCCCATATGAGTAAAGCTATACTGAGTGTAGAATTTAGTTGTATTTTATTTACAGTCTTAGTCAAAAGTTTCCTTTGCTCTTTATAAATGTTTTCTCTAATATTCATCTGGTTTAACGCCATTTTTGTAAAACATTTCTACAGTAATAAAGTTGTTTCTGAACCTGAACCTAAAAATACACACTGAACTACTGCTTAAACTCGGCACCAGAGTGTTCAGATGTTAACTCACACGATTTCGTTTATTCTTTTAGTCTTGGTTTTTAACCCTCGTTTATCTCCCATTTACAAAAGTGCATAACTCGTATTTATTTTATCTTCTCCTCATCAAATTAATAAAGATATCAAAGGGGCGGAGCCTCGGTTGTTCCTGGTCGACCCAAATATGTTTTCGTACTATCAAAACTAGTTAATCCGTGAAGGATGTGAGGTTCGGATTGTCCCAATATCCTCGAAAATAAACGTAAGGGAATGAAATGTTCATCTAAATGTTTCCTTCCTGTTACTGAAACCATTTGTGATGCGGCAACGCCGCTACTCCCCAGCTGTTTATTCTCGTGAACGACAAAGCAATCACAAAATTCCACAGATAAAAACAAAACAATCAAAAGTTTTTATGTGATTTTCCCGAAACATGTGATCTTAAATTCCAATTACGATGTCCAGATAATGCGATGTGCGTAGTGTCCACAGTAATTCGATGAAATGCCTCCTTTTAAGGTAACTTCCTAGACACTATATAACCTCCAAACCTAGCTCTATAAAATACCCTTAATTTGTGTACAGAAAGACGAGTCAAAGAGCCTTGATTATTTACCTAAATAAACAAATATGTAACGTTGTCTTAAACGTAAAAATGACACGTTACATAATCCCCCCCAACTTCAAGACGATTAACCTAAAAAGGTTAATCGGAGAGGTCCGCTGCCGACTTAAGGTCTTTGGCATGCCAACTCCCTGGTAGTACTTTACCCGATGGTTCCTGAAGCTCAAATATCCATGGAGAAATTTTATTCCTAATCACATAAGGACCAACGAATTTCGGTGCTAACTTCTTCGAGAAAAACTTCGCAGCATCTGACAACACATAATTTTTCTTCCAAACACGCTGACCCACAACAAAGTTGGGTACCCTTGTACGCAAATTATATTGAACTACGTTTTTCTCTCCAGCCACCTCTAACCTTCTCTTAACATCAGCATAGAGCTTCCGGAAACCTTCGTTCTTACTTTCAGCTGCGGATTGTACACCATTCTCTTCAGATAACAAAACTGGGTTGGAGTAATCTTTTCCTGATAAACACATATTCCTACCAAAATTAACAAAGAAAGGAGACATCCTGGTTGCCTCATGGGTTGCAGTACGAATCGCGCAGGCAAGTTTATGTATTTGTTCGTACCACTTCCTGTGGTTGTCTTTCACATAACAACATAACATGGTTTTTAACGTACGATTCGTCCTTTCTGTTGGATTCGCTCTGGGGTGATAATACGGATTATACTGAATTTTAACCTGATAACTCTCAGCAAAACGTTTAAACTCGTTACTTTTGTACTGAGGGCCATTATCACAAAGTATCAAACGGGGTACTCCGAAGACCATAAATACTTGCTCCTCAAGATGCTTGACAACAGCTTGAGTAGGGGCTGTTCGCATTGGAAAAACTAAGGAAAACTTACTCAAATAGTCCGTGACGACGAGAATCCAGCAATTACCCTTTGTCGAACGAGGTAAAGGTCCACATAAATCTGTTGAGATAATTTCCCAAGGACGAGTGGGTTTTGTGTATCATCTGATCAGATACACCTTGTGTATCACCTTTATGAGCTGCACAGACAAAGCATTTCTTTACAAAAGTTGCCACGTCCTGGCGCATTTTTGGCCAATAATATTTTTCTGCCAGTCTGTGGAAGGTTTTATACACACCCATATGTCCTGCGGTAGGAGGATCGTGAGCTTCTCCAATAATTCTACGCCTATGATCTTTGGGAACTACCTCTTTCCAATATTCGTTAGATGGTGAAAGTTGAGGGTATTCTTGTTTGACATATTTATACAACTTATTATCAGTGTATCTCCAGTTCATAAATTTTAACGGTGATTCTACGACCCTCTTTACCATCTTTTGGTACCATCGATCTTTAATCAATGTTGAAACGTCTCTGGGCTGCGAAATTTTATCAATCATAGGTACTGCACGAGACAACATGTCCGGGACAACTAAATCCCTCCCTTTCCGATGGATTACTTTAAAATCATATTGCTGCTTTTACAGACCAACGAGCAAGTCTACCACTGGGCTCTTTTAAGCTATGAAGCCATTTTAAGCTAAAATGATCTGTTATGACCTTAAATGAGATCCCCTCAATATAAGGCCGCAGCTTCTCTATCGCCCAAACCAATGCCAAACATTCTCGCTCGGTGGTCGTGTAAACACGTTCTTGCTTAGTCAAAGATCGACTCAAATAGCAATTGACTTTGTCTCCTTCAGGATAAGGTTGCGTTAAACATGCTCCTATTCCATATCCTGAGGCGTCTGTTTGAATGACAAATTCCTTGGTATAATCTGGACATGTAAGAATCGGTGCAGTCACTAAAAGTTCCTTAATCTTAATAAATGCCTTTTCGCAGTCTGGAGTCCAATCGAACTTTTGATTTTTCTTAGTTAGAGCTGTAATCGGAGTTATTATCGCTGAAAAATTCTCTATGAAACGTCTATACCAGGATATTGTACCTACAACTCTACGAACTTCTCTGACAGTTCTTGGCCTCTGGAGCTCTAACATGGCTCTAATTTTATTAGGGTCGACTCGGATGCCTCGGCGGTCCACTACGAATCCTAAATAAGTCATTTCTGGCCTACACAGTTGGTATTTTTCCCAACTTACCGTTATCTTTGCATTCTGTAATCTTCGTAGGACTTCCTCAAGAATTCTAAGATGTTCAGAAAAGCTCTGTGTGACAATTACGAGGTCATCGAGATATACGTACACGTAGGGGTCTAAATCGTTCCCTATGATGCTATCTATGAGTCTTTGCCAAGTTGCAGGTGCATTATGAAGACCAAATGGTAACCGCTTAAATTGGAAGAGACCTCGTCGACAGATGAATGCTGTTAGTGGCTTCGATGATTCTTCCATTGGTACTTGCCAATAAGCGCTTTTGATATCTAAAGTTGACAAGTACTTAGCATCTTTCAATTTGTCAAGTGTCTCGGATACGAGTGGTAAAGGATAACTATCACGCGCCGTCACTGAGTTCAATTTGCGGTAGTCTACACAGAAACGATATTTTTTTGTGTTTTTCTTTTGTACCATTACCACTGGTGAAGCCCATGAACTAC
The DNA here is from genome assembly GCA_963576565.1 of Aspidapion aeneum. Lineage (NCBI taxonomy): Eukaryota > Metazoa > Arthropoda > Insecta > Coleoptera > Brentidae > Aspidapion > Aspidapion aeneum. The sequence goes on from OY755038.1 coordinate 151,117,928, forward strand.
TACTACGTTCTATTACATCCATTTTCAGCATTTCGTCGATCTCGTCATCAATAAGTTTTTGAATGACCGGTGAGACCTTATAAGAACGTTGTCTTATCGGTGCTGCATCTGTTGTAATTTTGTGTTCTACCCTGTCTGTACATCCCAGTGAGTCACCCATAATAGTCTTATATTTAACGACCAATTCCTCTAGTCGTTCTGATTCATAAAGTGTAAGAGTTGTTTGTTGGTCTGATGTTTCTAAAGAACAAATCACATCTTTATTATCGGCAAAGTGCCACTCGTTAGTACTTAAGTTCGGTACTATCCCCATCGAAATCCAAAAATCTAATCCAAAAGTGTGCGGCAACTCAGGAACGACGACGACCTCTATTAACCTAAATTTATCCTGAACTCGCATAGGAAGCTGCACTGTCCCAATACTACTCGTGCTTTGACCATTTGCCACAATACAACTCGTCTTCTTCGTCGTATCAAGTGAAAAACCAAACCTCTCGATGATTGACCAACCATGATTCCCTAAAAAGGTACGTGAAGCCCCGGAATCCAACAAACCTAATAACTTATTTCCGAGCACATCCACTTCTAAATAAGGCCTCTCATCTTTACGGGCATGACTTATCACATAATCTAAAACGTACGTTAGCCTATCGGTCGATGCTTGTTCAGGCTGACTCGAAGGTCGACCGCCTACGAGCGCCTGGGTCCGTTTCCCTGACGATTACAATTACGACATTCTCTTACTGTAACCCCTGCCTGTCCACACGAATAACATTGCTTACCTCTAGAAAATGCGCACCCGATTGCCATGTGCCCTGTTTGGTTGCATCTATAACAAACAACGTCCCTGTTCGCCCTACCAGGTCTAGCACCTTGTGGTGGTTGTCTATCCCTATCATTTTCACTAGACTGACCACTAGCTGGTTGCTGTCTATCCCTATCAGCTCTAGCAGCGAAATTGCTTGCTGGCTGCTGCCTATCTCTGTTAAATCTATCATCAGGAATATTCAAATTCTGTTGATTTGATGTCCCGGCACCTGATATTTGAATTGCATCAACCCCTGTTGGAAAATCGTCAAAATCGCTCTCTACGTCAATGTAGGCCAAGTCAGGTTCAATAGATTGGTTTCTTCTAGGAGTAAAATTCTCCTCCTCTAACCCATATTTCTGGTCTATTCTACGACACAAATCTTTTAAATGTGATAGGCTATTGACCTCAGTAGCAATCAACCCTTTCTTATAAATGTCCGCGATATTTCTGAAGACGATAGCTAATTTCGCCTCTTCAGAAACAGGACAGCCAAGTCTTTGGAAATACGTGTTCATGACAGCAATATAGGTCCCTATAGACTCTCCAGGGCCTTGTTTACGTTTTTGGATCTCCTTCAATAGCTTCTCGCCATATGAAGAAGGAAGATACTCTGCCATGAACCTCTGTTCCAGCTGTTCCCATGTATGAACTTCTCTACGAACATCTTTATAAAAAGTATAGGCTGACTTTTCAAAAAGATCAATGCCTGAGTTCAGTAGAACCTTTTTACTAACTCCTCTAGCCTGACTCAACTCGTCCACTCTCTCAAAAAATGCGGTGACGGAGATTGTACCCCTCTCGCCTGTAAACTTTAAGTTCCACTTATGCGGAGGTACAGGTGCAACATGATATGAAGTACTAGGATCACTTGACATTGGTACTGGCGACGAACAAGAAAATGGTCGTGACTGAGCAATTGGTGCAATGCTACTTTGGAGGGCAGCTAGACTCAAAGGAACGGTAGACGGTTGTTGATAATGAAAAGCTGATGCACGGTCATTCTGAATTAGCATTGGGGGTGGTGCCTGTATTGGGGCTTGAGTTGGGTTCGTAAGCACTTGAATTTGCAATGGAGCAATGACCGACGGTTGGTTTGTGGGCTGTTGAGCTGTTCTTTGTGTGCTCGAGAGCTGCGGTTGCGGGAAATGAGACTGGTTAGGTGTGTTGCCAGCATTTGTCGAGTGGTCTGAGCTTCGACTCGTTGATTGGGTTTCAGATGCTTCATCATCCTCTGAGGTAACGCCAATTCTTAGTAAATCTGTTGCTTGGCTCTGCAGTCTCCCAATCAAACTCAAGGTTTCCGCAACCAGTATGCCTTTGGTTTGACTTTCTTCAAAGTTAGACGGATTCATGTTATTTATCCTGGCCAACACGTGTTCCAACCTTACAGCGATTTTTCTAAACTCTCCCCCTTTGCTCGTACCAGAGAACTTCTCTACCAGCGGTACCAGACTATCAAGCTTCTTCATGCAGCTAAAAGCATCCTGGCCAAATTTAAAGGGATACGGAGGGTATCTCATACTTGTATCAGTCTTTTCTCTTTGCTTAATCAGCATAAGCTGTTGTTTCATTTCTTCCACCGATCCAATGGCTATGCCTCTCCATGTTAACTCATAGATTAATTCGTCCTTGACTAAGTACCTTATGTCAGACAACCGACTCACAGAAACAGCCATGGTGCCTTTTATATATATTAAAACTTTAAACTTTAAAACTCTTAATTATACCTCCCAATTATAAAAACTAAACCACGCAATAACAAACACAAAGTTCACTTTAAACTCACTAGTGAAAATCACTATAAATTTTCTCACAAATGTAGAAAATATAAAACTTAAATACGGGCAGACGCGAACAAAATCGAAGAACACCGGAGCAGTAAGAAAATAAAATTTATTTGCATTTAAAAATGTAATCATAGTTTATATTAAGTATTTGTACAACCAACTATGACGTCCAACCTTGCAGAGAGAAATAACCACTTAAATCCTAAATTAGAATTAACAAGTAGCCACAACAAAAGTTAAAAAAAAATAAAAGAGAGACAAGAGTTTTGGCAGTGTTTAGGTCTTATGTTTCGCTCCTGCGTGAGTAAAACCAAAAAAAATAATTGCGCTTATCCTAGCTGAAATGGATTAAAATTAAAGTTAAGTGATGTTTGTTTACCTCAGCAACCGAATAGGTAAATTTATCCCTAAATGGAACGTACAACAGACTACCTATAACAAAAATCCCAAAGCTGTTGTACACAGTTAATGCTAGGGTATACTCCTGCTATTGCAGAACGGCTCCACAAATAAACTCCAAAAAAAACCCAAATCGCCGTATACAATGATTTTTCTAAAAAGAATAAATCAAAACCCACTTTAACCTGCTTACCTACTCTGAGTTTACACGAAACATGCATTGCTTAAGGTCACATCATCCCTTAATATATAAGTGAACGCAATAAACATCGGCCTGGCCAACACGTGTTCCAACCTTACAGCGATTTTTCTAAACTCTCCCCCTTTGCTCGTACCAGAGAACTTCTCTACCAGCGGTACCAGACTATCAAGCTTCTTCATGCAGCTAAAAGCATCCTGGCCAAATTTAAAGGGATACGGAGGGTATCTCATACTTGTATCAGTCTTTTCTCTTTGCTTAATCAGCATAAGCTGTTGTTTCATTTCTTCCACCGATCCAATGGCTATGCCTCTCCATGTTAACTCATAGATTAATTCGTCCTTGACTAAGTACCTTATGTCAGACAACCGACTCACAGAAACAGCCATGGTGCCTTTTATATATATTAAAACTTTAAACTTTAAAACTCTTAATTATACCTCCCAATTATAAAAACTAAACCACGCAATAACAAACACAAAGTTCACTTTAAACTCACTAGTGAAAATCACTATAAATTTTCTCACAAATGTAGAAAATATAAAACTTAAATACGGGCAGACGCGAACAAAATCGAAGAACACCGGAGCAGTAAGAAAATAAAATTTATTTGCATTTAAAAATGTAATCATAGTTTATATTAAGTATTTGTACAACCAACTATGACGTCCAACCTTGCAGAGAGAAATAACCACTTAAATCCTAAATTAGAATTAACAAGTAGCCACAACAAAAGTTAAAAAAAAATAAAAGAGAGACAAGAGTTTTGGCAGTGTTTAGGTCTTATGTTTCGCTCCTGCGTGAGTAAAACCAAAAAAAATAATTGCGCTTATCCTAGCTGAAATGGATTAAAATTAAAGTTAAGTGATGTTTGTTTACCTCAGCAACCGAATAGGTAAATTTATCCCTAAATGGAACGTACAACAGACTACCTATAACAAAAATCCCAAAGCTGTTGTACACAGTTAATGCTAGGGTATACTCCTGCTATTGCAGAACGGCTCCACAAATAAACTCCAAAAAAAACCCAAATCGCCGTATACAATGATTTTTCTAAAAAGAATAAATCAAAACCCACTTTAACCTGCTTACCTACTCTGAGTTTACACGAAACATGCATTGCTTAAGGTCACATCATCCCTTAATATATAAGTGAACGCAATAAACATCGGAACAGATGTTCATGTTATAGAAATCGTAAAATATGCTCAATTAAAAAAAAATCCGCTCGCTGAAATTGCGTTGAATTAGACTAGTAAGGATGTTGTGTGTAATTAAAAAAAATTTTTTTTTAAAATTACCGATGGTATTAAAAATTTTTATACAAATAACGTCTTGGTAGGACAGCAACTCTCTAATAATCGTTAAAATGAAATTCCCAAAATTTTAAACTAAATTGTTGCAAACCATGGTCAAGAAGACCCTAGGATCGTACCGAAAGGAGTCCAAAAAAAAATTTTTTTTTAATTTTTTGGTGTCGACCACAGTTTTTTTTTAAATTTTTTGGTGTCGACCACAGTAGCCCAATAATCAAAAAAAATTAATTAGTGGCTCACTAAAAATTTCAAAATATTACAAAAAAAAAGTTAAAACAAATGATGATAGGTTGTTAAAACGCGAGGGTTCGAAATGAAATTATATTTTAATTCAGAAAAAAATATATTTAAATAAACTGGTAGAACCATTGTAGGGACAAGGTACTACTATGCACCAAAAAAAATTTTTGCAACAAAAAAAATCAAATTTCCCTTCTTAAAAAAAATTTTTTAAAAAATATTTAAAAAATATTTTCAAAAAAAAATTAAAAATGTTTAAGTGGGGTTGCAGCTCCTATTAGTGAACCTTAAAAAAAATTAAATAAAATCAACACCAGAAAAATCTTATTCGAGTTGTCATGCAACAGTTTTTGTTCTTTTCCTTTAAAGAACAGTTGTCAATTCCCTTTCCTCTCCCAAAACTGTGGCAATGTGAAAAGTAAATGAGCTAGAAAAATTAATTTACTATACAAAAGAAAATGTTGAAAATTAAATTTACTTAAGAATCATAAGGTATAAAAATCGTAATTGAAAAAAAAACCAATCAGTTTAGGAAAAGTAAAAAAATATTTATGTTCCAAAAAAAACAACCGATGTTAGTATATTTGTTTAAAATTATTACTAAAGGAAACAAACAACGTGAGTACTCATTTACTGTCCCACTATAATGATGTGGAGCTAAGTTTTAAACTTTGCACTCAACCCCGTAAAGAATCATCTTGTGTGCCCTTTCAAAAAACAAATATGAAAACAATTTCAAGGTTCACCCATAAGAACGTTACAAAACTAAATCTGCCTACTCAAGTGTTTTTACACACAACCTCTAATCAAAAAAAAAATTACTGCTTAATGCATTCTCAGATCCTTATTCCTGGTGTTCACGAGATATAAAATTAAGTTGGGCCCTTTCCGCAACTATTAGTCAAAGCAAAATTACCAAATGTCCAAGGGCTAATGAGACCCCATCACCTACAAATAATATTTTGAAATGAAACAGTTGGGAATAATCCTGCGTAAAAACCAGACAACAAAAATCAAGAAGCCAAAACTATTACATTAATTTTAAAAGAGCATAATAACCTCCTGGCCCCAAATAAATTTTTGTTATCTCAACAAAACTCGGCCTAAACCCAAAAAAACTTTTTTATTAGACATTTCCCCTATTTCCTAAGTATAATGTCAATAAACCCAAAAACTTGTGATTTCCATTCCAATCCCATCTGGACCCTATATATTTTTCAAACGGTTAAACACCCACAGGCGAAACAATATCTTACTTCAAAGAAAGGGTGAAGATATTTTGAAGCACCCTGTGAAAATAGGACCCTATTATGGAAAATTGTTCAGAGCAGTGTTCTTACTAATTTTTTACCTAAATATATCTAGTTCTCTCATGTGCATGTTACTATTTTAATTCCTATCATAATTAAACAGATCACAAAGTTTGTCTTTCTCCGCGAATCTGCAAGGTCCTGGAAGATGTGAGATTCAGCCTGTAGGCCAAATTTGGATGTATTTTAATTTAGCGAAAACCGAAGTTGCGAAATCCTAAAAAGATTAGCAGGAAGTCCTCGTTCCTCGATTTCTACACTCCGAACAAAACATTTCTTCCATTTCCACCCAGCTCGTGGGAGGAAAACCCCTAATTATTGCAATACAAAAGATACTACTATCATATTATGCATAACAAAAAAAATATATGCCCTCTTCATTGTTTAGTCGCATCAAAGAAAACCTATTGTTTTTAAATTTATTCTTAGGTTGAAATCTTTTTTTTTTAGAAATCAATGATCTTAAATTAATTGTTTAACCTGAACACTTTCCCATTTATTCCACAAAAGTGTATTGTAATTTAAAAATTTGCTTCATTATTTGAGGTCACCAGTATGAAATTATTTTACAATAAAAAAAAATGAAATAAAAAAAATTATTTCCCAATTGTTTACAACTTCCAAGTTTTCATCCCTAAATATCTAGGTACTTTCTCAGTCTAACACCATCCATCGTTATCCAACATAACGCTTTAATTTCAGAAGCAACAAAACGAAGATTAAGTGAAAAAGCTAAGCAAGTAAGTTGGAAGTTGCTTTACAATGGGCGCAGATGTAAGGCCCCTTTAAGTACACGCCACTGTCCTGAACTGCAACCTAACAAAAAACTGAAGACTAGCATATCTGCCGTCAAACAACATTTGGCATGAAATTAAAATAATTTCATATCATACCAGTACCCTCCAAAAACAAAACGTTTTTTACTATAAGACCCAAACACTTAACCAATAAATCTTGTTATTTAAAATTATGATTCGGAAGTAAAAAGATTTATTTATTCCTGCCTGATCAACTAACACAAAAAAAGTTCACCCTTTTGTAACTCAAGAAGTTCCCGTTTGGTCCCCTAAAAAAAATATTACCTATTTGGTCACCCTTTAAAACTACGACCACTATACAAACCGTTTTTGACCAAAACAAGAATTCTAGAAGTTATGTTTACCGAAAAAATTAATCTTTTTAAGAAAAATTACATTGTCTAAAAAAAAAGTTGTAAAATTTTGAAATATTTTTACCAATTACCACCGCCTAGTATTTATATTTAGTTGAAAGTCTCTCTTAAATTCACTGACCAATTTTCCGGCCTCAAAATGACATTACTTAAAAAAATTACTGAACTTTACAAGTGAACTAAAAAAATTTAAAAAAACTTATATCTATATCTGTCTCAGCTAAACATTTCTTTTGTGGTATTATATCTAGTTGGGCTTCAAATTCATCTTCTCTGTATTCAATCCGGAGCAGGCAAAACTTCTCAAGGCTCAAACATAAATGTTTGCTCTCCATTGGCCATGACCAAGCTATGACCTGAACGCAGAAAAAAATACAGAAAAAAGTAATTGTGAACCAGAAAAACTTTAATTGATAGAAATACCCGTAGGTCATTTTTAAAAAATGCACTCCAAAGCCCAACGCTGTATTTTCTACCAAAAATTAATTTGACCAGTCACGAAACCACAACTAGACAACTAAACTGGCAACCAAAGACCTAAAAAATTGTCTTTCAAAAAAAATACCCCAAAAAAAAATGCCAACTGGACCTCTGGCGTTGATCTTCAGCCAATATGTCGCTCTAGGATTTTAGCCTTGTGTTTCCTAACCTCCCGAGCCGACACTAGTAGTAGTACCCTCCTCTGACCCGATGTAACTGAGTGACGTAAGTTCTTAATTGTCCTCAACAGTTACCACCAAAAAACAAGAAAAGAAAATGACAAAGCAAAATAAACTCATTTTCCTTTTCTTTTATTACTAATTAATACTTTCAACTAAACAAAGCTACCAGCTGTTAAGCTATATTTACTTTAAAACAACCTAGCCAAGAAACATTTGTGTGAAACCCTGTAAAAATATTCCAAATACCAAGTGGTGATATCCCACAAAAAATTAAAATCACCAAAAAAAAATAACTTGTTGACCTAAATAAATTGACTGCACTAAAAAATAATCGGTGAAACAATTTCTATCTTATCACAAGCAGGAAATAATAACATATTAGTAGTAGGCAACCTGCAAAAAAATTGTTAGAAAAAAACACACTACTTCTGGCATATTTAAACCTAAAAGACTATGTCTGGAGGTCCATCCACCTATAAATCAACAAAAAAAAAATTGAAGTAAATTTACATTGTTGTATTTATTTTTCTTTAAAAAATTAAAACATGTTTTTCCTACAAAAAAAACTTTAAAGAATTAAGAACATGATTTGGACGCTGCTGAATAAAAACTCCCATGCTCTCTATCCACTTATTCTTCCTTAATAAATAAAAATGAATATTTTATTTTCCAAGAAAAAAACTTGTGAAGATAAGCCAACAAAAAACTATGAGATTTACTAAAACAACAAAACGAGTTCCAAATCAACGCTCAAATATTACCAAAAAATATTTAAAAAGTGTTATTTCCGAAAATCAATGATCTTGTTTTTCATAAAAAAAATTGATTGGTTATCAAACACACCGACAGCCACTGAAAGCCTTTAACCTGGCTTTCGCTGTAACACAGAAAAAAATAAAAAAAAATTTAAAAAAAAAAAAATTCAAAATACTTTTTTCCAAATTTAAAAAAATCAAAAAAAAATTACATCAGATGTTAAAAAACTAGCCAAAACACACGTAGGGCGCCAATTTGTGGCCTATTAAAATGCACTGGATGCCATTTGTGGCAGCTTAAAGACGTTGCTGCCATTTTGTGACACTGTAATTAGAATATAACAATTTGCCAACTTGTGACACCACAAAAACCACTGAATAATTAAACAAATATCTGGAAGCAGAACTGTATTTTCCAGCTAGGTAAAACATTGATATGCCCGGTAACTTTTATACAGTGGAGAAGGGGGGGTTCAGAAATAAGGAAGTTTTAAGTGCGCCACATTATTTAATACCAATGTTTTACAAAGAAGTTCTTAAATAAAATACAGTTCAACCCAAACGTTGTAGCCAAACAATGAAACTCCACCTACTTCCGAGGCCTCCAGAATATTTGTGTAATTAAAAAAAAACAAAAAAAAATTGACTAGTAAACAAAATAATACTATAAACTAGAAGCACTTTACAGGTAGATGGACTCCTTTAACAGGTCATAGTGTACCTACATCTGAGTCAGTAGTGTGAGACTCAATTATATAAATGATTGTTTAAAAAAAATATATATATACTTCCAAAATTATTCCGTCATAGGGGAGATCTGGACCAAATATCCGCTGTCATCATTTTACGCTAGGTAGAATGAGACAGACAGCAACCCAGTCCGAGATCTACCCCATGAGGTAAAACAGTGTAAAGAAACCGCTAAAACATGTAATCTCATCTCTCTTTTGTCTCCGCAAAGTTGGTCATTGGGTTGTACAAATAACGCAAAGATTTAGTTCATCTTGTTTATTTTAAAAGGTAAAACTGGAGTATTACGAAAAACATGAAATAAAAAAAAAATGAATGAAATGTAGTGGAACAAGTCAGGGCCTAAGTAGCAAGACACTCCAAGTTTCACAAGAGAAATTGTCTTAAATAAATGAAATGAAGGAAAACTTAGTAAATACACCGCAAAATTGTGGTTATGACGTCATACCGTTACCTTGCGTTTACAAGAGTGTTAAAATTAAGCTATGCAAAATTATATATGGAAAGGTTATGTCTAAATTATATTGTGAAAATTATATATGAGAAAAAATTATAGTTAAGGCTTGCTCCTACCTTGGTCCTTGATTATTTTGTGTATATTTTATTTTGTAAACCTGGAAGTGGTGTACTCAGCCATTCCTCACTGCTACTTCGGGTCTCGTTCTGCCCGCGTCTCCCCTGCTGATTAACTAGCACATGGTACTAGGGCAGCACATGGTTTCAAAAGTTGTGGGATCCTTGCTCGAGCGTAGAAACCCTTTCCCAGGGTTACAACTGGCTCGTCCGGCTTCCCACCAGCGTCCAGCACAGCTATCGATGGAATGGACAGGGCGCTGCTCTTTCCGTAGAAATGGCGTAGGCCGACTTAAATCCCCTTCAAAAGGGTGCGAGCGTCACTTTAGGATTCGCCTAAACACGACGGACTCACTATTATACCATCTTGGGTATAATTTGCAACTACTGCAATGCCAATAACCACAAAACAATGGCGACACCACAAGACGGCCACCAGCCCAGGCAAAATTCTTTAGGAAGAGAGACAAAGCACTTTGTCGAGAGCACAAAAATATGAAGCCACCGGAAACCGTTCGTAGATTTGGTGGGGAGTGGGGACAGTAAAACGCAATAGTACCAACCTAATCTTCCCGGTTAAATTCAAATAAAGGATGCAAACCTATTTATAAAAAAAACTTTTTCGCCAAAAAATCTCTACCTTCGGTGGCAAGACTGGAAGAAAAACCCGCGGTTTTCAAACTAACCAATGAGGAAATACACCAATAGTTCCATACCGGTATATAGGGGCCAGCACCGTCCAAGGGAATAGAAAGTACGTAAAACGCGCATTGAGGTGTTGTCGGATCTATTTCCACGGTTGAAATTTTTATAACAAGGCCATCGAGACACCCTCGATACATAGGCCGAACATTTGCCTACCAGACCCCCGCCAACATATCAAGTAGAAGGAAAATAACCAGACGGACTATAAGAAGCTCAGCATTGAAACCATCAACTGTAAAATCAATTACTGGAGATCAGAGCTTACATCAAACCCAGGAATATTCGAACACTCAACCAATTCCCATATGAGTAAAGCTATACTGAGTGTAGAATTTAGTTGTATTTTATTTACAGTCTTAGTCAAAAGTTTCCTTTGCTCTTTATAAATGTTTTCTCTAATATTCATCTGGTTTAACGCCATTTTTGTAAAACATTTCTACAGTAATAAAGTTGTTTCTGAACCTGAACCTAAAAATACACACTGAACTACTGCTTAAACTCGGCACCAGAGTGTTCAGATGTTAACTCACACGATTTCGTTTATTCTTTTAGTCTTGGTTTTTATCCCTCGTTTATCTCCCATTTACAAAAGTGCATAACTCGTATTTATTTTATCTTCTCCTCATCAAATTAATAAAGATATCAAAGGGGCGGAGCCTCGGTTGTTCCTGGTCGACCCAAATATGTTTTCGTACTATCAAAACTAGTTAATCCGTGAAGGATGTGAGGTTCGGATTGTCCCAATATCCTCGAAAATAAACGTAAGGGAATGAAATGTTCATCTAAATGTTTCCTTCCTGTTACTGAAACCATTTGTGATGCGGCAACGCCGCTACTCCCCAGCTGTTTATTCTCGTGAACGACAAAGCAATCACAAAATTCCACAGATAAAAACAAAACAATCAAAAGTTTTTATGTGTTTTTCCCGAAACCTGTGATCTTAAATTCCAATTACGATGTCCAGATAATGCGATGTGCGTAGTGTCCACAGTAATTCGATGCGATGCCTCCTTTTAAGGTAACTTCCTAGACACTATATAACCTCCAAACCTAGCTCTATAAAATACCCTTAATTTGTGTACAGAAAGACGAGTCAAAGAGCCTTGATTATTTACCTAAATAAACAAATATGTAACGTTGTCTTAAACGTAAAAATGACACGTTACACTGCAATCCATGAGACGACCAGGATGTCTCCTTTCTTTGTTAATTTTGGTAGAAATATGTGTCTGTCAGGAAAAGATTACTCCAACCCAGTTTTGTTATCTGAAGAGAATGGTGTACAAACTGCAGCTGAAAGTAAGAACGAAGGTTTCCGGAAGCTCTATGCTGATGTTAAGAGAAGGTTAGAGGTGGCAGGAGAGAAAAACGTAGTTCAGTATAATTTGCGTACAAGGGTACCCAACTTTGTTGTAGGTCAGCGTGTTTGGAAGAATTATGTGTTGTCAGATGCTGCGAAGTTTTTCTCGAAGAAGTTAGCACCGAAATTCGTTGGTCCTTATGTGATTAGGAATAAAATTTCTCCATGGATATTTGAGCTTCAGGAACCATCGGGTAAAGTACTACCAGGGAGCTGGCATGCCAAAGACCTTAAGTCGGCAGCGGACCTCTCCGATTAACCTTTTTAGGTTAATCGTCTTGAAGTTGGGGGGGGATTATGTAACGTGTCATTTTTACGTTTAAGGCAACGTTACATATTTGTTTATTTAGGTAAATAATCAAGGCTCTTTGACTCGTCTTTCTGTACACAAATTAAGGGTATTTTATAGAGCTAGATTTGGAGGTTATATAGTGTCTAGGAAGTTACCTTAAAAGGAGGCATTCCATCAAATTACTGTGGACACTACGCACATCGCATTATCTGGACATCGTAATTGGAATTTAAGATCACAGTTCTTTAAAAATCACATAAAAACTTTCGATTGTTTTGTTTATCTGCACTTCGTAATTCTCTTTGACGTTTATGAAATTAAACAGCTGGGGAATGGCGGCGTTGCCGCATCCCAAATGGTTTCAGTAACAGGGAGGAAACATTTAGATGAACAGTTCATTCGCTTATGTTTATTTTCGAGGATATTGGGACAATCCGAACCCCATATCCTTCACGGATTAGCTAGTTTTGATAGCACGAAAACATATTTAGGTTCACGGTTTGACCAGTAACAACCGAGGCTCCGCCCACTTTGATATCTTTATTAATTTGATAGGGAAAGGATAAAATAAATACGAGTTACGCACTTTTGTAAATGGGAGATAAACGAGGGATAAAAACCAAGACTAAAAGAATAAACGAAATCGTGTGAGTTAACATCTGAACACTCTTGTGCCGAGTTTAAGCAGTAGTTCAGTGTGTATTTTTAGGTTCAGGTTCAGAAACAACTTTATTACTGTAGAAATGTTTTACAAAAATGGCGTCAAACCATATGAATCTTAGAGAAAACATTTATAAAGAGCAAAGGAAACTTTTGACTAAGACTGTAACTAAAATACAACTAAATTCTACACTCAGTATAGCTTTACTCATATGGGAATTGGTTGAGTGTTCGAATATTCCTGGGTTTGATGCATGCCCTGATCTTCAGTAATTGATTTTACAGTTGATGGTTTCAATGCTGAGCTTCTTACAGTCCGTCTGGTTATCCTTCTCCTACTTGATATGTTGGCGGGGGTCCGGTAGGCAAATGTTCGGTCTATGTATGGAGGGTGTCTCGACTTCCTTGTTATAAAAATTTCAACCGTGGAAATAGATCCGACAACACCTCAAGGTGCGTTTTACGTATTTTTCAATATCCCCTTGGACGGTGCTGCCCCCTATATACCGGTACGAAACTATTCATGTATTTCCTCATTGGTTAGTTTGAAAACCGCGGGTACTTTTCCTCCACTGTTGCAAACCGAAGTTAGAGATTTTTTGGCGAAAAAGTTTTTTTTATAAATAGGTTTGCATCCTTTATTTGAATTTAACCGGGAATTAGGTTGGTATTGCGGTTTTACTGTCCCCACCAGATCTACGAACGGTTTCCGGTGGCTTCATTATTTTGGTATTCTCGACGGAGTGCCTGGTCTCTTGCTAACGAATTTTGGCTGGGTCGACAACAGTTTCTGGGATCGCCTTTGTTTTTGGTTATTGGCACTGCAGCGATTGTAGGAGATATCCCAGAAATTGTAGAAGTGAGTCCGTCGTGTTTTAGGCGAATCTAGAGTGACGCTCACACCCTTTTGAAGGGGATTTAAGTCGGCCTACGCCATTTGTACGGGAAAGAGCAGTGGTAAGTTCGATTTTATTTTTTTCATTTTTTTTATTATTTGAGGACTCTTCAAGATAATATTTGCCTCCCAAATTGTAATTATTTTTCGTGTAAAATGTACTTTTTCGACAAGAGACATGGGAAATTTTTGGAGTTTTTTATTTTTTTTCAAGACCACGTTTTTGGATAAAAACTATATATTGTTTTTCTCCTTTGCCTACAGCCCTGTTAGTTCCATCGACGGGACAGTTGGGCTGGACGCTGGTGTGAAGCCAGGTGTAGCCAGTTGTAACCCTGGGAAAGGTACGTTAGGGTTATTTTAGTTCATCTGTTTAAATCTACTTTATTTTATTGAGTCGACATGGGGTTCTCGATTTAAGTTACTCGGTGTAGGGAAACTTCGTGCAAAATTGACGAATTCCAGGAAACTGAAACATTTCATTTTCCACAGGGTTTTTACGCTCGGGGCAAGGAACCAACAACATTTTGACCACCAGGTGCTGCCCTAGCGTGATGTGCTAGGCGGGCATTAGGGGAGGCGCGGGCAAACCAAGAACAGCAGTAGCAGGAGTATGTCGGAAAACCAACAACACTTCCAGGTTTACCAAATAAAACACCAAGAATTATTAAATAATTGAAGGGCCAAGGTAGGAGCAAGCCTTAACTATAATTTGTTTCATATATAATTTTCACAATATCATTTAGACATAATCTTCCATGTATAATTTTGCACAGTTTAATTTTAACACTTCTTGTGAACGCAAGATAAAGGTATGACGTCATGACCACAATTTTGCGGCATAACTTCCATTTAAATTGTACTGTACCTTTGAAAGAGTTTGTTTCAACTTGGTTTCATCTTTATTTTTTTTGATAATTTTCCTTTTTTTTTACCCCATATTCGAAATACACAAGATGAACTAAATTTTTGTGTTATTTGTACAATCCCAATGACCAACTTTGCAGAGACAAAAAGAGAGATGAGGTTATATTTTTTTAGCGGTTTCCTTACATTGTTCTACTTCATGGGGTGGATCTCGGACTGGGTTGCTGCCTGTCTCATTCTACCCAACGTAGAATGATGACAGCAGATATTTGGTCCCGATCTCCCCTATGATCGGAATAATTTGGAAGTATATATATTTCTTTTTTTTTAATCGATTATATAACTGAGTCTCACACAACTGACTCAGATGTAGGTACACTATGACCTGTTAAAGGAGTCCATCTACCTGTAAAGTGCTTCTAGTTTTGTCATCTTAATTCAATCTTGTAGAATTTTATTTTGTCTATTAGTCAATTTTTTTTTTGGTTTTTTAATTACACAAATACTCTGGAAGCCTCGGAAGTAGGTAGAATTTCATTGTTTGGCTACAACGTTTGGGTTGAACTGTATTTTATTTAAGATCTTCTTTGTAAAACATTGGTATTAAATAATGTGGCGCACTTAAAATTTCCTTATTTCTGAACCCCCCCTTCTCCACTGTATAAAAGTTACCGGGCATATCAATGTTTTACCTAGCTGGAAAATACAGTTCTGCTTCCAGATATTTGTTTAATTATTCAGTGGGTTTTTTGTGTCACAAATTGGCAAATTGTTATTATTCTAAATATAGTGTCACAAAATGGCGGCAACGTCTTTAAGCTGCCACAAATGTCACCCAACGCATTTTAATAGGGCACACCTATTATCATACTTCAAGTGAAGCCATAATAATAATTAGCCTTAAAAACAGTTTTTTTGTGAATATCTGAGAAACTAAAGCTCCCACGAAGTTTTTGATTATAACACGAATTATTGAGCAAAATGTTAGTCCACGGTTAGAAAAACGTTAAATGCAATGGACTGTATAAATTTTAATTGATGATAGCCCGAACAAACATAAATATTGATATGAATTACGAAATAATCAAAATGTCCATAGGTAAAATATTGTTGGCACACAACGGTAATCAGAGACAAATGCACTCACCAGTTTTGCAGCCAAATTCTCCACTTCCAAGGGGCCCCTGATGGATCTAATGATGTCACCACGTAGCTGAAGGGTTGAAGTTTCTAGTTCTATGCTTCAGTACACAAAAATCGAGCACTTTCAGGTGTAGATATTTGAAATAGTTGGAGAACGAAATTAACACGCCTTTTTCTCTAGGCGATTGACAAGGATCTCTCTGGTTGTTGGTGCGCATGTCCAAATACGCGGAATGCGCTTTGTCCTTCATACAGTTGTGTGTTTTTAATAATATATATAAACAACCGCGAAATTTAGCGGGAGCTAACATAACTGCCCTCCAAAACACACAAATTTAGAATCTCAACCGGACAGATATAGATATAAGAAAAAGAATCGACCGATAAATATAAATGAATGAAAACAGATAAGTATCGTAAGTTTATTTAGATATAACGAAATCCCGAAAAAAGGCAAAACAAACAAACAAAAAATTCAAAAAAAATTAAAAATAAAAAAACCTATTGTAATACCCGGTAAAAGGTAGAAAATTAAAATTACTTTTAATTTGGCAAGAGGCACAGTTTTACAACTGGCCGCTTATAAACACCAGTAACCGTTTGTACCGTCGCAACACGCACCTGACCGTCCCCGCCGGGATGCAGTTCGATGACCCGACCGACCGGCCATTTCAAAGGCGTTTGAATTTGATCACTTGTTATGATAACCAAATCATTTAATTTGATATTTGGGGACGAATCAGCCCACTTGTGTCGCTGTTGTAGCGTATGCAAATACTCTATAGAATACCGTTTCCAAAAATCATTATGTAGTTTTTGGATTAGTTGCCATCTCGAGAGCCGATTTAGGGGAACCTCGGACAAATCTGACTCCGGAATTTCTGAATTAAGGGGTTCAAGTGTCAAAAAATGCCCAGGGGTAAGAGGTTGAAGATCGTGTGGGTCTGAAGAGGCAGGAGATAAAGGGCGACTATTAAGTACGGCTTCTATGCGACAGGCAAGGGTGGACATCTCCATGATAGACAACTTCTGGTCGCCGACAACTCGTACAAAGTGAGTTTTAAAACTTTTGACGCCAGCTTCTGCCAGGCCATTGAAATGTGGACTGAGAGGAGGTCCCAGATGCCAACGAATAGAAAGTCTGGTGGCAGCACTTCTTGCGTAATCCAGTAATTGGTTACGAAACCCTATAAAATTACTGCCTTGATCTGACCAGCATTGCGTCACGCTTCCGCGTCTGGAAATGAATCGATGGAATGCACCTACGAACCCTTCGGTGGACAGTTCCATGGTTAATTCCAAATGCACGCAATGTGTGGCCGTACAGACAAACACACAGACATACGATTTGAAAGCTTTACAACCACGGTAACGATGAGGAATCACAAAGAAAGGTCCACAAAAGTCGATAGCTACACTCGAAAAAGGTTTTAGTTGATTAATTCGATGAGCGGGAAGTGAACTCATTATGGGCGGTCTATAGGGTTTAGGGTTGATTCTAAAACATTGCAAGCACTTGGATATGGTTCTTTGAATTGCCCGTCTGGCAGATAATATCCAAAATTGCTGTAAAAGCAGATTATGTAATGTTTTAAACCCAGGATGAGCGGACTCGATAAGAAGAGTAGTTAAACGATGGTCACTCGAAAGTAAGACGGGGTGTTTTGCAGAATAAGACAAAAGGTCAGATTTTTGTAATCTGCCACCGACTCTAATGATATTATTCTCATCAAGAAAAGGTGAAAGTTTTCGCAAAGGTTTCGGTATTGGTTTATCCTTAGATAACGCGGAAAAAAGCTCAGAAAAACAAGAACCTTGCACACGTTTGATAAGAAGGTGTAACGCACTTTGCATCTCACCGGTGGTAGGAAAAACAATATTCTCAAAAATAACTTTTTGGTCCGGCGGCTTAGTGGGTTTTTGATAGGAATGGTTTTGAAAAAGGTTAACTATTCGAAGGACATAACAAATGATACGTTGAATTTTTGATATAGAGGAATATTTGATAAGAAGCTGATCTAAGAAGTTGACATCAATTATCGCATTGCAACAGACTTTTGGCTTTTCCTCCAGATTAATATCTCCGAAATCAATCGGCATTTTTGGTTTATGAAAATCGGGCCATTCGTTTTCGGGAGACCACAAAAACGACGGTGCGTTCCACCACATGTCATGTGACATGAGCTGTGAAGGGGTGGCCCCTCGTGACGCAATATCGGCTGCATTCAAAGCAGAAGGAATGTAGCGCCACGAGTTTGAGGGAATGATTTCTTGGATTCTACTGACTCGATTTCCAACAAAGGTTTGCCAGCGATTAGGAGGGGATGAAAGCCAGTGCAATACGACTTGCGAATCGCAGAAAGTAACGATATTTGTAAAAGTTATTTTTCCTTCATAGCTAGATAAAACGAAGTCAATTAATTCGCTTAAAAGAAATGCGCCTAGGAGTTCTAGCCTAGCCAAAGTTTGTGACTTTATAGGCGCGACCCTAGATTTTGCAGATATGAGAGAAACAGATATATTGTTTTCCTCTTCTACACGAAAATATACGACGCCTGCGTAGCCTCGAATTGAAGCGTCACAGAAGCCGATGATTTGACAGGTATTGGTTTTTGACAGTTTGATTTGTCGGGGTTTTTTTTTTATTATTTTTTTTTTTTATTTGTCAAACACACTGTGTTTTTTTTTATTACAATCTAGTCAGTAAGACTAATTAGCAATTTTGTTTTAACTTAATTTACTAGAAAAGTCAGATTTAAACTTAGGGTTCACTCAACAGTTCTCCCCGCTTTGTTTAGTCTGTAACTCACAATTGTGTTGTGTTTATAGCATTATTTTGTTTTATGTGTAATTCACTTAGTTTACTAGCTCAAACGGCTTCACTCTTTTTAGTCGTCGAACTAGCATAGTATTGTCTAGAAGCTGAATTGCTTCCACATTCACATGCCGATGGAGTCTATCTTCATGGCTTTTTGCGTACTTTTTTATAGTCTCTGCTACAGTTTCGATTTTTAGATCTCGATGAAGGTCACTATTTCGAACGTACCAAGGTGCATTCACAATGTTTCTTAATACTTTATTTTGAAATCTCTGTACAACCAGAATGTTACTCTCTTTAGCACAACCCCATAGTTGAATACCATATGTCCATACTGGTTTCAGTATTTGTCTATAAAGCAGTAACTTATTATGAATTGTTAAATTGGACTTCCTTCCAATTAGCCAGTTTATTTTTCTATACCTTATCTCAAGTTCTTCTTTTTTTTTCTTAACATGTGCTTTCCAGCGCAATTTGGTATCAAGTGTCATACCTAGATATTTTGCCTGATTCGAATATGGTACTGGAATGTTGTTAATTGTTATTTGTATGTGATTTATATTTTTGTTTGTAAAATCAACATGAATTGATTTGGTTTCATTTAATTTTATTCGTCACTTTGTGGTCCAACTGTGAATTTGGGTGACTGCATCCTGAAGTTTCTCTATGCATTTTTCAATAGATTTTTCTACCGTCAATAAACCAGTATCATCGGCAAATGTTGCTAAGTGACAATTTTCTGGCTTTGGGATATCACAAGTGAATAATAAGTATAGATAAGGGCCTAGTACGCTACCCTGGGGCACGCCTGCTTGAATTTCTCTTAAATTTGAGTATGAGTCTTCCTGTTTTACTCTAAAATGTCTATCAGATATGTATGATTCCAAAATATCCGAATACTGTTTTGGCAGAAACCTTTTTAGTTTAAAATTAAGGCCTTCATGCCACACTTTGTCAAATGCTTGTGCTACATCTAGAAAAACTGCAGAACAAACTTTTCCCTCTTCTAGTGCTTTTTCTATTATATTAGTAATTCTGTGTACTTGATCTATCGTGGAATGCTTGTCTCGAAAACCAAATTGATGAGATGGAATAATTTCTTGTCTTTCTATGATGGGTTTTATTCTTTTAAGCAATAATTTTTCATAGAGCTTGGATATAATTGGCAGCAAAGATATTGGCCTGTAAGATGACACGTCATGGAGTGGTTTTCCCGGTTTTGGAATCATGATAACTTCTGCAACTTTCCACAGTTTAGGTACGTACCTAAGCCTAAAAGACGCATTAATTAGGTTGCATAGTTTTACGATAGCTTTTCTGTGGAGTTGTTTTATGACTACCCCGTTAATAAGATCATACCCTGGGGCTTTTTTCGAATTAATATTTTTGATTTCTGTTAATATTTCTTTTGGTGATGTAAGCTTAATATGGTTCTCGATTTGATGGGGTTCATTTAAATGAAAGTGTTCATCTGGTGCTTCGTGGGGCTGAAATGTTTTTTCTAAATGACTTGCAAAAATATCTGCTTTTTCTTCGTTACTCCTTGCCCACTGGTTGTTAGATTTTCGTATGGGTGGAATTTGGATAATTGGTCTTTTAAAATCTTTGGTTGCTTTCCAAAGGGAATAGTCGGTATTTTTATCATCTGTAAGCTCATTAAGAAAATGGTTAATAGATTCATTTTTTATTACTAGAATTTCTCGCCTAATGCGCTGCGTCATGTTGTTGAGATTTGTTTTGTCCCGAGGATCACGGCTTTGTTGCCACTTTCTTCTTAGTTTCCTTTTTTCCAATATAAGGTCTCTAATTTCCTTTGGATAGTTTTTTCCCTTAAAAATTCTCTTTGGTTTTGGACTGTTTTCCCAAGCTGCTTGTTGAATATTTGTAACAAAATAATCAACTTCTTTATCGATTTGTTCTGGCGTTTGCAATGGTACTGATAGGTTTATTTTTTCTGACAGACTTTGTTTAAAACTAATCCAGTCAGTCAGTTTATTAACTAGTGAGATATTTGCTTCTTTCTTTATTATGTTTTTACTAAGAGTTAGAATAATAGGTGAATGATCTGAGTGTAAATCAAAACTTTCTTCTGTCGGGGTAATTGAAAATTGGAAAGAAGCGGGAATTCAGAACGAAGTTTGTTCCAAGAGTCGATGATAGAAGAATCTGGTTCTTCGTCCCAGCCTATTTTCGATATCCACAACTGTTGCAAAATAAATTTTGCTTGTAGCAACAAGGGACAAAGAAAACCTAAGGGATCGAAGATTGTCCCTATGATAGATAAAATAGAACGTTTGGTTGGGGGTTTGTCCTTCATTCGGCATTGATAAGAAAAAATGTCGTTCTTTGGATGCCATTGAAGTCTTAAACTTTGATAAAGTGGGGTTCCTCCTTGTCGAAAGAGAGAGGCATTTGACGATCGGACTCTGGCAATGTTGCCAATAAGTCAGGACAATTGCTTGCCCATTTTTTAAGTTCAAATCCTCCCGACTTCAACAAATCATTGAGTTCTGTTTGAAGGGAGAGAGCTTCAGAAAGCGAAGGGCTAGTTCCCAAGATATCGTCGATATAGATTGACGTTTTTAGAACAGTACTAGCCATAGGAAAACGTTCCTTTTCTCTCTCTGCCAGCTCATTTAAGGTACGCATGGCTAGTAAAGGTGAGCATGTCATGCCAAAAGTGACAGTAGAAAGTTCCCACACTGAAAGTGGGTCCTGTGGAGAAAACCTCCACAATATCCTTTGATAAGGACGGTGATAAGGATTGATAAGGACTTGACGGAACATCTGTTTGATGTCAGCAATGTAGGCAATAGGATTAAGACGAAACGTAAGGAGTAAAGAAGCAATATCCTTTTGAAGTTTCGGTCCAGATAACAATGTGTCATTGACTAATATTTTTTGGGGTGACTGCCGAACAATCCCAGACTACCCTTAATTTTGTACTTAAGCTTTCCGGCTTTAGTACGCAATGATGTGCTAAAAAACACGATACGTCGACCTTTGGTTGACTAGATAAAACTAAACTCATATGATTAGAATCGATATAGTCTTGCATGAAACTTGAAAAGGCAGTGTACAGATCAGGATTTTTGATTAATCTATTTTCTAGAAGTAAAAATCTACGATAAGCTTGCGGATAAGTATTTCCTAGGTCAGGGTTTATTTTATCTTTAACCGGAAGATCTACCATGAATCTACCGCTCGGTTGCCGTACTACACTAGCAGTAAAAATTGATTCTGCCTGTTTTTCTTCCTTTGATAAGATTTGTTTTTTAGGCAAATGTTCGATTTCCCAAAACCTAGGGAGAATGACCTCTAAAGGAGGTGAATGACTCGTTAAAAAACAACTGGTTCGTTCCGTAAGACTACCTACTTCGTCAACCTTTCCCATGACGACCCAGCCAAAGATAGTTTCAAGGGCTGAAGGCTGCCCTACCTGTCCAAGAACCCTGCCCTCCTTGAATATCTGTGCGAATAGCTCGCAACCAATAACCAGGTCCACAGGTCTAGATTTGAAATAAGATGGGTCGGCAAGTTTAAGGTTTTGCAAGTGTTTCCACTGATTATCGTTCAAAGAGAATGTAGGCATATTGGAACATAGTTGTGGAACAACAATTGCTTCGAAATTAAGTAAAGGAGTGACTTGTCCTTGTGGCTTAATGTGACATTGAACGAGCCCTTTGGAAGTGAAAGAAGACATCTGAGTTAATCCGAATATTTCAGTGGTGTAACTTCGCCTAGCTGAATACACTTTTCACTGATGAATCCTGTCTGTGATCCAGAATCAAGCAGTGCCCTTACAGGTTGAAAATTTCCGCAACCGTCCATAACATCTATTATGGCGGTGCATAAAAGAAAGGTACCTGAAGGTCCTGAGGCATTTAATGACACATGAAGATTATTGACAGGTGGTGTGTGAATGACAGGACTAGTATCTTGGCTTCCAGACTCTTGATTAGTTTCTAAGATATGAATTAAAGTGTGGTGCCTTTTACTATTGCAAGTCCTGCATGAATATTTTGATTTGCACGTATCTACATCATGCAAGGGATGAAAACACGCTAGACATAATTTTTTCTGTTTGACGAAAGATAGACGATTGATAGGTGAGAGATCAAGAAATGTTTGACATTTCGAAAGCACGTACTTGAATTAGTTGAGGTGCCAGCCAGTCCTATAAAAGGCGAATTGGATGATTTATAGGTAGGCTTTTGCCCAAACTGATTTCGCATAGAATTTGAATTTTGATAGGTAGGCTTTTGCCCAGACTGATTTTGCATAGAATTTGATTTTTGATATATAGGCACCTTTTTGGGTGCTGTTGATTGAGGAAGTGATTCCAAAACTTTACATCTTTTTTCTAGAAATTGAAAAAGTGACTGAAAAGTGGGAATTTCGGTATTAGTATTGGCGTGACTCATTTCGAAATTTGAACGCGTTGGAATATCCAATTTTTCTAATAAAATGAAAAAAATAATAAAGTCCCAACTGTCGACGTCAAAGCTAAGTGATTTTAAAATTTCTAGGGATTCAGAAAAGGTGTCAATTAAATTACGTAATTCTTTAGCTGACTCGTTTTTTAAGGTGGAGTTCATAATTGAGCTTAAAGCATCATTTGCGAGGTCTCGCTTGTTTTGATATCTATTGACTAATTTATCATAAGCAATTTTATAATTTTGATCAGATAAGCTAATCCCTGATATCAATTTTAAAGGCTCATCCTCGAGATATGAAAATAAATATTGAAGTTTTCGAACGTTACTTAGACTTTGATTTTGATCTATAATGTTATTAAAAAGATCGAAAAAGCTTGGCCATAATTTTTTATCACCTCGGAATATGGGAATACCTAACTCTTTGAGTTTAGGAGTTTCAGATTCGTTTTGTCGAACATATGATCCCGAAAAGGATGGGGCCTCAACCGGAAATATTTTAGAGTAAACCCCCTTACACGCATAAAAATATTTACGAGCTTCTGAAAGGATCGCATCCTGCGTTTTAAACTCCTCATCGTCCGAGTCGTCTATCAACATAATGACGTCATTATGCGCCAGCATGCATTTATCGAAGGTTTCATCCAAATCGGAATACCTCACTTGAAACTCGTTTCTCGCTCTTTCATCCTTTTCCGCGGTCTTTGACAACACATAACACTCGGTGATCGCAGATAAAAAACCCTTGCGTTTTAGTACGGCTTTTTTGACAGACATGATTTTACCTTTGAAATGACGAAATTGTCGGTAAATATACAATTAACGCTAAATTAATGCTTCTGAAATAGAAAAATGACGAATTGTCGAAAATATGCACTAATTTATCGCAATTGATGAAAATTGTTTTAAATATCGAAATGATATGGTACACCACTGAACTTTTGTTTTGTTTGTTTTGATTCCTACTCGCTTTGTTTACTGAATGACCACGCTCTAGACACGTGTCCTGCACAAACCACACCGACGACTTTCTCGACTCGATTCAAGGCCACCTTGTTTGGCTTGGCCACAGATTAGGTAAATAAGTGGCTTGGCATGAAAATAATTATTAATACCGTCGTATGGATTTATTATAAATAATTCGGCTCGCAAGGAACACTTTATGTTAGTCCACGGTTAGAAAAACGTTAAATGCAATGGACTGTATAAATTTTAATTGATGATAGCGCGAACAAACATCAATATTGATATGAATTACGAAATAATCAAAATGTCCATAGGTAAAATATTGTTGGCACACAACGGTAATCAGAGACAAATGCACTCACCAGTTTTGCAGCCAAATTCTCCACTTCCAAGGGGCCCCTGATGGATCTAATGATGTCACCACGTAGCTGAAGGGTTGAAGTTTCTAGTTCTATGCTTCAGTACACAAAAATCGAGCACTTTCAGGTGTAGATATTTGAAATAGTTGGAGAAGGAAATTAACACGCCTTTTTCTCTAGGCGATTGACAAGGATCTCTCTGGTTGTTGGTGCGCATGTCCAAATACGCGGAATGCGCTTTGTCCTTCATACAGTTGTGTGTTTTTAAAAATATATATAAACAACCGCGAAATTTAGCGGGAGCTAACACAAAATATGGTCTATTATATTCCGGAAACAGTGTATTGATACGATGGTCCATTAAAAAGTTAGCATTTTTTAAATTATTTAATTGTCAAAAATTTTCATTAGCATTAATGGATTTTGACCAAAATCTAAGCAGCTCGTAAGAGTGCCCAGCACTATTTTACCTAAAAATTTTATTAACATCAGTGTAGTGGTTTAGGAGCTATCGTGTTACGGACAGAAATAATATACACACACAGACAGACATCACGACAATATTACTAGGATAGGTCAAAATACATCCAAATAACACATTTTTGGCGTTATCGAAAAAAAAAATCGTCGAAAATAATACCTTCTCTAGCCATTGCTACGCGGGCTAAAAGGTAAAAATATAAATAATACAAATAAAGGGGTGATTTCATAAAGAAAACAATTTTATGTAGTATCTTAAAAACACACAGTAGTGACAGATGAAATTCATTTTGACAGTTCGATTCTTTATATATATATTTTTTTAAATTTACACCCTAAATGCAGACTTTTGAAAAAACCCCTATAAATAAAAACGGCTTGCTATACGAGTATATACGGTTTATACGTTTAACTACAGAAGAGTGACTCTTCTGTGTTTTAACTTTCTCTTGAAAATCGAGCTTCGCGAGTGGGTCTCAGTTTTTTGGTAATTCATCTAGAAATACTTAAATCCTCAAAAATTTCGAATTTGAGACACCCTGTACATACTGTGCTACGTTTATACGAAAACATACTACTTTTCGGACACAAGTGAGTCCTGGCATTTAAAAGTATGCGCATTTATGGGAAAAATTTCAAAATATTCCAATATTTGCTAAATAATCAAATTGGTATTTTGTTCACAGTACCTACTCAATTCTCAAGCTCGCGTGCACCCAGTTTTAAGGTAATAAATGCCAAATGAGCACAAACGAGCACTCAAATTTGGTATGGCTTTATGGCTATAAAGAGAAGATCCTAGAGAATAAAATGTTATAAGCAGTGACTTATTTAGAAAAAAAATTTGGAGTGGGCCCGAGACGTTTTGGGGGGGCGGAGACCTCATGAGGCCGTATTTTATGCTATTTTAAGTTTGTAATCATGAAGTATGTGGAAAAAAACAAAATAAATCTTAACTTCGGGAGGGCGGGGGGTGGATCCCCCCCTTATATACGCCACTGGTTATAAGTAGCTGTTTGTGACAAGATTTGTTTGTTGTTTTTTTAAATAAATGAAATATTAAGCCTTAATTTTTCTCTCTTCAAAAATGTTAACCATTTTAAAATACGCTAAGAGGCGTTCAGAGTTAAACAAACCTTAAAGTTTAATTAATTTAACAATATACCTTTTCCAAATACCTTCCCAGCTAGCCTATTAGCACACTTCAAGCGCCTCCATGATATATCAGCCTTGAAAAAAGTTTTTTGTAAATATCTTAGAAACAAAATCTCCTACAAAGTTTTTGGTTATAACACGAATTATTGAGAAAAATATGATCTACTATATTTCGAAAAGCGCATAATGATGCGATGCTTCGTTAAAAAGTTTGCATTTTTTAAATCATAAGCAATAATGGATTTTGACCAAAATCTCATTAGCTGGTTACAGTATCGAACGCTATTTAACCTGAAAATATTATGAAAATCGGTTTAGCGGTTTAGGGGCTATTGTGTTACGGACAGACATCACGACGATATTGATAAGATACCCCAAATAACACATTTTCGGCGATATCTTGCAAAAAATTTTCTCGTCGAAAATAATACCATCTCTATCTAGCCATGGTTGCACGGGCTAGGAAGGTAAAAATTGTTTTCCAAACTCAAAGGACTATCCTTTATAAAAAATATGTAAACTTCTTTAGGCGCGTTAAGCAGTTTTTGTGGGTAGTGAATTGAACTGAGCCGTCAGGTTCGGCTATGTAACGCTCATTCGGGTGAAGTCGGCTCGAGTCGACTAACTGTGAGAGGAACATTTAGCGAGCGATATGATGATGCAGATGAAGGCCAGTATTATTAATTTCGCCTTGTTGAAGTTT